>CM029017.1:135666401-136266401 GCA_016801055.1 Panax notoginseng
ATGACTGATTTCTGAACATCAAATAAATTGAAGAGTGTGATTTATAGTTCCTTTTGTTATGACCAACTTGTTTAGGCTTTGAGTTAAATGACTTTTTCAAAGAAGACTTGACATAATAGACTAATATCCATGAATACCACATGGAGTATGTTCTGACCTGTGAGTGTGCAAACATGACCCAACGACACATAAAAAGAGATATAAGATGTTTTATATGTGTTAGATTGCATTCTTCAAGTTTAAAATAATTTCAAAAGCAAACTCGAATATTTTCAAACTAAGTTGCATTTGTGTGAGTTGTTAAGTTCTGAATATTTAAGATGGCATGTTTATGTTCATTGTGTCTCTAAACATGATTCTTATGTGTTAGACATAATGAAAGTTAACCAAGCATGAGTTTTAAGCGTGTTTTAAAGTGCTAAACGATGCTAGCTATGAATAAATAATGTGAACAATTGCGAGCATGTATATTACAGTTTATATGACCTTCTCACATGTACATATGGTTAACCTAGTAGGCCTTGTGATTCCATGACCCTATTTAGCCTTAATTCCATGGAAATCCTAAACTAGCACCCTAACATGTAAAGTTGATCTTAAAGTGGTCATACAAGTATGTAAAGTCCTCTAGCATGTGTGCATGATAATTGTTAATGTCTTAGTATGCTAAAAATTTCACTAAAACTAGGAGAGAGCAGAAGCTCAACTCTGGTTAGGCCTGGGGACAGCGTAGTTGCGACGTTCCTAAGCCTAACCAGGGCACATCTGCGCCACCCTGCAATGCAGTCTGTCTAATTTGGTTGTGATCTGAGATGTGGTGCATGCTTGTATTGTTGTATTAATCTACATTACATGTTTAAATACAGTATTCAAAATATCAATAAGCATGCTAACGATAAAATCATATGTTTGAGATGTGTTTACAAACTTTTAAATGTCTAGTCAAAAGATAATTAAGAACTATGTTATTTGATTTCATAGTCTAACAAACTATTTTTGTGTTATGTATATGTATGGTACGTGATGACATACGTATGGAATTATAAAACTAAGTTGACACTTATGTATGCTTGTAAAAATTGCATGCCAAGTATAGGTTCGTAGCTAATGAATATCCTATACGTGTAATTATGTTATAATAGGATTCGAAAAGTATTGATAAGCTATACTTTGGTAAACTACGCTTGAGGCAAGTATCTAAACCTTATTTCTTTGATACAAGTTTCCTATCTTACACAACTTTGAATTTGTGAAATAAATCGAACTCTACTCTTTATTGAGCATTACTTGAGCTTGTACTATTATTGGTTGTACAAGTAAACAATTAAAAGTAAGATTCTTATCTTATGACATAATGCTTCATAGTTAGGATAAAGTTGTTTATATTCTTTGAACTTTGATTCCAAGTATTGAACTTATAATTGTTCTTATATACATTTAAAGAGCGGTTTATGCCATTTAATTTGGCTAAACCTAAATCATAATTTGAAAGCGATCCAAACAAATTGATTGGTGCGGAGTCTTGTATTAACTAAGATGAACAACCTTCTTTGAAGGGGAAACTATATAATTATCGGGAGACCGACGTGCGCACTTGAATACGATTAAACGATATGCATAATGTAGGGTACTTTAGGCTGATCACCTGTTGTACTCATTTTTGTTGGATTATCAGTATATTACTGTTAATTCTAGTAGAAGTTCATAGTCCTTAGTGACTGCTCATATTCATTACTTTTAATCTTGAATTGATTAAGCGTTGAATCTTATTGATATCTTTTTGTCCTTAGAGACTATTGTTGAGAACCATTGATACTTTTTGCTATCCTTGAACTATCATTATTATTGTACCCTTGAGAAATTAAAACTATATTGAGCACCCTTATTGCTATATTATTTGTTGAGCAAACTTGTTGCTCATCCTTGTTTTCCCTAAAAACATTTCAGTTAAGGCAGCACAACGCGGACCCTCAGGCACTGATAAGGCAAGGGAAAAGCTACGGAGTAGTTCATATTTGGCTAGAAATATTATGATTATGTTAAAGACATATTGTGTTATGTAGTAGTTATGTCTAATCTATGTTTAAGTTATGTAAAAGATGTTTTAAGTTACGAAACCTTGGGATGTCAATGATTATATTAAATAAATGTAATCTATTCTGTTATTTTCGTTGCATGAGTTGTTATTTAGTCATTAGATTTGTAGTACGTGATGAACCAAATTCAAGATGTGAGTGGTCTGAATTTGGGGGTGTCACGGTTGGTATCAAAGTTATAGTTATAAACTTAGGAATGAGAGTCCTTAGATTATAACTTAGGAGAACTTAGAAGATAGGAAAGGATGAAACTCATGTAGAGGTTTCCTAGAGAGAGACTTAGTGTGTTATGGAATATAATTTCATTTTATACAATGAACTTATGTTTATTTAACATTCTAATGGAGTTATTGTTTGTTTTGTCTTATGTTTGCGGTTGTAGGATGACAGACTTGGGAGGATCCAGTAGAGTGACAGAGGAGGAGCCGCGTGATATACACGTGGTGTATGAGGCACCATTGATAGTTGAGCCCATTTCGGTTAGTGTCTCCTATCGATGATGAGGATGAGGAGGAGGAGATGGAACCACTTCCCAAATAGTCTGATCCAGAGGAGGAGCCATGGAGGAGGAGCCTGTGGGGGATGAGCCCATGGAGGACTCCGATGAGGCTACATTCGAGGATCAGATGTTAGGGGACTACGAGGAGCGGATCCTAGAGTTAGACTGCAGAGTCCAGGAGCTAGAGGCTGAGGCTAAGAAAGGGAGTCCGAGTTCCAGAAACTGAGGGACGAGGACCATCAGAGAAAGTTAGTGATGCAAGAATTGGAGGTAGAGAATGCCCACCGCAAGGAGGCAGGGATCTAGATGGGGACTTTGTTTTACAGGTCGGTGGCTAGGAATGTCGACTTAGCGAGAAAGCTAAAAAAAGTGGAGCAGAGAGAGTTGAGTGAGAAGACAGAGAAGGAAGCTTTCCGTACTCAGCTAGTGATGAAGTGATGGAGAGGATTCACTTTAAGGAAAAGTGGGAGGAAGCCAATGATAGGGCTAATGATTTAGAAGATGAGGTGAGATGCAAAAGGAAGAAGATGAACAAGATAGGCTATGCTTTGCGTACGACCATGGAAATATTGATTGATGGGGTATATCATTATCCAACAGAGCAGGGACAGACCCGGCATACCATAAGTCGAGATTTGGTGGCACATAACACAGAAGGAGTACAATAGCGTTATGGAGCGCGGAATGTTAGATTGAGATCTAGGTATTCGAAATTTAGTAGCTGTAATATTTCATTTATGTGATGTATATATCGTAATGTAATCTCAGTCTTTTGTGTAAGATATGAGATAGTTGTAAACCCCAAACTTTTGAAAAATGTTAGAGGGGTAGTATGTTAGTATTTGTCCCCATCTTTTGTGATATTAAGGGATATGTGTTGACATTTATAGACGTATGCTAGGAATGATCATATTGATGTAATGATTTGGCATATGAATATAAATGATCTTATTTCTGAAATGTGTTATAAAATTTTATTCCTTTTTTCATTGAGAAATGTTTGAGTAATAAAACAAGATAATAAAAATGGAAATTTTGTGATGCAGAAAAATGCCGCCAAGACGTAGACTAACCGCACCAGAAGAGTCAGTCAATGATGAGAGAGGACAAGTAGACCCTATACAAAGGCTAGTAGATTTGTTAGGGAAGAAATGAGCCAGTACCACCCAATCCCTAGGCAGTACCAGTTACGAACTTTAAGGACTTTAGGAGTGAAAGACCTCTGGAATTCATGGGTACTACCGATCCGATCATGGCACAGACATGGATTAAGGAAATAGAAAAGGCCTTCACAATCGCTCGTGTGGGTGAAGACCAGAAGACAATGTTTTCCACCTACATGATGAGAGGCAAGGCGAACTACTGGTGGGAGGCGAATCAACAAAGAGCAGGAGAAGGGATTATAGCATGGGAGAGATTCAAGACTCTATTTTTCGAGAATTATTTCCCGAAAAGCATGAAAAGCAAAATGGAGGTGAAGTTTTTAGAACTTAAGCAAGGAGACATGACGGTGGCACAATACGCGGCTAGGTTCAATAAGCTAGCCCGATTTGTAGAACACCAAGTAGGAGATGAAGAGAGGAAAGCTAGACGTTTTGAACAAGGGCTAAAACCTTGGTTGTTCAACAAGGTGTCAGTTCTTCAGATCGATTCATTTGCGACGTTGCTGGAGAAGGTCATCATTGCAGAGGGAGGTAGTGAAGCTTTGAGTTTGCACAACAAGGAAAAGAAAGGTAAGAACACGAGAGGAGATATCCGTGGAAGAAGCAACAGCGGGGGAAGTAATCCAGGAAAAAGGAAATGGGAGAATAACAACAACAATAACAACAACAACAACAACAACAACAACAACAACAACAACAACAACAACAACAACAACAAAAATCATAACAATCAAGTGGGGAAGTTTCGTGGAGAGTTTAAGAAGAGGGCTGAGGGATGCCTGAAGTGTGGAAAGAATCACCAGGGTGAATGCTGGAAGGGGTGTTGTACCTGCTACAATTATGACCAAGAGGGACATATTTCGCCCAACTGCTCGAAGCCCAAGAAAATCAAGGGTTGTTTCGCTTGTGGCTCGGCAGACCACCTGATTAAAGACTGCCCAGAGATAGGGAGTAGTGGAGGAAGTGGCCAGCAAGGGGGAGGCAACAAACTGATGATTGGCAGACTGACGCAATCCAACCGCCCAACCGCTAGGACCTTTAACATGACCATCCAGGACGCAATAGTTGCAAAGGACGTGGTGTCAGGTATTATCCCGATCAATGATATAAATGCATATGTATTTTTTGATTCGGGTGCCACCTATTCTTTTATATCTAAAGAATTTGCTAGTCGACTTAATTTACCCTAAGAACGATTAGGAAATCCTTTAAACATAGAAGTTGCGAATAATGAAGTAATCCATGTAGAATACGTTTACCGAAATTGGCACGCAAACATTAGAGATCATGAACTAAGCATAGACTTGATCCTGATAAGATTGGGAGAGTTTGATGTAATATTGGGAATGGATTGGTTGTATAACCATGCTGCGATAATTGATTGTCAGAATAAAAGTGTAAACCTTCAGACTCCAAATAAGTGTAAGGTAGTGTTTTATGATAGCTCATCGCTTAAGAAATCGTGTTGTCTTACGATGATGCAGGCCAAGAAATTGTTAAGGAAAGGATGTGTAGGTTATTTAGCTTGTATTGTTAATACTCAGAAAAAGGGAGTAGAAATTAAGGATATATCCGTAGTGAGAGAATTCCAAGATGTATTTCCTGACGATCTGCCTGGTCTTCCACCAGACAAAGAAATCAAATTAGTAATAGACTTAGCACTGGGAATGGCACCGATCTCGAAAACTCCATATCGTATAGAGCCAGAAGAAATGAAGGAATTGATGATACAATTGCAAGAGTTACTAGATAAGGGTTATATTCAGTCAAGTGTGTCTCCTTGGGGAGCACTAGTGTTGTTTGTAAAGAAGAAGGATGGATCGATGAGGCTCTATATCAATTACCGAGAATTGAATAGAGTAACGATTAAGAATAGATATCTGTTACCAAGGATAGATGACTTTTTTAATCAACTGAAGGGAGCGAAGTGTTTCACGAAGATAGATCTACGGACGGGTTATCACCAGTTGAAGGTACGAGAGGAGGACATATCAAAGACGGCGTTCTGAACTCGTTACGGACATTTTGAATTTCTGGTGATGTCATTCGGCTTGACAAATACCCTAGCAAAATTTATAGACTTGATGAACCGACTCTTCAAGCCATTCTTAGATAAATTTATAGTAGTTTTCATCGATGATATCTTGATCTACTCAAAGACGGAAGAAGAACACGCACATCTGAAGATGGTTTTAGAGGCGCTAAGAAAGGAGAATATGTATGAAAAGTTTTCCAAGTGTGAATTTGTGGAGAAGGTTCAATTCTTAGGACACGTGTGGTGTAATAAGGATGGAATTTCAGTAAGACCCTACAAAAGTAGTAGAGCAGTAAGTAATTGGGAACAACCAAAGACGCCAACCAAAGTAAGAAGTTTCTTAGGTTAGGTACTATACGATATCGAAGATTTATCTATGATTTTTTTAAGATAGCAACCTCGTTGACCAATCTAACGAGGAAGACGGTGAAGTTCGTGTGGACGAACAAGTGCGAAGAAAGTTTCCAATAGCTGAAGAAGAGACTAAGCGAAGCGCCTGTATTATCATTACTAGATGATACGGGAGGATTTGTGGTGTATAGTGATGCGCCGCACAGAGGACTTGGCTGTGTACTAATGCAGCATGGCAAGGTCATTGCGTACGCATCGCGACAATTGAAGGATTACGAAAAATGATACCCTACTCACGACTTAGAGTTAGCGACAGTAGTTTTTGCATTAAAAATTTGGAGATATTATTTGTACGGAGAGAAATGTGAGATATACACAGACCATTAGAGTCTAAAATATATCTTCACACAGAAGGAGTTGAACATGCGTCAGAGAAGGTGGTTAGAATTAATCAAGGATTATGACTGCGATATTCTTTATCACCCGAGAAAGGCAAACGTAGTAGCCGACGCACTAAGCAGAAAGGAAGGGAAGTTGTTTCAACTAACAACTCAGGAGGAGTTAATAAAGGAAATGGAGAAATTGGAAATAGAAGTAAAGGGACCGGGGAGGTCTGAAGAAAAATTATTTGCAGTGGAAGTTCGTCCAACCTTGTTGGACAAAGTAAAGGAATCATAAGAGAAGGATGAAGAATGTGAGAAAATTAGGAAGAGGATCACAGAAAATGAGGAAGATAGATTCAAAATGGATAAAGACGATATTTTGAGATTCGAAGGGAGAGTGTGGGTGCCAGCTATAACCGAGTTGAGGGAAGAAATATTGCACGAGGCATATAATATGATGTATTCCGTTCATCCATGAAGCACAAAAATGTGCCGAGATCTAAGGCAACATTTTTGGTGGCCCAATCTGAAACGAGAAATCTCGGAGTGCATTAATAGATGTCTTACTTGTCAATGGGTCAAAACAGAGCACTAGAGGCCGAGTGGTCTACTTCAACCGTTGGAAATACCATAGTGGAAATGAAAGCACATTACCATGGACTTCGTGGTGGAACTTCCAGTCACGCAGAAAGGTTTTGATGCCATTTGGGTTATCGTAGAACGACTAATGAAGACGACTCATTTTCTAGTACCGATCAAGATCCGATATAATTTAAATCAGTTAGTGAGCCTATATGTAAAGAAAATTATTTCACGACATGGAGTGCCAGTGTCAATTATCTCTGATCGAGATTCGCACTTCACGTCAAAATTTTGGAAAAGCTTGCAAGAGAGGATGGGAACACAATTGAGGTTGAGTACTACTTATCATCAGCAGATAGACGGACAAAGTGAGCGAACGATACAAATGCTGGAGGACATGCTTAGAACTTGCGTGATGGACTTCAAGGGAAGTTGGGACGATCACCTACCCCTAGTGGAATTTGCATATAACAATAGTTACCATGCGAGTATCGGCATGCCACCGTACGAAGCTCTTTATGGGATAAAATGTCGAACGCCATTATATTGGGACGAAGTTGGAGAACGATGAATATTGGGACCAAAGTTAATGCAACAAACCGCAAACGTGGTGACAGTGATAAGAGCCAGACTGGTAGTTGAACAAGATTGCCAGAAGAAATACGCAAATTTGCATCATTAAAACCGCGACTTTAAAGTCGGAAGCTACGTATTCTTGAAAGTATCTCCCTGGAAAGGGAAAATAGGATTCGACAAGAAGTGAAAATTGAGTCTAAGGTTCATAAGACCATTCTAGATATTGAAGCGAGTGGGCGAAGTGTCATACAAAGTTGCATTACCACCCCCGAGTTGGAGCACATCCACAACGTGTTTCACATCTCCGTGTTGCGTCTGTACAAGCCTGACTACAAACACGTGATTTCCTATAAGCCTATTTAAGTGGAGAAGAATTTGGCATATGAAAAAATTCCTATCCAGGTATTAGATAGGAAAGAGTAGACGTTAAGAAATAAAATTATATCTTCTGTAAAAGTACTTTGGTGAAACCACGACGCCGAGGAGGTCACGTGGGAATTAGAAAATAAGATGAGGAGGGACTATCCCCATTTATTTTTTATAACCTTGTACCAATTCCGATGACGGAATTTTTATAAGGGGGGAGGATGTAATACCCGAGAATTTCTAAATATTATTAATAAATAATTAATAGGAGTCGAGTATTTACTTGTGTATAAATGAATATTGTGTGGCATGGTTTATAGAAAATCCTATTCAATTAAGTTAACCGTTGAACGCTACAACAGTAAAGTAATGTGGTGAGATTGGTGAAGAGTTTGATATAAAGCTTATGAGTATTTGCCTAGTGTGGCAAAATGAAACTCACTATATGAATTAAGAAAGAAACAGTTTAATAAGAGGAAGATTAATTTTGTGTGATTGTATAATTTCATGTATGGAATGAATAGACTCTTTAATTAGTAGTATTGTCAATCTGGAATTTAGTTCATGTTATATGAAACTAGTATGGTGATAGAAGTCAGAACTGGCATAAAGCTAAACCAGTTTGACACTGCCAAGGACCGGCGCAGCTGCGCCTTCCCTACAGTACAACCTGACGCAGCTTCGCTAGTGGCCAGAACTTGAAAAGTTAGTTATTGCAGTGGCTGTTAAATGGAACATTATTGTAATGTGTGACACTCTGCATCTCCTGAAAGACTATTGATCAGTATAGTATGCGTGAAGTTATGAGACACATGAAAGATATTTCTACCTCCGAAAAGCCTACTACCATTCAGGATCTTAAAACCGAAATAAATATTTTAAAATCTGAAATAAAGCAATTACAAAATACTAATATTATCATTTTCCAGGATCTAAATAACATCAAACAATAGCTGAATAATAAGAAGGATGATTATGTTGCACCTTCCAAACAATCTGAATCTTCTGATACACCAGAATCCTCTGAACATTATTTAATGCTTATGAATCAAGTAGGATGGTATTCACACCATCCTTTAAGGATGCCGGTAAATCCATTTACTAAGAAACGACAAATCTGATGGTCAGTATTGTCATTCTATTTGCAGACAGTTGCATACATCATGATATGATGGATGGTTTAAAAAATTTGGTATTCTGTCTTACCATCAATATTCCATTCATAAATGGTTTTTCCATGGTAAGATTTCTGAGAATGAAGAAAGTCTTCTTCATATAGAATATCCTAGGGAGTGGGTCTAGGGTAGTAGTACCTACTAGGTCCGGTTAAAGCCATACGATTAATAGGTTTTTTTACTGTAAGTGGCTTTATTGACACTCTTCATCACCTGAAAGTTATTCTAGATTTCTGAAAGATGACTAGGAGAGATAGCAGGACTATCGGTATCACTATCGGTGTCATTGTTACTGGTATGGGAAGAGTTTCCAAATATCACATTAATCTGGGAAGTGGAAGCAGGTGTAGTTGTGAGGTTTAAATCTTTTATTTTATTTAAAAGATTATCTATAAACTCATTATCAGGTTTAGAAGATTTCATTTTAAAATTACTAACTTCTAATGGCGGTTTTATAGTTACTGGTTGGAGATCAAGTTTGTGAGGAACAACTTGGCAATTTTCATGAATATTATGAATTTGTTCTTCGATTCTGGTTAACTGTTTTCCTACAGTTTGAAGGAATAAATTGGTATAATTATTCTGTTTGGATAAGGGTAAAATATCTTTTATTTTAACCTCTTCCTATTAATGGGGTATTTCAGATATATCAACATACGGATTGATGACTAAAGGTTTTAAGTTTTCATTTCCTGAACTAAGTTCAAGAGACTTAGGAGGGGTGAATTGATTGGATAATATTCGCACTTGTGGCGATCCAATCTTTTTGGATTCAAGTTAAAACATTTAATTGATTTTCAGTGTAAAATTCCTTTTTTAAAGCAAAATTATAATACCATTTAGTAAACGAAATGATACATTGGTTCTGATTCAGATATATATAATAATTGATTTTAATTTCTGCTAATTTTTCATTATCATGATTTTTAAAATACCAATTTGTAAAATTCTGGTATTTGTCCTGCATGAATTCCTGATTTATACATTGGCGAATTTTACTATTAGGAGAAAAATCCATTAACATTCAAAATTATATCACTAACAGTTGGACTATAAGGTCTTCTGTTTTGAGGAGTATTTGTTTCATAAATACCATGAGGTATTTGATTTTCAGAAATATGAATTCCTTTAATTAAGTCTTCATTTTTAACAGACTCATTACTAGGATTCTTGGACTCTTGATAGAAAGATTCTAAGGGATCAAACACAGATTGTCTGGATGATTCAGGAAAATCAACATTGTAAGAAACATTACTAATAGACCGACTTCTGGTAAAAGGTCTCTGAAATTTTAAATAAACATTTCCATTACTGGTTTGGATAACATCCTCTATGGACTGTCTAATTATAGGCCTGGTAGGAACATAGTTTGTAATCTGCCACTGTTTTGGGAAAGTAATTTCTTCCCAAGGAATCATTCTGGGAATAGCCACTTGACTACTAAAAAGATTAGTGTCAATTAGGACAGTATGTCCTTGTTGGCTTTGCTTACGGATATAAGGGTTTAAAGTGGTTAAAACTTTAAGATGAATACGGAATAAAATGAAAAAAAGGAGATCCTGGTAGATACTCATAACCATGAGATATAATTCTCATTTCTAATACTTTTGACAAATTATTATCAGTTAAGGCTATACTTAGATTCGGGTAAATATTAAAATAAACTGGTCCTGGGCAAGACTAGTTTCAATAGCTCCTATAAGAGAGGCTTTCCAGTTTAGACACCTACCACCACGGAGGGTGCACTGAATACTGGTTTTTGACCAAGTAAAGTCAAGGTTTAAAGGCTACTTGGAAAAGTCCTATGTGAACATATTTATATTTTTGCAGAAAAGAGTATAAATTTTCAACATGCAATAAATATAAAATTTCATCATTATTCTGTAAAGGAACAGCATACTCAAAAGTTTTGATTATTCTTTTACTGATAAAATCAAAGGTTCCAATTTTGTAAATTATTTCTGATTTGATTTTAGGAATGGTCCATTTATCTAAGGCTTCCTTTACATCCTGATAGGCAATAAGTTCAGTTGCTTCTAAAGTAGAAGTTGATGCATTAGCTACTGTTGTCACAGATGAAGGAGAAAAATCAGTCATTTTTCAAAGTGACCATATATGCATAATTTAAAAGTATTATACTCATCAATATGACAATAAATTAACATGACTTTGATACCAAAGGAGGGCAGGATCAAGATGGATACAGAATAAGCACGTCTATCAATGGTTTACAGTGGATAAAAGCCACAACGCCATAACACGGCTAAAGGCAAAGTCCTAAACGTGACTTGGATGGCGTTCCACTTATTCAAGTATCAAACTTAAACTTGTCTCATTTAATAAAATGACATGGATAATTTAAAGGCATATTGGATATATATTAATAGATAAATTACTACATATATGGTCTCATGAAGTTACTGTTGGTTTGGGGTCTACCCAAAACTATAAGCCTGCAGGTTTCTTCCTGTATGGCTTCTTTGGTTAAACCAATTAACTGTTCAGATTTATCAAACTGTTCTAGAAAATAAGAACGATTATGGTGATTAGTGGCAGTTTGATATGCTGTTTTATAACGATTACTGTTATCTATATGATCATCTAAAAGCTCAAGTAACGAAACATAATAATTAACAGAAGTAATAATTTAAACTTACAGTAGAGCTCTGCAGATCTTTAAACTTCAAACTTTTATATATATTGAATATTTTACAAAGAGAGAGGGAGAGTACAGAGAATGTCAAGAAAAGTTTTGCCTCAACAAAGGGTGGGGTATCCCAATTTATACAAGTGAGAAGATGAGAAAGGATCAGGCGTGTCCTTGTCAATGGAGTCGATCAGTAATCCTTTCTTTTTTCTTCTTTAAGTCTCAGCCGTGGAAGGTGGAAGGCGTGAGACAGCTTGTCAGTTGAGTGGCGGATAGCTGGCGTCCTTTACTGGTAATGGAGAGCAGCTAGCTAAACTTTCTGAAAAGTGGAGATACTGTATTTGTTCTTTTTTGATTATTGGTTTACTTTTCTGTAGTGGAGGATAGCTTTATGTTTTTCCTTTTCCTTTCTTGTCATGTTCCATCTTTTCAGAAATCATGGAGGTGAAAGAATCCCAAAAGTCTCCCATTGTGGGCTCCGGTTCTTGACTTTCTCCGGCTAGGACATTAAATTGATTGTCATCTTGTTCAGATTCTTCATCGCTAACTATTTTCATAGAAACATCATCCAGGACTAAGGATTGTAAGAATTGAGTCTTCATGTAATCCATAGTTTTAACAATTAATTCTGTTTCAGTGAGATTAAGAAATTTTTGTTTTAAATCTGCCTGTATTTTAACAAAAGGATTAACTGGTACTGGTGAAGGAAGGCTTTGCGGGATAACATCAAGGCAAGCATGGGTGTGGTTCTTTATGGTTTTAAGGAGTTCTGGTAATGTCGGATTAAGACCTTTATCCCACCATTTGGTAAAGAATATCCTTTTAAGACGGGGAATCTTATTCTGGTAATTGCATCGGAAATCCCATTTCCAAATCCAAGGGACACTGAAACGGATTATAAAATGGGCAAATAATTTGGACATGGATAAATCTCTATTTATTGGTATATAGGAATAAGCAACTTGCCATTCCTTAAATGATGTTTGAACTGATTCTGGTAAGGTTTCAATGGTGATACGAATCTTATCCCACCAAACGAAAAACCAGTTGGGAATTTCATTTTTAAAGACATCGGGACAAACCCGGATAAACCAAGTATGGTTGTGGATAGGATTCTGGTAATAGAATAATTGGGTAAAGGAATCAATATAATCCCAATAACTGTAACGGGTTTCTGTTGTATGACTGGATTTAATAGTACAGGTGGTATGAGGATTGATACCCCAATTGGCAAGAGGCATGATGTTCTTGACAGTTGTTTTACTGTATTGAATTGGGCTTGTTGTCTTAGTAGGATCATGAAGCGTATGCTTAATGTCCATAGATGTTGTTTCGATGATAATCTGTTAATAAACATAACGGTACTAATTAAAACGGGGAGGAGACTGTTGGGTCGTTAAATAACGCCTCTTTATCTCCCATGGATCTTTCATCCATTTTTCATCATTCTATTCAATGATCAATACTGTTTCATCCACATTTACGTTTGGAATATACTGTTCTGGTAATAGAAGAACATCTTTAACTGTAGGTCAGCTAGAAGAAGCCGAAGAGTTACTGTTCTGAGCATTCAGAGTAGGAAATTCTGCATAGTACAGATTAGCTCTGCCTCGGCCTCTTTGACCGCGGCTACGGTTTCTACTGGTCATTCCTGCAAATATTCTCTGGTTAGAAAATCTGGTAAAGAATTCTGTTTTCCTTTGATATATTCAATATCAAAGTCAAATACTGATAAAATGCTTTGCCATGTGGCAAATATTTGTTTAGAAGCAAGATTTTGTACATTCTTCTTAAATATCTGTTTTGCAACTGAGCAATCGACTCGAATTAAAAAGTGCTGATTCAAAAGATCATCTTGAAATTTTAAAACACATTTAACAATCGAAAGACATTCTTTCTTTATGGTAGGATAATTTAAAGAAGGTCATTTCCAAACTCCTGAAGTAAAACGAATAAGATCTTCTTTTTTACTGTTAAGATTAAATTATTTTAGAATACCACCATATCCTGTATTAGAAGCATCAGTTTGAAAAATCTTCTTCCATTCAGGATTGGGTAGAAAAAGGCAAGGTAGCTGTTTAACTCTAGTTTTGATCTTTTGTACTGCATTAGTATGTTCAATAGTCCAAGGTAAAGGGTTTTTTCTTAACCGGTGTACAGAATAGCAGCGTCCTGAGAAAGATTAGGGTAATAGTCTCTAATATAATTTAGACTTCCAAAAATCTTTGCAGTTGATTAATATCTTTAATTTCATCCGAAAATTTAGATGCAAATTCAATACATCTATCAATTGGAATAATAGTTCCATTGAAAATATTATGTCCAAGAAATCTGATTTTTGTTTGGAAGAGTTTCATTTTAGGAGCAGAAACTACCAAACCACTTTTTATGATAACATTTTTAAAAATGTTTAAATGTTTAATGTGTTGTTCAATGGATGTAGAGAAAATTAAGACATCATCAATATAACAAATAATAAATTCAGTAAATGGATTAAAAATATCATTCATGATATGTTAAAATTTAGAAGGTCCATTTTTTACACCAAATGGAAGGACATTCCATTCGTAATGACCAAAGGGTACTGTAAAAGCAGTTTTATAAGTATTCTCTTCTCTGATTTGTATTTGCCAAAATCCTGATTTCATATCAAATTTAGAGAAAATAATGGAATCATGAAGTCTGTCAAGAAGGTCCTTCTTATTCGGAATTGGATATCGAATCCATTTAAGGGCTTCATTCAGTGGTTTATAATTAATAACAAGACGGGGAGTTCTTCGCTCAATTTTTGAATTTTTATTAACATAAAAAGCTGTACAACTCCAGGGAGAAGTACTGGGTTTTATTAATTTTTTCTGTTGAAGAGACTTAATTTCAGTTTTGCAAAGGAGCAAATATTTCTTCTTCATCTAACTAGGTCGAGATTTAGTAGGGATATTTTTCTCATTGAAATCTGGGATATAAGAAAGAGAAATAATATGTTTTTCTTCCTATTCCAGAAGGCATTAGGGACATCACTGCAGATTTCGACCTGAAGAGTCTTGTGGATTAATTTTATTTTTTCCTGTAATGAAGGCTGTAAAATTCTCTGTTCAGTAGTAAGAAATTTTATTTTCTTTTGGATAAAATTTATCTGTTTTTCCTTAGAATAAATCATATGCTTAACTTGATTTAATTCTTTAGTATAGGGTTCTATTATGAATTCGAAAATAATTTGTCTGTTATTTAGAGTAGTATGAATACCTAAAGTATCAATTTTTGAAATAGGCATTAAAAGACACAAAAAGGGAGTACCTAAAATGATACTTTGATTCATATTGCGGATAAGGACAAAAGAGGTAGGTAAACATAAACCTTGATTACAAATTAAGGCTTCTAGAATTTTATATTTAATATTCAAAGTATTACCGCTCGCACTAGTCAGGGATTGAGTAGTTTTCTGGAAGTACTTAGTAGGAATTAATCCTTCCTGAATATAGTTCATATCAGCACCACTATCAACCAAGGCAATGGCATCTTTAATAATAAAATTTGGTTTAATGACAAAAGTAATTCGGATATACCATTTTTGAAAAACTACTTGATTCATAAGCATTAAATAATGTTCAGAGGATTCTGGTGTATCAGAAGATTCAGATTGTTTGGAAGGTGCAACATAATCATACTTCTTATTATTTAGCTGTTGTTTGATGTTATTTAGATCCTGGAAAATGATAATATTAGTATTTTGTAATTGCTTTATTTCAGATTTTAAAATATTTATTTCGGTTCTAAGATCCTAAATGGTAGTAGGCTTTTCGGAGGTAGAAATATCTTTCATGCGTCTCATAACTTCACGCATACTATACTGATTAATAGGAAGAATTTCCTCAAGTTTTTGATTTTTATAACAGATTTCTAAAAATTTTAATTTAATTTCAGGATCTGCGATTTTGTCAGCTAAGTCAAGGAGAGACTTCTGGGTATCAGTTAAGACATTAATGCTGGGTCCCCCAACGTCTAAACCATTCATCTCAACGATGGCTTTCCAATAATCGGCTTCAGTAGTTGTGTTACAGTTATTAACAGTGCAGATTTGACACTGATCATTATCAGAATTAGTATTAGATTCAGAATAAATTTCGGCAAGATCATTATCTGAGTTTGACTTAGAACTACTGGTTATTAAGCAATTAATAATCTACTGTTGGGTATCCTCATCAAGGGACAAAGAATTAAGCTTTTGCTTTAATTTGGATTTACATTTATTAGCAAAGTGTCCTGTTTTACCGCATTTATAACATTGAGTTTTGGATTTATCTTTTTTATTACTGCTCTTTCTCTTCTTGGAAGCTTTTTCAGGGGTTTTCTAATTAGAAGATTTTTTAGAAGAGCGTTTCCGATGAGGTCTAGAAGTTTTAGAACTTTGCTGTTTTTTGGTTTTTTGAGGATACTGTAATTTTGTATCATAAGAGAATTGATCGCAAAATTCTCCTATCTCATGTCTTTTAGTGAGATTCTGTTTTTTCATTAATTGTTGAAGTTTCATGTCATTACATAAGGATACACCTTCTTCAATAATTACTGAAATGAGATGGCCATAAGAATACTGGTCATAAGGGATACTCATCCGGTCATGCTTACCTCTTAGCTTTTGACGGACTTTTTCAGCAAAGAAAGTAGGAAGGCCATCAATAAATTTGGCTTTCTAATGTTCACTGTTAGCGTCTGGTCTTTGCATAACTTTCATTAAAAAGACATCCTTGTACCATCTAAAATGGGTTAAGGATGGGCAACGAAGGTTCTGTAGAAGTTCTCTACTTCTGTCAGTATTCATTTGACCAGGTCCTACAAAATGATGAAGGATAGCTTGAACAAGGGTATAACAAGCATCTTCTCTTCGTGTAAGGAGGCTGGTAATAGGATCAATTTCTTCTTTGTAGGATTGAAGAATTTCGATTCTTTGGATAGCATTAAGTGCATTATCCCACCATCCTTTAAGGATGTCGGTAAATCCATTTACTAAGAAACGACAAATCTGATGGTCAATATTGTCATTCTGTTTGTAGACAGTTAGATACATCATGATATGATGGATGGTTTCAAAAATTTGGTATTTTGTCTTACCATCAATATTCCATTCATAAATGGTTTTCCCATGGTAAGATTTCTGAGAATGAAGAAAGTCTTCTTCATATAGAATATCCTGGGGAGTGGGTCTAGGGTAGTAGTACCTACTAGGTCCGGTTAAAGCCATACGATTAACAGTTTTACTTCAGGAGTTTGGAAAGGACCTTCTTTAAATTATCCTACCATAAAGAAAGAATGTCTTTCCATTGTTAAATGTGTTTTAAAATTTCAAGATGATCTTTTGAATCAACACTTTTTAATTCGAGTCGATTGCTCAGTTGCAAAACAGATATTTAAGAAGGATGTACAAAATCTTGCTTCTAAACAAATATTTGCCACATGGCAAAGCATTTTATCAGTATAAGTTAACCAAGCATGAGTTTTAAGACTGTTTTAAATTGATAAACGATGCTAGCTATGAATAAATAATGTGAACTATTGCGAGCATGTATATTACAGTTTATATGACCTTCTTACATGTATATATGGTTAACCTAGTAGGCCTTGTGATTCCATGACCCTATTTGGCCTTAATTCCGTGGAAATCCCAAACTAGCACCCTAACATGTAAAGTTGATCTTAAAGTGGTCATACAAGTATGTAAAGTCCTCTAGCATGTGTGCATGATAATTGTTAATGTCTTAGTATGCTAAAAATTGGACTAACCAAGAGAGCAGAAGCTCAACTCTACTAAGGCCTGGGGATAGTGCAGCTGCGCCGTCCCTAAGCCTAACCAAGGCGCAGCTGTGCCACCCTGCAATGCAGTCTATCTAATTTGTTTGTGATCTGATATGTGGTGCATGCGTGTATTGTTGTATTAATCTATATTACATGTCTAAATACACTATTCAAAGTATCAATAAGCATGCTAATGATAGAATCATATGTTTGAGACGTGTTTAAAAATTTTAAATGTTAAGTTTAAAAACTTTTAAATGTTAAGTCAAAAGATGATTAAGAACAATGTTATTTGATTTCATAGTCTTACAAACTGATTTTGTGTTATGTATATGTAATGTAAGACCCCAACTTTTTATGAATAAAGATTTAATTTTCTCTAAATATTATTTTGAATAATAAGGTGTGATTTGATTTAATGCTATAGTTATGGGTGTTATGTGCAAATTTTGCAAAGTAAGTAAGTTGTCATAAAATATTCGTTTGGTTGGGGAATATTCTTTTTGTCGGGGATTATCCGTACGACGACACCATCATTGGTGGACCCCGCAATAGAATAATTGTCAAATATAGTAAGTAACAGAAATAACCTTTTTATAAAAATAATGGTAAAACTTTTACCGTTAAACTGTTGAAATATCAGGTGATAAATGTACAGTAATACGCGTTGTTGCACAGTAGCACACTATATTGCACATTATCTCTGATTATTGATGCTTACGTAAGATGTCACTCAGTTTTAATCAATTATTGCAACAGTTGTTGCTGCATGGTATCTCATATTATTGATTCAATTATTGTCACCATGAGATCCCGAAATTATGAAATGAAAGTATTCAATTTTCTTATAATTATTATTTTATTTAGTAAATGGTTAAACTGAGAAAGGGTTAAAGTTAAAGGTGATATGTGAAATATTCGGTTGGTCGGGGAATATCCGTATGACGGCACAATCATTGGTGGACCCCACAATGGAAGTATTGTCGTAGTAAGAAAATGACAAAATTATCTTTTTATAAAAATAATGGCAAAAGTCTTACCGTTAAAACTGTTGAACTACCCGATAGTAAAAGTACAGTAATACGCGTGGTTGCATAGTAGCACACGATATTGATTATTGATGCTTACGTAAGAAGTCACTTAATTATACTCAATTATTGCTACAATAATTGCTACATCATATCTCTCATATTATTGATTCAATTATTGTCACAGTATCATCTGTAAAATATGTTATATTATTAAATCAATAATTGAGATTGCAAAGTTATTCATATTATTATTTGCAATATTGACAATGTCTAGAAGTTCTGTCAATGAGAGGTTTGGTCACCTAATTGCGCGCCAATAAGGAGAAATCCTTATCGGAAAGCCCCCTCTTTCCTGGGAACGACCTGGTTGTTAAATATTGTGGGTTATAATATTAATGATGAATAAGTTCGTGTTGATTAAAGATGAAATTGATAGTTCCATTATGTTGGACTTATTAGTGTAAGTGGAAATCGACATTTATTTCGATATTAATTGATGTCTGAAAGTTATACTGACCAATCGGGTAATTAATCGGATAAATGAGCAATTAATTGCTATTAATTCACATGATTATAACTATTTATTCACATGTGTGTACTATTGATTCACATTCTTGTACTATTAGGGTAGGTGGTTCAAGATTGATAATACTTGCATGACTAAGTTAAAAATGATGATATAGTTGAAGGTACTATACTGTAATTAGTTTTTTCACATGATTATACTATTGAGTCACATGAATAGATATTAATTCACATGATTTACTATTAGGGGAGGTGATGCAAGTTTGATAATACTTGCAGGACTAAATTAAAAATAAAGAAAAAGGGAGAAGTATTATACTATAATATTTTGAGCCCAAAATGTGCAATTACTGAAACTATATTTTCCTATAAATAGAAGCTCGCTCCTTCATTATTTTTCACCAATTCACTAAAGCTATAGAGCAATTATTATAGAGAGAAATTATAGAAAGAAAGGAGAAGAGAAGTCTGCTACCTCACTATTCCAGTTTTCTTCTAAGGTAAGAGGTATTATTTCTTTCGTATTCATGAAGAGAGCTATTGTTATTCCATTCCTTATTATTCTGTTGGAATAACCTGTACACGCGGACTACCGTATACATGGTGAAATTCTTCTGTTATTCCATTCTTTATTATTCTGTTGGAATAACCTGTTTGTGTGGATTACACATGACCTGGTTCCATTCTTTATTATTCTGTTGGAATATCCTGTCTGTGCGTATTACGCATGACCTGGTTCCATTCTTTATTATTATGTTGTAATATCATGTCTGTCCGAATTACGCATGACCTGGTTCCGTTATATATTATTCTGTTGGAATAACCTGTCTGTGTGGTCTATCGCATTCCTGCGAATTCTTCTGTTATTTCATTCATTATTATTCTATTGGAATAATCTGTCTACGCAGACTACCGCATGCATGGTGAATTCTTCTGTTATTCTATTCTTTATATTCTGTTGGAATAATCTGTCTATGTGGATTACCGCATGCATGTGAATGATCCTTCGTATTCATTCCTTATTAAATTGTGGAAATAATCTGTCTACGTGGATTACCGCATAGCGGGCAAAAATTATTTGCAATTTCGTAATTGTTCTGACCCTCAAAAAATCTGGAAAATTTTGAAATGATAATTTGATGAGTTTTCTAGATTGTGTCCAAAAATGGCGATTTTTGATGTATAATTAGGAGTTATGAATTTTATAGGAAAAGACTATTTTAAAAGTAAACCCTTATAACTCCTTGTGGTTAACTCCAAAATTTGTGAAAATTTTATTGAGAATACGTATATATGATAGGAGTATACCCTCTAAATTTTAGAATTTTTGGACAAAAGTACAGTTTATGATAAATGTCTAAATATTCGGCAGTTTTGGCCATATAAAAATTAGTAAATGAATTTTAAAAATTCCGAGAAAAATATATATTCAATATGGGACTATATTCTGCTAAATCCCAGAAAAGAGAACGTTTTGGTACTGATTTGTTATTTTTCATGAAAATGGTTAAGTTACGAACATATGAATTAAATATGTTATGTGAAGTTGAAAAATTGGTCAATAGGATTTTATGGCTTGGAAATCCTATATAAGGTATATGCAGATTTTTGATAAGGGATTTGATCATTGGTGATTAAATCTTATGAGTATGGCATTTTTGAATGATTAAATGCATTATTTGGTAAAGTGTAAACAATTAAAATAAATTGTTTATAAGTTTAAGAAATGATTAAAATATTGTTATAATATTAATGATATTAGATTATGGGGTTACTAAGTGATTGATAATATTTGGATATTTTAAACTCTAGATAAATTTAAAGTCTTAAATATTTATCCTTGATTTTGTTTGATTAATGATTATATTATGATGAAAGTCATCTTTGACTTACGTGCAAAGATGGACTGTTGATTATTAGTTTTACAGTTGTATATCTTTGGCTTACGTGCAAAGATGGACTATTGATTATTGGTTTTACTGTTATATATCATTGGCTTACATGCAAAGATGGACTGTTTATTATTGGTTTTACAGTTGTATATCTTTGGCTTACGTGTAAAGATGGACTGTTGATTATTGGTTTTACTGTTATATAACTTTGGCTTACATGCAAAGATAGACTGTTGATTATTGGTTTTACAGTTGTATATCTTTGGCTTACGTGCAAAGATGAACTATTGATTGATGAGTATCTTTGGCTTATGCGCAAAAATGAACTATTTATTGGTATGATTATGACCAGGGATCATTCGGTATAATCATGACCCGTAATATTATAGATGATGTGGTAAAAGTCCTTATTGGCCCGTAGTGCATTGATGGACAGTTATTAGTATAATTATAACCAGGGATTATTCGGTATAATCATAACCATTGATGATTACATGAATATCATTGGTCGTAGTGCATGGATGATTCGATGATGTGGATTATTTATTAAGCTGAGTCTCAGCGATAAAATATTGATTATACGCTTTTAATTCATAGAAGATAGTAGATATCATGCTCTGCTTCACTCTTCTAAAATACAGTTGTATGTCTTTGGCCTGTAGTGCAAAGATGAATTGTTAATGAATATCTTTGGTCGTAGTGCAAAGATGAATTTATTAGTATGATTATGAGCAGGAATTGTGATTTGGTATAACCATGATTTTTGATGTTTCAGGTGAAGATGGGTGATGAAAATTATCTTCGTCCTGGGTGCAAAGAGGAATTTAGAATCACAATTATGATTACGAGTTATTCAAATGATTGTGGACAGGAATTGTTGATTGATGTTACAGGGATAAAACATTATTGGTGGACTTTTAACATGGAGAAGATAATAGACCTGATGGTCTATTTGACTCTTCTAATGGATTGCTCGTTCCGCTGCAACTATGGTTGAAAAGTTTTATCATCTACCATATGTTCTAAATCTCTGATTTATTACTGATGAAGGCTATTGATGATGTAAATTATCTTTAGTCATGATATTCTTTATTGGGCTAGTTGTGCTCACCCTTTTTGCTTCACAATTCTTTTCAGGTAATAAGAGTGTTGCTGGGTCAAGCGGGGATAACAGGGGAATAGAACGGTGGTCTATAGCTATTGAGGTTCTCCCTAAATAGTATGAAAATAATTTTGTTGAGAACTTTAGATAAGTGTGTCGTATTGTATATGTCATTTGATATTTAATTTTGGTGAACCGAATAGGGTGAGGTGAACCCAACTTTGGAAGGGTGTTTTACCACTATCATACAAGATGTCTAATGACATATAATCTTGTGTTATTATAAGACAGGGTTGTGCACATTCACTTGTTGAGTATATCTACGAGCACTACCTATATGATCTTGGAGTTTATTTGAAATATAATTTTCACTTGGAGAAAACGGAGATAATTATATGTCAAGAGAAGACTCACCATTGGAAAGAAGATGATAGTAATCTTCTTGTTTTTCTTTGGGGACGTTTGGGTCAACTAAGGATAATTCTGTGGACATATGATATCTATCATAACCTAGACGCATGGCCTCTCATGTACGAAGGTTTCCTTGAGTATTTTCCAAAGATTTTAATTTCTAAAATAATTATTGACTGTACCTTTATGTAAGGTACCATTGTAAGGTCTTGTGGTCAAGGCACCACGAGAGTTATATATATTTGTATTAAAACTCATAGCTTATCTGTTGTCATACTCTGCACGACAGTTCAACAGTTGTATAAATGAAGTTTATATTTGATTTTTATAGTGCGATATCTGGCGACTCAGAATGGGTCGTCTGGACCTATTTTGGGGGCGTAACAAATGGTATTAGAGCTTAGAGATATGGTCACTGGCGGAGATATGAGTCTAGAACTAGGAGGAGAGAGATGAGTAATATACTTCACTAGTGTGTGTGACTTACCTAAGCCAAAATTTTTATGTTGACAATTTGTGATATGTCAATTGACTTTTGTTTTGAAGATATATTCTAGAATGATATCTGAAATACAGGAGATGAGTAATGGAAAAATCATGATACAGAGGATATAACCGGGAAGGTACAATTCGAAAAGAAAGTAAGGTATTCTCATCTCTTCGAATACCAGGTACGTACGAAAATTTCGAGGGCGAAATTTCATAAGGAGGGGAGATTGTGAGATCCCGAAATTATGAAATGAAAGTATTCAATTTTCTTATAAATATATTATTTTATTTAGTAAATGGTTAAATTGAGAAAGGGTTAAAGTTAAGGATGATATGTGAAAATTTTACAAAGTATGCAAGTTGTTATAAAATATTCGTTTGGTTGGGGAATATCCGTACGACGACACAATAATTGGTGGACCCCGCAATGAAAGTATTGTCGTAGTAAGAAAACGACAGAATTATCTTTTTATATAAATAACGGCAAAAGTGTTACCGTTAAAACTGTTGAACTACTCAGTAGTAAAAGTACAGTAATACGCGTGGTTGCATAGTAGCACACGATATTGATTATTGATACTTACGTATAAAGTCACTCAATTATACTCAATTATTGATACAATAATTGTTGCATTATATCTCTTATATTATTGATTCAATTATTGTCACAGTATCATCTGCATAATATGTTATATTATTAAATCAATAATTGAGACGGAAAAGTTATTCATATTATTATTTCCAATATTGACAATGTCTAGAAGTTCTGTCAAGGAGAGGTTTGGTTACCTAATTGCGCGCCAATAAGGAGAAAATCCTTATCAAAAAGCCCCCTCTTTCTTGGGAACGACCTGGTTGTTAAATATTGTGAGTTATAATATTAATGATGAATAAGTTCGTGTTAATTAAAGATGAAATGGATAGTTCCATTGTGTTAGAATTATTAGTGTTAGTGGAAATCGACATTTATTCCGATATTAATTGATGTCTGGAAGTTATACTAACCAATCGGGTAATTAATCAGATAAATGAGCAATTAATTGCTATTAATTCACATGATTATAACTATTTGTTCACATGTGTGTACTATTGATTCACATTCTTGTACTATTAGGGGAGGTGGTGCAAAATTTATAATACTTGCATGACTAAGTTAAAAATGAGGTATAGTTGAAGGTACTATACTATAATTAGTTTTTTCACATGATTATACTATTGAGTCACATGAATGAACTATTAATTCACATGATTTACTATTAGAGGAGGTGTTGCAAGTTTGATAATACTTGCAGGACTAAATTAAAAATGAAGAAAAAGAGGGAGGTATTATACTGTAATATTTTGAGCCCCAAAATGTACAATTATTGAAACTATATTTTTCTATAAATACAAGCTCATTTCTTCATTATTTTTCACCAATTCACTAAAGCTATAGAGTAATTATTATAGAGAGAAATTATAGAGAGAAATGAGAAGAGAAGTCTGCTACCTCACTATTTCAGTTTTCTTCTAAGGTAAGGGGTATTATTTTTTTCGTATTCATAAAGAGAGCTATTGTTATTCCATTCCTTATTATTCTATTGGAATAACCTGTATACGTGGACTACCGTATACATGGTGATATTCTACTATTTTTTTATTCTTTATTATTCTGTTGGAATAACCTGTCTGTGCGGATTACGCATGACCTGGTTCTATTCTTTATTATTCTGTTTGAATATTCTGTCTTTGCATATTACACATGACTGGTTCCATTCTTTATTATTATGTTGGAATATCCTGTCTGTGCGAATTAAACATGATCTGGTTCAGTTATTTATTATTCTGTTGGAATAACATGTATGTGCGGTCTATCGCATGCCTGGTGAATTTTTCTGTTATTCCATTCTTTATTATTCTGTTGGAATAATCTGTTTATGTGGATGATCGCATACATGGTGAATAATCCTTCGTATTCATTCCTTATTAAATTGTGGATATGATTTGTCTACGTAGATTACCGCATGGCGGGCGAAAATCCATTTGCAGTTTCGTAATTTTTCTAACCCTCAAAAATTTTGAAAAAATTTAAAATGATAATTTGATGAGTTTTCTAGATTGTGTCCAAAAATGGCGATTTTTGGATGTATAGATTAGGAGTTATGAATTTTATAGGAAAATACTATTTTAAAAGTAAACTCTTATAACTCCTTGTGGTTAACTCCAAAATTTGTAAAATTTTTATTGGCAGTACTTATATATAACAGGAGTATACCCTGTAAGTTTCAGAATTTTTAGACAAAAGTACAGTTTATGATAAATGTCTAAATATTCGGCAGTTTTGGCCATATGAAAAATAGTAAATGAAATTTAAAATTTTTGAGAAAATATATGTTCATATGGGACTATATTATGCTAAATCCCTAAAAATAAATTTTTTTTGTACTGATTTATTATTTTTCATAAAAATGTTTTAGTTACGAACGTATGAATTAAATATGTTATGTGAAGTTGAAAAATTGGTCTATAGAATTTTATGGCTTGAAAATCCTATATAAGGTATATGCAGATTTTTGATAAGGGATTTGATCATTGGTGATTAAATCTTATGAGTATAGCATTTTTGAATGATTAAATGTATTATTTGGTAAAGTGTAAACAATTAAAATAAATTATTTATAAGTTTAAGAAATGATTAAAATATTGTTATAATATTAATGATATTAGATTATGGGATTATTAAGTGATTGATAATATTTTGATATTTTAAACTCTGGATAAATTTAAAGTCTTTAATATTTATCCTTGATTTCGTTTGATTAATGCTTATATTATTGTCATCATCCTCATGCTTATATTATGATGAAAGTCATCTTTGGCTTACGTGCAAAGATGGACTGTTGATTATTGGTTTTACAGTTGTATATCTTTGGCTTACGTGCAAAGATAGACTGTTGATTATTGGTTTTACTGTTGTATATCTTTGTATTACGTGCAAAGATAGACTGTTGATTATTGGTTTTACAGTTGTATATCTTTGGCTTACGTGCAAAGATGAACTATTGATTGATGAGTATCTTTAGCTTATGCGCATAGATGAACTGCTTATTTGTATGATTATGACCAGGGATCATTCGGTATAATCATGACCCATAATGTTATAGATGATGTGTTAAAAGTCCTCATTGGCTCATAGTGCATTGATAGACAGTTATTGGTATGATTATAACCAGGGATTATTCGGTATAATTATGATCATTGATGATTACATGAATATCCTTGGCCGTAGTGCAGGGATGATTCGATGATGTGGATTATTTATTAAGCAGAGTCTCAGCGATAAAATATTGATTATACACTTTTAATTCGTAGAAGATAGTAGATATCATGCTCTACTTGACTCTTCTAAAATACAGTTGTATGTCTTTGGCCTGTAGTGCAAAGATGAATTGTTAATGAATATCTTTGGCCGCAGTGAAAAGATGAATTTATTAGTATGATTATGAGCAGGAATTGCGATTTGGTATAACCATGATTTTTAATGTTTCAGGTAAAGATGGGTGATGAAAATTATCTTCGTCCTGGGTGCAAAGAGGAATTTAGAATCACAATTATGATTACGAGTTATTCAAATGATTGTGGACAGAAATTGTTGATTGATGTTACAGGGATAAAACATTATTGGTGGACTTTTAACATGGAGAAGATAATAGACCTGATGGTCTATTTGACTCTTCTAATGGATTGCTCGTTCCGCTGCAACTATGGTTGAAAAGTTTTATCATCTACCATATGTTCTAAATCTCTGATTTATTACTGATAAAGTCTATTGATGATGTAAATTATCTTTAGTCATGATATTCTTTACTGGGCTAGTTGTGCTCACCCTTTTTGCTTCACAATTCCTTTCCGGTAATAAAAGTGTTGCCGGGTCGAACGGGAATAACAGGGGAATAGAACGGTGGTCCATAGTTGTTGAGGTTCTCCCTAAATAGTATGGAAATAATTTTGTTGAGAACTTTAGATAAGTGTGTCGTATTGTATACGTCATTTGATATTTAATTTTGGTGAACCGAATAGGGTGAGGTGAACCCAACTTTGGAAGGGTGTTTTGCCACTATTATACAAGATGTCTAATGACATATAACCTCGTATTATTATAAGACAAGGTTGTGCACATCCACTTGCTGAGTATATCTACGAGCACTACCTATATGATCTTGGAGTTTATTTGAAATATAATTTTCACTTGGAGACAACGGAGATAATTATATGTCAAGAGAAGACTCACCATTGGAAAGAAGATGATAGTAATCTTCTTGTTTTTCTTTGGGACTTTTGGGTCAACCAGGGATAATTCTGTGGACATATGATATCTATCATAACCTAGACGCATGGCCTCCCATGTACGAAGGTTTCCTTGAGTATTTTCTAAAGATTTTAATTTCTAAAACAATTATTGACGGTACCTTTATGTAAGGTACCATTGTAAGGTCTTATGGTCAAGGCACCACGAGAGTTATATATATTTGTATTAAAACTCACAACTTATCTATTGTCGTACTCTGCACGACAGTTCAACAGTTGCATAAATGAAGTTTATATTTAATTTTTATAGTGCGATATCTGGCGACTTAGAATGGGTCGTGTGGACCTATTTTGGGAGCGTCACAATCACAGTATCATATGCACAATATTTTATATTATTAAATTAATAATTGAGACGACACAGTTGTTCATATTATTATTTGCATTATTGGCAATGTCTATAAAGTTTTGTCGAGGAAAGGGGTTAGGTTATTTAATTGCGTGCCTATAAGGAGAAATCCTTATCGGAAAGCCCTCTCTTTCCTGGGAACGATCTGGTTGTCAATATTGTGAGTTATAATATTAATAATGAATAATTGTTGAAATATTAAAAATGTGTTCATTGAAGATAAGTGAATTACAAAAGTTAAAGGGGAATAATGCAAACTTGGAAAACTTTAGGGGTATCAAAGTGTAATAAGTTAACCAATCCATGTGAACTTGAAATAACCAATCAGAGAAGAGATGATGCAAGCTTGACATCATCCTTAAAGAAACACAACGATGATGTAAGGATGATGTCATCATCATGATGTCATGATGATGTCACCTGGACTAAGGTGCAATTAATGAGGTACTAAACTGTAATAAGTCGAGCCCTTAATGTGCAATTATCAAAACTATGTTTTTCGATAAATAGAAGCTTATTTATTCTTTCATTCTCACAAATTCACTAATACTCACAAGAGAAACTATAGAGAGAAAAACTATAGAGAGAAAGAAGAAGAGTATTTTGTTATTCACTATTGCAGTATCCAATCTCCTACTAAGGTAAGGGGTATTATTTTTTTTTATTCGTAAGGGATATTATTTTTCATATTCATTCTCTAATCCGTGGGAATAACCTGTCTATGATAACGGGTGAAAATTCATTTGCAGTTTCGTATATTATTTCTTTTCATATTCTTAAATCTAAACTTACTATGATAAGTATTTCTTCTATAATCCTTGAAATTAGTAGAATATTCTTGAGTTTTGTGCTTCATCTAGTATCGTTTCGTTGGAATATTGGTCTAAACTTTCTTATTAAATTTCAATATTTTCACTCGGGGTACTATTCATGAGGTACTATTCAGAGGGTACTATTCATTCGAGTATTATTCACTCGGGGGTACTATTCACGGCATACTATTCACTCGGGATACTATTTATTCGGGGTACTTACATGACGTGGTACTATTCACGACAAAAGTAATTTCTTTTCTGTCCAAATTATCTTTGATATATGAATCTTGTTCTTAAATTTGAATCCACGTTTTGATCATCGTGTTAACCATTTGGACATTCTTGAACTCTTGATAAATTGAATTATAAATCTCTAATATTTATACTTGATCTCACTAGATTAATTCCTTATAGCATTATCATCATCCTCATGTTTATGTTATGGTAAAAGTTATCTTTGGCCCGTAGTGCATAGATGGACTGTTGATTGGTATGATTATGACCAGGAATTTGGTATTGGTATAATCATGACCTGTAATGTTATAGACAAATGATGTGGTGAAAGTTCTCTTTGGCCCGTAGTGCATAGATGGACAGTTGTTTGGCATGATAATGACCACTGATGATACAAACAAATATTCATGGCTCGTAGTGCATGGGTAATTTGTTAGTGATACATACGAATATCCTTGGCCCATAGTGCATGGATAATTCGTTGATGTGAAATGTTTATTGATTGGTATTATAAGGATAAAATATTGATGATGGATTTTTAAATCATAGAAGATAGTGGACATCATTCTCTACTTGACTCTTCTAATGGATTGTCGTTTTCGCTACAGTTGTTGATCTAAAACTTGTTGTCTATTATATTATATCATTTTTTTCCTGTTGAGGACTAATGATAATTTGTTTTACATTATCTTAGTCATAATATTCTTTACTGGGCTAGTTGAGCTCACCCTTTTCTTTTTGGTTCCATTGTTCTTCTTAGGAGGCGAGAATATAGTTGGGACTAGTCGGGGAGTGGAGTAATGGTTCAAGATGGATTTTTTATAGCAGTCCTCACTATTTTGTAAAATAGTGTAACAATAATTGTAATGAGGACTTTATTTAAGTTTGGATATTGTCTACGAGATAATATTTATTTTGAAACTCAGCTATTGTGTTGTCGTATTTTGCACGACAGTTGTATAAAGGAAGTTTGTATTTAAATTCTGTACCATGTATTTGGCGACTCAGAATGGGTTGTATGGACCTATTCTGGGGGCGTCATAGTTGGTATCAGAGTTTAGGGATATAATCTCTGGCGGAGATCTGACGTTAGAACTAGGAGGGGAGAGACAAGTAAACCCTTCGCTAGTATGTCCTACCTAAGCTTATTTGTTATTTAATTGGTCAGCCAGAATATAGGGATAATATGTGGCATGTCAATTTCTTTAATTAACCCTTGTTTTGTGGCTGTATTTAAGAATGACATCTGAAACTCTAGAGATGAACTCGTATAGAGTTTTAAGTGATGAATTTAGGAGATTTATTTAAAGAATAAATATTGGAGTATAATATCTTGTTATAACAAAGATTTTTATTAGGGAATATTAATTAAGTTATTAAACTTTATTGTAGGATGTCAGGCAAAGAAGAAATTAGAGATATCCATGTGATGAGTGAAGAATTAATAGTTGCACTTGAGCTAGTCGCAGAGGTAGCAGCTGAGAGTGAGGAAAAAGAGAAATCTGAGGAGGATTTATTAAGAGAATTTTATGATCGAAATATAGAACTGCAAGATCATATTCGTGAGTTAGAAGAGCAGGGTGAAGAACGGCAGGCGATCGTAGAACAAAGGGATGCAACAATTCAAGATTTTACTACCCGATATGCGATGCTTTAATAGAAGCTCTCTTTGGCAGAGTATATGATAATAGAGCTAAAATTTGAGAATGCAAATGTCAAGTATCAACTAAAAGAAGAAACAACTGAATGAGTGAGAATGGAGGATGCATGGGTAAAAGCCACACGATGCATTGATATTGTAGAAAAAGACGTTCGATCCAAGAAGGTTAAAATAGATGATATGTATTTCTCTTTTTGGACAGCAATTGGGAGAACCCAACATCGAGTTTTGAATTACCCTGTATAGAGTGGTCAACCCCAATTCGATATGGATCGAGGATTAATGATTTAGATCATGGATCATGAGTATGACGAAGCAGTTGAGGGTGGAATATGCCCTATAGAGAATTAAAATCCAATGGTAATGATGACACCAAAGGTTGTCCCAGACAAGTCAAAGTCGATGGTTCAAGAAAGAGCATATTTCGTGACTTCCCAAAAACCGAGGAACCCAAACGAAGTTATCACGGGTAAGCTAATCACAAACTTTTGTGAAGTCTATACCTTATTAGATACCAGTTCTATCTATTCTTTTATTTCACCTACTTGTGCTCAAACTTTTAAACTTGACTCCGGAGAAATTAGACTTTGACTTATCGGTTGAAACTCTGTTGGGAGAAACCTTCGTTACGTCCACCATTTATATATCTTGTTTGATTCAAATCGATACCCTCACATTACCTGTTGATCTTATCTTTTTAAAAATACTTGCATTTGATGTGATTTTAAGGATTGATTAGTTAACTACTCATCATGCTAAAATTGATTATTTTTGTAAGGTCGTTAGTTTTCATATTTTTAACCAACCTGTTATGCGAATTCAAGCAACCAAACCACTAAAGTAAATCACTGTCATATCAAGCCATAAAGCCATTCATTTATTGAAAAATGGATGTCAAGCTTTCTTAGTCCATGTCACGTGTTTAAACAAAAATACGGCAGATTTGAATGATATTTTTGTCGTTAATAAATTTCCTAACATATTTTCCGAAGAACTTTTTGGCCTACCCCCAGAGCGTGAAATCGAATTTTGTATTGACCTTGAACCTGGTATAAAATTCATTTCCAAAACCTCATATCGAATGACTCCTATTGAACTTCAGGAGTTAAAAATCCAACTACAGGGGTTGGTACCCAAGCCTCTATCTGGTGACTTCTTTTGTGGAATACACCGAAGCCAGACCCTCTGTAGGGGATGCCATATTTGTGCGGTGGTAAACTAATAGTTGCCATTATGAGGTGTTATCCAAGGTTGGGATATGAGTCACAGTTGAGAGCAACCCAAGTCAGTAACCGAAATACGTAGCTTTCTAGACTTAGTTGTTTATTATCGGAGATTCGTGGAAGGATTTTCTCAAATCGCCACTCCATTAACTCAGCTGACTCGTAAAGATACAAAATTCGGATGGAGCGAAGAATGTGAGAATAGCTTCCAAGAACTCAAGAGAAACTCATTTCAGCACCTATTCTAACAATACCATCCTAGAAAAGTAAACGTGGTAGCTGACGCGTTGAGTAGAAGATCATATGCGAGTACGAATGCAATATTGTCAACACAAATGTGACGCCCCCAAAATAAGTATACATCACCCATTCTGAGTTGCCAAAACATGGTACAGAAATAACTACAACTTTATTAATACAATTGTCGCGCAAAATACGACAACACATAAACTGTGAGTTTAAATACAAATATTGTCTTCTAGACAATATCCACACTCAAATAAGTCCTCATTACAATTATTGATACATTATTTTACAAATAATGGTGAGGACTACTAAACAACTTTCTAGAACCATCATTCCATACCCCGACTAGTACTCGCTACATTCTCGCCTCCTGAGAAGAAAAATAGAACGAAAAGGAAAAAGATGAGCTCAACTAGCCCAGTAAAGAATATTATGACTAACATAATATAGAACAAATTATCGTTAGTCCTCAACAGGGAAAAATTTAATAGAATATAATAGACAACAAGTTTCAGATCAATATTCGCAGTGTAAATAATAATTCATTAGAAGAGTTAAGTAGAGAATGAAATATACTATCTTCTATATATGAATTTTAAAGTTCATCGTCACTATTTTATCCCTGTATTATCAATCAATATATATCTAGAATCAAATATTCATCTTTGCACTACAGGCCAAAGATATTCTTCAGTTGTTCATGTTCATCTAAACATCTGTTCATCTTTGCACTACGAGCCAAAGATATTCTTAGAAAATCATTCCTCTTTACATTACATGTCAAAGATATTCAGTTATATCACCATTTAGGACTGAGGATGGTGAAAAATATTTTAAAGAAAACAAATCTAGTGAAACAAAAGAATAACTATTAAGGATTCGTACTCTAAACAATCCAAGTTCAAAAATACTTTATAAATAACTATAGTGGAGTAAAATTCAAGAATGAAGATAAAAATATGGATACAATCAAAGCTAGTATCCATAATAGATATCTTAGACAAAAAGAAGAAAATTTTATTTTTTGGTGAATAGTGCCGTATTCGTGAATAGTGTTGTATACGTGAATAGTGATGTATACGTGAATAGTAACTCCGACACAAAAAATTTCAAATTTGATAAAAAGTTCAACCAATATTTCGGCATAATGATATTGAAAGAAATAATATCATTTACGGAAAAAAAATAACATCCCTTACCTCAAAAAGACAGTACTTCTGACTAAAATACTAGATATAGTGATAAAAGAACTTGCACCGTATAGCAACACTCAAAGTACCAAAAACTCACAAGAATACGCTCGATAATATAGAGAGAAAACTTTATTTTCTGGTGTGATTTTCAATTCTAACTTAAGCACCCTATTTATAAAAAAAATGCTTAGAATACCAAAACAGAAAATTTAATAAAATAACAATATTCATAAATTAAATTCCTACAAACACCTTACCAGCCGATTTCAACCATTTAACACATGCCCACAAATGAAAAAAACGTTTTTCTTTTAAAAATTATTTAAAATTTCAAAAATCAATTATTCCGGAACTTCAATAATTCATAATAAATAACCCTTTTATCAAAAAAATTTAAATCTTATGTCCTTGTCATAGGAAATTCAATTCTCTACAACTTTGTAGTTTTAAGTTTTTCTAAATTCCAAACAGAAATTGACCGAAATCCACATACGGACGATTTTACAAGCTATAATCAAATTTCAGTCAAAAATGGGGTCCACAAACATGCAAAACATGTTTTAAATATTTTTTATAACAAAAATACTCCTCCTCCTCCTCCTTTACTCATATATCACACATTCATTGTAAAATATCACCATTATTATATTATTATAATATAATAATATATTTAATTAAATTATTTCATCAAAAAAGATAAAATATCAATTTTCAACAATTGTCACATTAAAATTTTTCTCCATCTATATCCACGTAAAATGAATATTTTTCTTATCATATAAATTAATAATTAATTATTCACAAATAATATTATAGAATCACAATATTGACAACCAGGTCGTTCCCAGGAAAGAGGGGGCTTTCCAATAAGGATTTCTCCTTACTGGCGCGCAATTAGATGACTAAACCTCTCCATAGACAGAACTTTTTAGACATTGCCAATAATGATATCTAATAATATTATTCAAATAATATGAATTATTGATTTGATAATAGAAAATACTGTGTAGTGACAATTATTGAAACAACAATAATATAAAATAACAATGTAGCAATTATTGAATCAATAAAATAAAATATTGAACAGTAATTACTGCAACAATTATTGAGTAGTGTCTTCTTACGTAAGAAACAATAATTGGTACAATACCGTGTGCTACTGTGCAACAACGCGTACTACTATATTTTAACCATTGGGTATTCCAACAGTATTAACGGTAGCAACTACGCCGTTATTTATAAATAATTTATATTTGTCGTTTTTTCATCCAATCGCTTTCCGTTATGGGGCCCACACAAAGCTGCGCCGTCGTATGACTTTTCCCCAACAGTAAGAATATTCCACGACCAAACGAATATTCCCTGACAACAATAAATATTTTATACCCACTTGCTTATTTAAGATATTTGTGCATTTTACCCATAACTAACCACATTAATCAAATCAACCCTTACTATTTCAAAATAATAAATAGAGAAAATTCAATTTCATTTGTAATAATTTGGGGTCTTACAACCTCCCCTCCTTATGAAATTTCGTCCTCGAAATTGACATACGTACCTGGTATTTCGAAAAGGTGAGGATACCTCACTTTCATTTCCATTTCCAACTCCCAAGTCATTTTCTCAATAGCATGGTTCCTCCACAAAACCTTAACTTGTGGTATGACTTTTGTGCATAGGACATGCTCCTTTCTATCCAAGATCTGTACTGGTACCTCCTCATACGTTAAATCTTCGGCTATCTCGTCTGGTTCTAACTAAATAATGTGGTTCGGGTCCTTCACATATTTACGAAGCACAGATATGTGAAAAATATTATGAACACGAGACATGCTTGGAGGTAACGCGAGTCTATAGGCCACATTTCCTACTCGGTCAAGAATCTGAAATGGACCAATAAATCGTGGATTAAGCTTTCCTCTCTTTCCAAATCTTGTAACTCCCTTCCATGGAGCAACTCTCAACAATACATGATCCCCAATACTAAATTCCACGTCCTTTCGATGAAGATCCGCATAACTCTTTTGTCGATCTTGTGCCGTTTGTATACGTTGTCGAATCATTTGGATCTTTTTCGTAGTCATACGTACCAACTCTGGTCCCAACAATGTTGCTTCACCCACCTCATCCTAACATATTGGAGAGCGACACTTTCGTCCATATAATGCTTCGAATAGAGCCCCACCTATACTTGCCTGATAACTGTTGTTGTAAGAGAATTCCACCAATGGTAAATACTTATCCCAACTCCCTTTGAAATCTAGGACATAAAGTCTTAATAGATCTTCAAGAGTTTGAATAGTCCTCTCTGATTGTCCGTCCATTTAAGGATGGTATGTCGAACTGAATTATAAATGTGTGCCCAAAAGTTACGATCCGAAACTATGGATACTGGCATGCCACGCAACCTCACAATCTCATTCACGTACATAATAGCAAGACGTTCAAGGGAATAAGTCTCTTGTATCAGCAAAAAATGAGCAAACTTGGTTAATCTATCAATAATAACCCAAATCGTATATATGCCTTGAGAAACCTTGGGAAGACCTGTAACGAAATCCATGGTAATGTGTTCCCACTTCCATTTTCGAATCTCAAGTGGTTGCAATGGATCCTTTGGCACTTGATGCTCCGCCTTCACACGTTGACAAGTTAAACACCTCGAGATAAACTTCGCGATCTCTCTCTTCATATTGCTCCACCAAAATATATGTCGAAGATCACGATACATTTTGGTACTTCCATGGTGAATTGCAAACGGTGTGTTGTGTGCCTCCATCATAATTCAATGTTTCAATTCAGAATCGTTAGGAACACAAAGTCTGGAGTTGACTCGAAGTACTCCTTCTTCATCGATTCTTGCTTCCAGAATAGCACCTTCTTGCACTTTCTTCTTCTTACGCATCAGCTCTATGTCCGTAGCTTGAGCAGCTTTAACTTTATCAATTAAAGTCGGTTCTACTCGTATGCTTGATATCATCACGTGGGTACTTGGAGCCTTTACCTATATCTCCATCCTTTGCAACTCATACAAAATGGGCCTTTGTGTTAATAACATTGCACTCGTACCCGCATATAATCTTCTACTCAATGCGTCAGCTACCACGTTTGTTTTTCCAGGATGATATTGGATAGTATGGTCATAGTCTTTCAACAGCTCGACCCATCGTCGTTGCCGCATGTTGAGTTCTTTTTGGGTGAAAACATATTTGAGGCTTTTATGATCTGAATATATCTCCACTTTCTCCCCATATAGATAGTGTTTCCAGATCTTTTGTGCAAAAATGACTGCTGCCAACTCTAGATCATGAGTAGGATAATTCCTCTCATATTCTTTGAATTGTCACGAGGCATAGGCTATGACCTTCCCATGTTGCATGAGAACACATCCCAACCCTTTACCCGAAGCATCACTGTAGATAACAAATCCATCCGAACCAGATAGTATTGTCAGAACAGGTGCCGAAATGAGTCTCTTCTTAAGCTCTTGAAAACTCTTCTCGCATTCCTAGCTCCATAAGAATTTTGTATCTTTCCGAGTCAACTGAGTTAACGGAGTAGCGATTTGAGAAAATCCTTCGACAAATCTCCGATAATAACCAGCTAAACCCAAAAAGCTACGTACTTCGGTCACCGACTTCGGTTGCTCCCAACTTTGTATTACTTCAATCTTTGCTGGGTCAACAGATATTCTATGTTTTGACACCACGTGCCCAAGGAATGCTACTTCTTCAAGACAGAACTCGCATTTCTTCAACTTGGCATATAGCTTGTTTCCATGAAGCCATTGGAGTACCAGCTTCAAATGGTGCTCATGATCTTCACGACTTTTGGAATATATGAGGATGTCATCAATAAAGACATCAACGAACTGATCTAAATATTCCTTGAATACTCGGTTCATCATATCTATGAAAGCCGCAGGAGCATTAGTCAATCCGAAAGACATGACTAAGAATTTATAATGCCTGTATCGACTTCTAAAGGTCATCTTTGGAATATCCTCAGTTCTAATATTCAGCTGATGATATCCAGAACGAAGATCGATTTTTGAAAAGAATTGTGCTCTTTGCAATTGGTCAAATAGGTCATCAATGCGAGGTAGCGGATACCTATTCTTGATGGTGACATAGTTTAATTCTCAATAGTCAATACAAAGTTGCATACTCCCATCATTCTTCTTTACAAATAAAACAGGAGCACCCCAAGGAGATGTACTAGGACGAATGAAACCGATGTCCAATAACTCCTGTAGTTGGACCTTTAACTCCTGAAGTTCAATAGGAGCCATTCGATATGAGGTTTTAGAAATGGGCTTTGTACTAGGTTCAAGATCAATAAAGAATTCAACTTCACGTTCAGGGGGTAGACCGGGAAGTTCTTTAGGAAATACGTCAGGAAATTCATTAACAACAGAAATTTTATTCAAATCTGACGTGTTTTTGTTCAAGTCCATAACATGGGCTAAGAAAGCTTGACATCCATTTTTAATAAACGAATGACTTTATGGCTTGATATGATAGTGATTGATTTCAGTGGTTTAGTTGCTTGAATTCGAATAACAGGTTGGTTAGGAATATGAAAACTAACAACCTTACGAAAACAATCAATTTTGGCATGATGAGTAGTTAACCAATCAATCCCTAAAATCATGTCAAATGCAAGTATCTTTAAAGCGATAAGATTAACAGGTAATATGATGGTGCCAACTTGGATCAAACAATATTTATAAATAGTGGATGTAATGAAAGTTTCTCCTAATGGAGTCTCCACAGATAAGTCAAAGTCTAATTTCTCCGAAGTCAAGTTGAAACGTTGAGCACAAGCAGGAGAGATAAATGAATAGGTAGCACCGATATCTAGTAAGGTATAAACTTCGCAAGAATTTATGATTAGCTTACTCGTGATCACCTCGTTGGGGTTCCTTGCACTTTGACCAGTCACGACAAACGCTCTTTCAGGAACCGCTGACTTTGACTTTTCTGGGACAGCCTTTTGAGTCACCATCCCCGCTGGACTTGGTTTTTTTATAGTATAATCTCGAGCGATATGTCCTTCCTTTCCACAATTATAACACACCTTGAACTGTTGTGGACAGTTTGGGCTTATGTGTCCCTCCTTTCCACATTTATAGCATATGACCGATGGTCGTTCTCTTCCCTTAGAAACAGTTGATGCTGGTGCTGACGTCTTCATATTGTCATTGTTGAATCTCCTCTTTTTGAAACTTTCACTTGACTCGCCTCTCCTATTATCATGGCCACGATTACCACCAGAGTGGTTACCGCTTTTGTCTGAATTTTCCCTCCCCGTTGGTTATCAGTGCTCTGATGACTGCTATCACCGGTATGACCCTGGTTGTGGTCCCTCGGTTGAACGTACTCGTTATCTCGATCTAATAATTGAGCCATGTTGACAACATCTGAATACAGAGAAAATTCATGAGAAATGAGATACTGACGTATGTCGGGTTTCAAACCTCTCAGAAACATCCGCGTCATACGTTTCTCATTCTCCACCAAATGATGTGCAAACCTGGATAACTCAGCGAACTTCGCCTCGTACTAGGACACCGTCATGTTATTTTGTTCGAGTCTAATAAACTCCACTTCCTTCATATGACGAATACTTTCAGAAAAGTACTTGTCATTGAACAGTTTTTGAAACGTCTCCCAAGATATGCTGAGTGCGGCTGGATGGGTACGCTTCACAGATTCCCACCAGTAATCTGCCTAATTACGGAACATAAAGGTGGCGAATGGAACCTTCTATTCCTCCGTGCATCCTAAGACATCGAATATCTTGGTTATTTGCTTGACCCACGTTTCTACTTTAATCGGATCCGACTTTCCCCAGAATTCTGGTGGCCCTAACTCTTTGAACTGCTTGGCTGTGACCAGCTGTGCATTGCCATTGATCCTACCTGTATTTTGAACAGGAGTCTCCCTTGTCTGGTTTTGCATGAACCACAAAAAGCTTCTAAACATCTCATCGTTCATCGTCTGCTCAGTGGTGTTATTCACAGGAGGAACATTGCCGGCCTGTTGCACGTTCTCCTCGTTGGTGATTAATGTTGTCTCCACGGTCGCATTTACTCCATCGTTAATATTCTCAGTTGCCATTCTTAAATACTGCCACAAAACAAGGGTTAATTAAAGAAATTAACATATCACACAATATCCCTATATTCTGACCAACCAAAAAATAAGCTTAGGTAGGACACACTAGTGAAGGATTTACTCGTCACTCCCCTCCTAGTTCTATTCCCCGATCTCCGCCAGAGATCATATCCCTAAGCTCTGATACCAACTGTGACGCCCCCAAAACAGGTTTACATCACCCATTCTGAGTCGCCAAAACATGGTACAGAAACAACTACAACTTTATTAATACAATTGTCGCGCAAAATACGACAACACATAAACTGTGAGTTTAAATACAAATATTGTCTTCTAGACAATATCCACACTCAAATAAGTCCTCATTACAATTATTGATACATTATTTTATAAAAAATGGTGAGGACTATTAAACAACTTTCTAGAACCATCATTTCATACCCCAACTAGTACTCGCTACATTCTCGCCTCCTGAGAAGAAAAATGGAACAAAAAGGAAAAGGGTGAGCTCAACTAGCCCAGTAAAGAATATTATGACTAAGATAATATATAACAAATTATCGTTAGTCCTCAACAGGGAAAAATTTAATAGAATACAATAGATAACAAGTTTCAGATCAATATTCGCAGCGGAAATAATAATTCATTAGAAGACTTAAGTAGAGAATGAAATATACTATCTTCTATATATGAATTTAAAAGTTCATCGTCATTATTTTATCCCTGTAACATCAATCAATATATATCTAGAATCAAATATTCATCTTTGCACTACAGGCCAAAGATATTCTTCAGTTAGTCATGTTCATCTAAATACATGTTCATCTTTGCACTACGGGCCAAAGATATTCATCAGAAAATCATTCAACTTTGCACTACATGCCAAAGATATTCAGTTATATCACCATTTAGGACTGAGGATGATGAAAAATATTTTAAAGAAAACGAATCAAGTGAAACAAAAGAATAACTATTAAGGATTCGTACTCTAAACAATCCAAGTTCAAAAGTACTTTATAAATAACCATATTGGAGTAAAATTCAAGAATGAAGATAAAAATATGGATGCAATCAAAGCTAGTATCCATAATAGATATCTTAGACAAAAAGAAGATAATTTTATTTTTCGGTGAATAGTGTCGTATACGTGAATAGTGCCGTATACGTGAATAGTAACTCCGACACAAAAAGTTCTAAATTTGATAAAAAGTTCAGACTAATATTCCGGCATAATGATATTGAAAGAAATAATATCATTTACGAAAAAAAAATAACATCCCTTACCTCAAAAAGACTGTACTTCTGATTGGAATACTGGATATAGTGCTGAAGGAACTTGCACCGTATAGCAACACTCATAGTACCAAAATACTCACAAGAATATGCTCAATAATATAGAGAGAGAAAATTTTAGTTTCTAGTGTGATTTTCAATTCTAACCTAAACACCCTATTTATAGGAAAATATTTAGAACACCAAAATAGAAAATTTAATAAAATAATAATATTTATAAATTAAATTCATACGCACTCCTTACCAGCTGATTTCAACCATTTAACACATGCCCACAGATGAAAAAAAAAATGTTTTTCTTTTAAAAATTATTTAAAACTTCAAAAATTAATTATTCCGGAACTTCAATCATTCATAATAAATAGCCATTTTATCAGAAAAATTCGAATCTTATATCTTTTTCATAGGAAATTCAATTATCTACAACTTTGTAGTTTTAAGTTTTTCCAAATTCCAAACAGAAATTGACCGAAATCCACATACAGACGATTTTACAGGCTATAATCAAATTTCAGTCAAAAATGGGGTCCACAAACATGAAAAACATGTTTTAAATATTTTTTATAACAAAAATACTCCTCCTCTTTTACTCATATATCACACATTCATTGTAAAATAATACCATTATTATATTATTATAATATAATAATATATTTAATTGAATTATTTCATCAGAAAAGATAAAATATCAATTTTTAACAATTGTCACATTAAAATTTTTCTCCATCTATATCCACATAAAATGAATATTTTTCTTATCATATAAATTAATAATTAATTATTCACAAATAATATTACAGAATCACAATACTGACAACCAGGCCGTTCCCAGGAAAGAGGGAACTTTCTAATAAGGATTTCTCCTTACTAGCGCGCAATTAGATGACCAAACATCTCCTTAGACAGAACTTTCTAGATATTACCAATAATGTTATCTAATAATATTATTCAAATAATATGAATTATTAATTTGATAATGAAAAATACTGTGTAGTGACAATTATTGAAACAACAATAATATAAAATATCAACGTAGCAATAATTGAATCAATAAAATAAAATATTGAACAGTAATTACTGTAACAATTATTGAGTAGTGCCTTCTTACCTAAGAATAAATAATTGGTACAATACCGTGTGCTACTGTGCAACAACGCGTACTACTGTGTTTTAACCACCGGGTATTCCAACAGTATTAACGGTAACAACTACGCCGTTATTTATAAACAACTTATACTTGTCGTTTTCTTCATCCAATCGCTTTCTATTATGGGGCCCACACAAGGCTGCTCCGTCGTACGAATATTTTTCGACAGTAAGAATATTCCACGACCAAACGAATATTCCCCGACAACAATGAATATTTTATACCCACTTGCTTATTTAAGATATTTGCGTATTTTACCCATAACTAACCACATTAATAAAATCAACCCTTACTATTTCAAAATAATAAATAGAGGAAATTTAATTTCATTTATAATAAGTTGGGGTCTTACAACAAAAACCCATTTTATATGACTTACAAAGAATGGGGATAGAGTTAAAGACTCTAGGAAGCCACGTGAAGATGGCGAATGTACGAGTAGAACCGACTTTAATCGTTAAAGTTTAAAGTTGCTCAAGCTACAGACCTAGAGCTGATGAGTGATAAGTGTTTTTTATATACACGAATCGATTTCCATTTCAAGTTTAAATTCGTAATTATCTTCATGTTTTGTGTTCGTTTTTACTCGTTATATGTTATTTTATGTGTAGGGTGGTCATGGATGCAAGTGGTGAGGAAAGGCGGTCTTTGTCGAGCAAAAGTGGAAAAATGTTGAAGACGACAAAAGTTGAAGTTAGTAGCCTAGCCCGCCGGGGCGGGCTTTATTATACTTGTACCCCCCGCCGGGGCGGGGGTCCCGATTTTTGGGGTGTCCTGTTCAGTTTTGACTTCTGCTGGTGCTCGATTTGTGGAACTTTAATGATGTGCATGAACTCTACAAAAGGGGATTTTCGGCCAGGAAAGAGAGAGCTTGATATTACTTTGATATACAACAATCTTACAACACCAAGAGCATAATTCAAGAGGATTTTTAGGATTCAAGCGCAACTTTGGAGGAGTAATTTTCAGTGATTGTCACGACAATTGCAAATCGAATCTACGTGAAGGGGTTTTCAATATTCTTCTTCTCTTTAGTCTTATTTGTAATTGGAAAGATGTTTTCAGTAAATTATTCAGTTTGTAATTCATTCGTTATGAACTAATTCACTTATTAGACTTGTGATGGATCTTTGGGTGAAACGATGATTCTATAGCTTTGATTTCCAATTCAATAACATATCTTCAGTTTATCTATGTTAATTTGAGCGTGAATTTATGAATTGCCTGATCAACAGTTCTTGTGAATTTGAAAGGAATCGAGAGAGGAGATTCGAATCTAGACCTTGTTAATATAGCATGTGTCATGAATTTTGTCAATAGCAGTTTTGTGATTATTGTTGAGGTAGAAATACGCTTGACATCACATGTAATTGTATAGAGAGCTTAAACTTAAACCTTCTTTAATTGCAGTTCACATAGAGATATAGTGAGTTGGTTAATTTAGGTGTTTAACGAATTTCTATCTTAATTGTGGATTGATGTTAATATGATATTAGTGCATCGAGAGGTGGCTATTACTACGATCGTGTTCTTGATTAATAAACTGGGATATTAAATTGAGTTAAAATAAAGGTTTAAAAATCAGAGTGAAGCTCAGGGTGAAATCATAAGTCTAATTCTCCATTAATTGTTTGAAATTCTGAATTTTGATATTGGTGACTATTTTGTGATAGTTTACTTATTTATTAATTTAGTTTTTTTATATATAGTTTTAAAACCATTGAATTGAGTAGTTTAATAGAATTAGGATTAATAGAAAATTGATAATTGTGAAGTTAAAATTTTTGATAATTTGTCCTCGTGGGAACGATACTCTATTTACTACTATATTACTTGTTGACCACGTACACTTGCGTGTTTTGTGCGTATCGATTTACACCAACAAGTTTTTGGCGCCGTTGCCGGGGATAATTTAGCCGAGATTTTAATATTTTTTACGATATCAGTTTAATTAGTCCAGTTTTACTTAAACATTTTTTTTTGTTCTTGTTTCTCCTATTTCAGGTTTTTGATATTGGTTTATGCAAACGCGTTCCAAACATCCAGACTTGCTTCCTTTTGAGGATGACATTGAAAGAAGATTTCAGAGGTTGAGTAAGTGGATCGAGGAAACGAGGAACGAATTCAAAAATTCTGATAAGGAAGAAACGATGGCTACCGAAGACCAGAAAGCGTTGAGGGATTTTGCAAAACCTAAGGTGACTGATCTGCAGTCGAGCATCACTAGGCCTGCAATAGCTGCAAATACTTTTGAAATCAAGCCTGGGACCATTTAGATGATGCAGAACTCATGTCAGTTTGGGGGAATGACAAACGACGATCCGAATGAGCATTTAATCAGTTTTCTGGAAATGTACGACACATTCAAGTACAATAGGGTGTCGGATGAGGTAGTGAGACTTCGCTTGTTTCCATTCACTTTACGGGACAAGGCGAAGAGTTGGTTGCATTCTCTGCCATCGGGGTCGATTACTACGTGGGATGACTTGGCTCAAAAATTCCTTGCCAAATTTTTCACACCGACAAAGACTGTGAAAATGAGGAATGACATCACAATGTTTGAGCAGCAGAATTGGGAGTCACTATATGAGGCATAGGAGCGATATAAGGAATTACTCAAAAAGTGCCCACATCATGGATTGCCCAAGTGGTTACAAATGAACACCTTTTATAACGGGCTACATGGAAATGTCAGAACCAGCATTGATGCGGCATTGGGCGGCGCATTCATGGCTAAGAGTTACAAGGACGCATACAATTTGATCGAAACAATGGCGACAAATAACTACCAGTGGCCCACAGCAAGAATGACACAAGCAAAGGCGGCTGGGATCTTGGAATTAGATGGAGTAACAGCTATACAAGCACAGTTTTCTGCACTATCCATGAAGTTTGATACTATGAATGATAGGGTTAATACGATGACAGGGGTTCAAGTTCAGCAGGTTATGGTAGTATGTGAATTGTGTGCGGGTGATCATCCGATAGATCAGTGCGCAATAAATCCAGCATCCGCTCAGTTCATAGGCAACTACAATAGAATGCCACAAAATACATACCAAAACACCTACAACCAGGGAAATAGGAACCACCCAAACCTCTCGTGGAGCAATAGCCAGCAAAATCAAGCTCCACGACCATCATATCCTCTTGGTTTTCAGAGTCATCAACAACTGGTTAAACATCAGGAAAGGAAATCCGATGTCGAGGGAATGGTGTCAAAGTTTATAACCAGCACTGATGCATTAATAAAAAATCAAGCAATGGTGATGAAAAGTCAAGAGATGTCAATCACGAATTTGGAAAATCAGATTGGACAGATGGTGTTAGCAATGAATAATAGATTACAAGGAACATTACCTAGCGACACTGAGAGATATTCGAAGGGTAATCATGAGCAATGTCAAGCAGTTATGTTGAGAAGTGGAAAACATCTCGGGGGTAATAGTGCAGAAAATTCAGCAACACCGGAGGAAAAAGTTGATGACAGTAATGTGGTGGAGGGTAACAAAAATAAAGAAAACAATGAGTCGATTGTTTATCCTCCACCATCGTTTCAGCAGAGAGTCCAAAAATAGAAATCAGATAAGCAGTTCGCAAAGTTTTTAGACGTGTTCAAGAAACACCAGATTAACATCCCATTCGCAGATGCCCTAGAGCAAATGCCGAGTTATGCGAAGTTTATGAAAGGAATTCTGTCGAGGAAGAAGAAATGGGAAGATTTCAAAACAGTGGCACTAACAGAGGAGTGTAGTGCGGTGTTACAGAAAAAGCTACCACCAAAACTCAAAGACCCAGGGAGCTTTACTATCCCGTGCACGATCGGGAAAATGTCGTTTAACAAATGTTTATGTGATTTGGGGGAGAGTATAAACCTGATGCCATAGTCAGTATACTCAGAATTGGGTTTACCCGCGCCAAAGCCTACAAATATTTCACTACAGTTGGCGGATAGGTCAATCACATATCCGAGAGGCATTGTAGAGGACATTCTGGTTAAAGTGGATAAGTTTATATTCCCTGTGGACTTTATCATTCTGGATTTCGATGAAGATAAGAACATCCCGATCATCCTAGGGAGACCTTTCTTGGCCACGGGAAGTACACTCATAGACGTGCAAAAAGGAGAACTTACTATGAGAGTCTAAGATCAAGAAATAAAATTCAATGTGTTCAAAGCCATGAAATACCCTACGGACGAGGAAGAGTGTTTTCGAATGGATTTAATTGAGCAAATTACCAGCGAAGATATGAGCAAGAGTTTGATCAACAATCTGTTAGAAGAAACTTTATTGGTGGATGAAGAAAAAGACGACCCAGAATTTATAGACTTATTACAGATGCTAGACTCGTTGCCACGAGTTAGCAGATTCAGAACACCGTTTGAACCTCTGCACACTGAGGGGACAGTTGCAGAAAAATTGAAACCATCATTGGAGGAGCCACCGACATTGGAACTTAAGCCACTCCCTAAGCACCTCAGGTATGCGTATTTAGGCAATTCAAATTCTTTACCTGTAATTATTTCTGCTGCACTTAACGAATTGCAGGAAAAAAAGTTGCTGAGGGTGCTTAGGGATCACAAATCAGCGATTGGATGGACGATTACGGATATAAAAGGCATTAGCCCATCATTTTGCATGCACAAGATTTTGATGGAGGATGATGCAAAACCATCGGTGGACCATCAACGTCGACTTAACCTAATCATGAAGGAAGTGGCCAAGAAGGAAATTCTGAAATTATTGGATGCCGGTATCATATATCCAATTTTCGATAGTAAATGGGTAAGTCTGGTTCATTGTGTGCCAAAGAAAGGGGGAATGACGGTGATACAGAATGAGGACAATGAGTTAGTTCCAACAAGGACAGTGACAGGTTGGAGGGTGTGCATCGATTATAGGAGGTTGAATAAGGCAACCCGAAAGGATCATTTCCCGCTACCTTTTATCGATCAAATGTTAGACAGGTTAGCGGGACACGAGTTTTACTGTTTATTGGATGGATACTCGGGCTATAATCAGATCGCCATCGCTCCTGAGGATCAAGAAAAGACAACATTTACATGCCCTTACGGCACATTTGCATTCAGGAGGATGTCATTCGGGCTATACAATGCACCAGCAACTTTCTAACGGTGTATGATGGCTATTTTTTCAGATATAGTGGAGAAGAATGTTGAAGTCTTCATGGATGATTTCTCGGTTTATGGAGACAATTTTGATACTTGCCTAGAGAATCTGGTCATGGTTTTGCAGCGATGTAAGGAGACAAACCTCATACTCAATTGGGAAAAATGTCATTTCATGGTTGAAGAGGGTATAATTTTAGGCCATAAGGTGTCGGCTCAAGGATTGGAGGTGGACAAAGCAAAACTGGAAACTATCGAGAAACTGCCTCCACCGAACTCAGTTAAGGGTATTAGAAGTTTTCTGGGGCATGCTGGGTTTTACAGGAGGTTCATAAAAGACTTCTCTAAGATTGCAAAACCTCTATGCAGTCTCTTAGAGAAGGAAGTTACTTTCAGCTTTTCTACAGAATGCAAGTCAGCATTTGACCTATTGAAAAAGAAATTAACTACAGCCCTGGTGATAGTCGCACAGAACTGGAAAATGCCATTTGAGCTTATGTGTGATGCAAGTGATTATGCGGTTGGGGCTGTTTTGGGACAAAGAAGAGATAAGGTGTTTCACGCCATATACTATGCAAGCAAAACACTCACGGAGACTCAAATGAATTACACTACCACAGAAAAGGAATTGCTTGCAGTAGTGTACGCATTTGACAAATTCACGGCATACTTGATCGGAACTAAGGTAATAGTCTACAAGGACCATTCGGCGATTCGGTACCTAATAGGGAAAAAAGATACTAAGCCACGCCTTATCCGATGGATTCTCCTACTTCAAGAGTTTGATTTAGAAATTAAAGATAGAAAGGGGACGGAGAATCTAGTTGCCGACAATTTATCAAGGCTGGAAAATCCGAAGAAAAAGGATGAAGATAAATGTGCAATCAACGAGTCATTCCTGGATGAGCAACTATTTGGGTTAAATGTAGAATTTTTGTGGTATGCAGACTTTGCGAATTATGTGGTGAGCAAAATGCTTACCCCTGATCTTACACGACAACAGAAAAAGAAGTTTCTTCATGACGTCAAGTGGTACATGTGGGATGAGCCGTATCTATTCAAGCAGTGCGCCGATAAGATGATTTGACGATGTATCCCCTACAGTGAAGTCCATAACATACTGCAAGAATGCCACTCATCAGCATATGGTGGACATTATAGGAGTGAACGCACCACGGCAAAAGTGCTTCAAGCCAGGTTTTATTGGCCGACATTGTTCAAAGACGCCCACCAATTCGTGAAAACATGTGATAGATGCCAAAGGGTGGGGAACATATCTAAACGGAATGAGATGCCCCTACAAACAATTCTTGAAGTGGAAATCTTTGATGTATGGGGGATCAATTTCATGGGACCCTTCCCTTTGTCCTTAAGCAATCAGTATATTCTACTCGCTGTGGATTACGTCTCGAAGTGGGTTGAAGCTTCAGCACTACCGTCCAACGATGCCAAGGTTGTCCTTAAATTCCTACAGAAAAACATTTTCACGAGGTTTGGCACGCCAAGAGCAATAATCAGTGACGAAGGTAGTCACTTCTGCAATAAGTCTTTTACAGCTCTCTTGGCTAAGTATGGGGTTAACCACAAGGTGGCTACAGCGTATCATCCTCAAACAAATGGACAGGCTGAGGTATCAAACAGAGAAGTTAAGAAGATATTGGAAAGAGTCGTAAATTTGAGTAGGAAAGATTGGTCACTTCGGTTGGATGACGCATTATGGGTGTATCAGACTGCATATAAAACACCAATCGGGATGTCACCATATCAACTCTTGTATGGAAAAGCATGTCACTTACCGGTGGAGCTACAACACAAGGCCTACTGGGCCATACAGAAATTAAATTTTGATCAAGTCGCTGTAGGAGAAAAGAGGCTACTCCAACTAAATGAGCTCGACGAATTCTGACTCCAAGCCTACGAGAACGCCAAGCTACACAAAGAAAAGGTTAAAAGATGGCACGACCAAAAAATTATGCAACGAACATTCGAGCCGGGTCAATCAGTCCTCTTGTTCAACTCACGGCTGCGATTGTTCCCAGGAAAGCTTAAGTTGAGATGGTCGGGGCCATTCACTATAAAACAAGTATTTCCTCATGGTGCCGTTGAACTCTACAGTCGTAATCCGTTAGAGACGTTCAAGGTCAATGGTCAATGGATAAAGCATTACTGGGGTGGCGAGTCGAACTGGGACGCTGACAACATTACCCTCGCCGATACACAGTAAAACAGGGAGTAGCCAGGCTGAACGACTTAAAATCAAGCGCTAATTGGGAGGCAACCCAACTTTTCATTATTTTTCATAGTTCATGTTTTATTGTTAGGATGTAGTTTTTATTAAGCAATAGTTAGGTCTTATCAAGTAAAAGTTTTGCTAAAAATCTCAATGAAACTCCAAGTCCCTATTAATCTAACAGATTGCATGTTTGTGGTTGCAGGAGGGGTCCAAAGTGAGTAAGAGCAACAACGGGCAAGAAAACAAGTAAAATCGAAGAATTGTGATCTGCACTTTCGGAAACCAAAAATTCAATTACAATGGGCATGCCCGCCGGGGCGGGCGTTTTTGGCCTAGCACCCCCCGCCGGGGTGGGGGTCCTGAATCCTGGGCAGACACGCTTATTTGAAATGCACGCCCCAGCCATATCTCCCTCACATACAAACCTAGTGCCATCTTTGTTTTCTCTCCTAAACACAACCCACGTTTGACATCTCATATCAACCTCTTCAACCCATTACCTACATCAAACCCTCATCCTCACTACTACCACTACCTAAATCCATTACACCCACCTTCTACCCCACGAATTCCATCACGTAGCCTCCATCACGTCCACCACTTCCTCTCCCCGACATCACTCCTATATAAACCCTACCTCATACTTCCCATATTCAACACCATTAAACTCGACTTCATCCAGAAATTGAGAAACACATAGCCCACTTGAGAGTAAGTTGCATTCCCTTTTAGTTTTCATCTGCTCTCCACTGAATTCCATAGAAATAACCTAAGTTTGGGGGAAGAACGGGCTGTGCACACCAAGTGTTTGATAAATTGACTGAACTAATTGTAAGGGAAGGAAGTGTGTGCTAGAAAGTTTCAAACATCCGGAAATCAATGGCTTCACAACCAACATCAAAACGCCAAAGGGGAGAGGGTTCAAGTTCCGCTCCACCGACACGAACATATGATCGCCAAAAATTCAGAAGTGTCGCCGCCGCCGACTGGTACGATTATATGGTTACCAAGGCTCTTACACCGGAGCGGGGGTTGGCTCCAGATGCCCATGATGGTGAGATGATGTAACAAATTTATCAGCAAGGGTGGGTAAAATTCATGGAGGATCCCAAGCCCACTGCTGTGAATGTCGTCAAGGAGTTCTATGCGAACGCCGAGTACAAGGCACCGTTCAATGCCTTTGTGCGGGGTCACATGGTACCGTTCAGTGCTGATGCAATCAATATATATTATCAGCTGAGGGTGCCGCACCAGTGCCAGTATGCCTATATGCGGGATTTTGACCCTGACTTTGAGGAGGTTATCCAAAACATGACTAAGCCAGGTACAATATGGATAAAGGGTAGGAAGGGAGGCACAGTGTTTCACAGCAAGGACCTCAGTCGGTACGGAAAAATCTGGTATGCCTTCCTTTGTACTAAATTGCTACCATCCACGTACACCTCGGACGTGACCAAGGAGAAAGCACTCCTCCTGTATGCCATCGTGCAAGACTTCATCATAAACATCGGGGCAATTATCAGTTTTTCTATTCGACGATGTCTCCGGGGTATCTTTTCTGGTGGCTTACCACACCCATCTCTCATATGTGGGTTGTGTCGTCAAGCCGGAGTGCGTTGGTCCGATGATGAACCCACTCTGATGCCGCTGCAGCTCTTAGATACTAGACTGATAGCGTGGTATTCAGTGTGGCCCGGCGGTGAATCGCATCCTAGAGGTTTAGGATTTATTTTTCCATCAGCTTCGGAGGACGAGGTTGAAGCTGAAGATACCTCGGAGGATGAGGATGAAGCTATGGGAGATTAAGGAATCGAGCAGGTACCGTAGACCTAGGCAATATCTAGTCCTCAATTCCTTTAGTTCAAAAATTAGATGAATGCACACAATAGGGCAGCACACCGGGAAATGTGGCGATTGGCGATGCGCCAAGATCACATGTTTGATGCCATGAACGCATCTTTTGCCTCACTCAACACAGCACTCCAAAGTTTCAACCTGGCGGCTAAATTTCTATATCAACAACCCGGACCATTACCTCGATTTCCTCCGAGTGATTCCGATGAAGAAGAGCACCAACCACCTCCCCAGACTTAGACGATTCCAGGGAAGTCCTCATGCACTTAATTTTTATCCAATGAGGACATTATCTTATTTAAGTTTGGGGGATTTATCTATTTGTTTAGTTGCATGCATGCATTTTGTTAATTTTGTTTTCATATCTAGTTTTGCATTATAGATTAGGTATTTGCATAGTAGTTAGGATTTTGCATAGTTTTTATAAATCTAAAAAAAATTAGTTAAATAATGTGTTTGCATATGTCCAACGGTGTGGCATTTTTCATGTTATTTGTGGGCCAATGATGAGATTGTGAACAAGTTAACCAATATAGTATGGATTATTAGAACTGTGATATAATTTCTGTTATGAATCGATTCTTGGACTTGTTTGGAAACTGTTATAAAACGGGTAGCACTAATAACATCTTTGTTGACCGGTCAGTTCAAATTGAAACATAAAAAGTTTCTAAAGGATAATGCTAGGGTGAACCAGAAAATGACAAGGATAGGCAGTGAAGGCTTAAATTAGGCCAAAACCTAAGTTTGGGGGAATATATGTGGGGTATATATGCTTTGAAAAAAAAACATGTTGAGTCTTGTGGTGGGTTGAGGAGAAACACTCCCCATAAACACAAGTGTGAGATGGAGCGTAAAACGCACTCACCAACCATCTATCAAAAGAAAAAAAAAGGGAAATTATCACGAGAAAAGAGCAAAAAGCCCTCATGTGAAAAAAAAAAGAGAAAAAGAAGAAAGCATAAGTATCCTGCATGTACCCTTGAATTTGGTTCTGTTTAATTTTAGTTGAGTTGTGCCTATCTTTGAGATTTTTAAGTTTGCACTGTATGATTCCTTCTAAGAAGTTGTTTATGTATTGAATTTGGGTCCGAATCAGTTATCTTAGATGTTGTTCACACACGCATGCTATACCAGTGATAATTGTTCAGGATTTGAGAATTAATACGAAATTGTGGATTAGTTTTGGTGATTCGTATTGTAAAGTTGCTTGTTTTCTCTGAGGCTGATGGGATAAGTTAGTTTATGCGACGTTGTTGGATTTTTAGGCATTTAGATTGTTAGTGCATTTCATTGCATTGCATAGCATGTAGTTTATTTTGTGCTCGGGGACTAGCACAGTTTAAGTTTGGGGGATTTTGATAAGTGGATTTTATATACACGAATCGATTTCCATTTCAAGTTTAAATTCATAATTATCTTCATGTTTTGTGTTCGTTTTTACTCGTTATATGTTATTTTATGTATAGGGTGGTCATGGATGCAAGTGGTGAGGAAAGGCGATCTTTGTGGAGCAAAAGTGGAAAAATGTTGAAGACAACAAAAGTTGAAGTCAGTAGCCTAGCCCGCCAGGGCGGGCTTTATTATACTTGTACCCCCCGCTAGGGTGGGGGTCCCGATTTCTGGGGTGCCTTTTCAGTTTCGACTTCTGCTGGTGTTCGGTTTGTGGGACTTTAACGATGCGCATAGACTCTACAAAAGGGGATTTTCGGCCAGGAAAGAGAGAGCTTGATATTACTTTGATAAACAACAATCTTACAACACAAAGAGCATAATTCAAGAGGATTTCTAGTATTCAAGCGCAACTTTGGAGGAGTAATTTTCAGAGATTGTCACAACGATTGCAAATCGAGTCTACGTGAAGGGGTTTTCAATATTCTTATTCTCTTTAGTCTTATTTGTAATTGGAAGGATGTTTTCAATAAATTATTCAGTTTTTAATTCATTCGTTATGAACTAATTCACTTATTAGACTTGTGATGGATCTTTGGGTGAAACGATGATTCTATAGCTTTGATTTCCAATTCAATAATATATCTTCAGTTTATCTATATTAATTTAAGTGTGAATTTATGAATTGCCTGATCAACAGTTCATTGTGGATTTGAAAGGAATCGAGAGAGGAGATTCGAATCTAGACCTAGTTAATATAGCATGTGTCATGAATTTTGTCAATAGCAAATTTGTGATTATTGTTGAGGTAGAGATACGCTTGACATCACATGTAATTGTATAGAGAGCTTAAACTTAAACCTTCTTTAATTGCAGTTCACATAGAGATATAGTGAGTTGGTTAATTTAGGTGTTTAACGGATTTCTATCTTAATTGTGGATTGATGTTAATATGATATTAGTGCATCGAGAGGTGGCTATTACTACGATCGTGTTCTTGATTAATAAACTGGGATATTAAATTGAATTAGAATAAAGGTTTGAAAATCAGAGTGAAACTCATGGTGAAATCATAAGTCTAATTCTCCATTAATTGTTTGAAATTCCGGATTTTGATATTGGTGACTGTTTTGTGATAGTTTACTTATTTATTAATTTAGTTTTTTTTATATATAGTTTTAAGACCATTGAATTGAATAGTTTAATAGAATTAGGATTAATAGAAAATTGATAATTTTGAAGTTAAAATTTTTGATAATTTGTCCTCGTGGGAACGATACTCTATTTACTACTATATTACTTGTTGACCACGTACACTTGCGTGTTTTGTGCGTATCGATTTACACCAACAATGAGTATGAAGAAGAAAGTACAAGAATGTGCTATTCAAGAAGCCAGAATCGACGAATAGAGGAAATCTCAACCCACGATTCATTGGTCCATTTGAAATCCTTGATTGAGTAGGAATTGTGACCTATCGACTCGCCTTACAGCCAAGTATGTCTCGTGTTCATAGTGTTCATAACATTTTTCACATATCTATGTTACGTAAATATGTGGAAGACTCAAACCACATTATTGAATTAGAACCAGATGAAAAAGCGGAAGATTTAACGTATAAAGAGGTACCTGTTAAAATCTTGGATAAGAAGGAACATAATCTACGCTCAAAGGTTATACCTAAAGTCAAAGTTTTATGGAGAAACCACGATATTGAGGAAATGACCTGGGACCTAGAATCTGAAATAAAAATAATGTGATGCCCCCAAAATAGGCCCACACAACCCATTCTGAGTCGCCAAATACATGGTACAGAAAATAACTACAACTTCATTATTACAATTGTCATGCAAAATACGACAACACATGCTGTGAGTTTAAATATAAATATTGTCTTCTAGATAAAATCCAAACTCAAATAAGTCCTCATTACAATTATTGATACATTATTATACAAATTAGTGAGGACTGCTAAAACAACTGCCATGAAACATCACTCTACACCCGACTAGTTCCCGCTATATTCTCGCCTCCTAAGAAGAAAAATGGAACAAAAAGGAAAAGGGTGAGCTCATCTAACCCAGTAAAAAATATTGTGACTAAGATAATATAGAAAAAATTATCGTTAGCCTTCAATAAATCAGATAAAATATAATGGACAACAAGTTTTAGATCAATATTCGCAGCGAAAATAACAATTCATTAGAAGAGTTAAGTAGAGAATGAAGTCTACTATCTTCTATAATTTAAAAGTCCATCATCAATATTTTATCCCTGTAACATCAATCAATATGCATTCTGAATCAAATATTCATCTTTGCACTACGGGCCAAAGATATTCATTTGTATCACCAGTTGGTCATGTTCATCTCAACACCTATCCATCTTTGCACTACGGGCCAAAGATATTCATCAAGTAATCATTCATCTTTGCACTACAGGCCAAAGATATTCAGTTATATCATCATTTAGGATTAAGGATGATGAAAATATCTTAAAGAAAATGAATTCAGTGAGATAAAAGGACAAAGATTATGGATTCGTACTTCGATTTATCCACGTAAAAAAATACTCTATAATAATCAATTGTGGAGAAAAATTCAAGAATGAAGATCAAAACATGGATATAATCAAAGATAGTGACCATAATAGACAACTTGGACAAAGAAAAGAAAATTTAATTTTTCTGTGAATAGTGTCGTATTCGTGAATAGTGCCGTATACGTGAATAGTGTTGTATAAGTGAATAGTAACCCCGACACAACAAGATAAAAATTTCACAAGAAAAATCATACTTCGTGAATAGTTCTCGTAAATAGTACCGTATTCGTGAATAGTGTCATATACGTGAATAGTGCCGTATACGTGAATAGTAACCTCGACATAAAAAGGTAAAAATTTAATAATAAAATTCATACCAATATTTCGGCATAATGATATTGAACGAAATAACATCATTTACGAAGAAAATAACATCCCTTACATCAAAAGAATAGTACTTCTGACTGGAATATCAGATATAATGTTAAAGGAAACTTGCACTGAATAGCAACTCTCAAAGTATCTAAATACTTGCAAAAATACGCTCGATATTATAGAGAGAGAAAACTTCTGTTTCTGGTGTGATTTTCAATTCTAACCTAAGCACCCTATTTATAGGAAAATGCTAGGACGCCAAAGCAAACAAATATTTAATAAAGTAATATTTTAATAAAAAATTTCACGCACACCTCTTGACCAAACTTAGCACACCACAAGTGGGGCCCACCAAATTTAGAAAATTCCACAACAACCAAAAGTGGGGTCCACCCATATTTTTAATAAAAATATTTATTTCTGAAACTTCAATAATTCATAATAAATAGCTCTTTTATCAGAAAAATACGAATTATATGTCCATTCTATATGAAATTTAATTCTCTACAACTTTGTAGAAGAAAGTTTTTCCAAATTCTAAACAAAAAATGACCGAAATCCACAAAACGGAAGATTTTTAATACCTTAATTCCGATAAAATACTGATAAAACACCTCAACATTAATTCCTTCATTTATATCTACATAAAATGAATATTTTCTTATCATATAAATCAATAATTAATTATTCACAAATAATATTACAGAATCACAATAATGACAACCAGGTCGTTCTCAGGAAAGAGGGGACTTTTGATAAAGATTTCTCTTAACTGACACGTAATTAGGTGACCAAACCCCTTTTCTAGACAGAACTTCCTTAGACATTACCAATAATGCTATCTAATAATATTATTCAAATAATATGAATTATTAATCTGATAATGGGAAATACTATGCAGTAACAATTATTGAAACAACAATAATATAAAATATCAACGTAGCAATTATTGAATCAATAAAATAAAATATTGAACAATAATTACTGTAACAATTATTGAGTAGTGCCTTCTTACGTAAGAATCAATAATCTAAAAATACTATGCAATACCGTGTGCTACTGTGCAACAACGCGTATTACTGTACTTTAACCACCAGGTATTCTAACAGTGTTAACGGTAATAACTACATCGATATTTATAAAAAAAATTCATACTTGTCGTTTTCTTCATCCGATAGTTTTTCATTATGGGGCCCACAAATGGTTGCGCCATCGTACGAATATTCCCCGACAACAAGAATATTCCACGACCAAACGAATATTCCTCGACAACAATGAATATTTTATAACCACTTGCTTATTTTGTAAAATTTGCACATTTCACCCATAACCAAAGTATTATATCAAGCTAACACCTTATTATTCAAAATAAAAATTAGAGGAAATTTAATTTTATTTATAAAAAGTCGGGGTCTTACAACCTCCCCTCCTTATAAAATTTTGTTCTCGAAATTGACGTGCGTACCTGGTGTTTTGAAAAGGTGAGGATACCTCACTTTTATTTCCAATTCCAACTCCCAGGTCATTTTCTCAATAGCATGGTTCCTTCACAAAATGTTAACTTGTGGTATAACCTTTGTGCGTAGGACATGCTCCTTCCTATCCAAGATCTTGTACGTTAAATCTTCGGTTATCTCGTTTGGTTCTAACTCAATAATGTGATTTGGGTCTTTCACATATTTGCGAAGCATAGATATGTGAAAAACATTATGAACACGAGACATGCTTGGAGGTAATGTGAGTCTATATGCTATATTTTCTACTCGGTCAAGAATTTAAAATGGACCAACAAATCGTGGATTGAGCTTTCCTCTCTTCCTGAATCATGTAACTCCATTCCATGGAGCAACACGTAACAACACATGATCCCTAATATTAAATTCCACGTCCTTTCGATGAAGATCTGCATAACTCTTTTGTCGATCCTGTGACATTTGTATACATTGTCGGATCATTTGGATTTTTCTGTAGTTATGCGTACCAATTCTGGTCCCAACAACGTTGTTTCACCCACCTCTTCCCAGCATACTGGAGAGCGACACTTTCGTCCATATAATACTTCGAATGGAGCCATGCCTATACTTACTTAATAACTGTTGTTATAGGAAAATTCCACCAATGGCAAGTACTTATCCCAACTTCCTTTGAAATCTAAGACATAGAGTCTTAATAGATCTTCAAGAGTTTGAATAGTCCTTTTCGATTGCCCGTCCGTTTGAGGATGGTATGCCGAACTGAATCGTAAATTCGTGCCCATAGCTTTCTGTAAACCAACCCAAAATTGTGAAGTGAATCTTAGGTCACGATCCGAAACTATAGATACTGGCATGCCATGCAATCTCATAATCTCATTCACGTACATACGAGCAAGACGTTCAAGGGAATAAGTTTCCCGTAGCGGCAAAAAATGAGCAAACTTGGTTAACCTATCAACAATAACTCAAATCGCATCTATGCCTTGAGAAACCTTGGGAAGACCCTTAACGAAATCCATGGTAATGTGTTCTCACTTCCATTTCAGAATCTCAAGTGGTTGCAGTGGACCCTTTGGCACTTGATGCTCCGTCTTTACATGTTGACAAGTTAAACACCTTGAGATAAACTCTGCGATCTCTCTCTTCATATTGCTCCACCAAAATGTATATCGAAGATCATGATACATTTTGGTACTCCCAGGATGGATTGCAAATGGTGTGTTGTGAGCCTCTATCATGATTTTATACTTTAAATCAGGGTCGTTAGGAACTCAAAGTCTGGAGTTGACTCGAAGTATTCCTTCTTCATCGATTCTTACTTCTAGAATAGCACCTTCTTGCACTTTCTTCTTCATATGCATCAGTTCTAGGTCCGTAGCTTAAGCAGCTTTAACTTTATCGATTAAATTCGGTTCTACTCATATGTTTGACATCATCACGTGGGTACTTGGAGCCTTTAACTTTATCTCTATCCTTTTTAAGTCATACAAAATGGGTCTTTGTGTTAACAACATCGCACTTGTACCCGCATACGATCTTCTACTCAATGTGTTAGCTACCACGTTTGCTTTTCTAGGATGATATTGAATGGTATGATCGTAATCTTTCAACAGCTCGAGCCAACATCGTTGCCACATGTTGAGTTCCTTTTGGGTGAAGAAATATTTGAGGCTTTTATGATCCGTATAAATCTCCACTTTCTCCCCATACAGGTAGTGCCTCTAGATTTTCTACACGAAAACGACTGCTGCCAACTCCAGATCATGAGTAGAATAATTCCTCTCATATTCTTTGAGTTATTACGAGGCATAGGCTATGGCTTTCCCATGTTGCATGAGAACACATCTTAACCCTTTGCCTGAAGCATCGTTGTAGATAACAAATCCATCCAAACCAGATGGTATTGTCAGAACAGGTGCTGAAATGAGTCTCCTCTTGAGTTCTTAGAAACTCTTCTCGCATTCCTCGCTCCATACGAATTTCGTATCTTTCTGAGTCAGCTGAGTTAACGAAGTAGCGATTTGAGACAATCCTTCCATGAATCTCCGATAATAACCAGCTAAGCCCAGAAAGCTACGTACTTCGGTCACCGACTTCGGTTGCTCCCAACTTTGTATTGCTTCAATCTTCGCCGGGTCAACAGATACTCCATGCTTTGACACCACGTGTGTGACGCCCCCAAAATAGGTATACATCACCCATCTTGGGTCGCCAGATACACTGTAACGACCCCAAAATCTATACAATTTAAATCTTGACTTCGGTCGTTAACCATACATTCAACCTCTAAATAATACATCATTATTCGATGTTAAACTTAATAAAATTGCGGAATATTTAAAACTTTTATGCATTTCCTTCTTTCTTGCCCTGAATCGCAACCATTACATTACATCTCTTTGATTCAATCTTATATCCTGAATCGTTACAACAAAATGACTATACAAAGTCTTACATCATAACTAAATATCCATATACATTGGATAGCTCAACTTACATTTCAACATGTTACGTTCAAAATATGAAATACATTTCTCATAAAACATAAGTAATCTTCGTGAATATAGATCTCTATAATTCACATAGCACGTATCTTTACCTTAAAATCTTGACATGCAAAAGTGGTTATTTGCAAGAGTGAGCTCGACAGCCCAGCAAAGTCTAACAGTTTTCATGCATCACATAGCACATAATAACATGCTCGACATACATCTCATTAAAGTAGCATGGCATACATGCTTTTAATTCACATAACAAATATAAAGATTGAGTTCCTTACTCAATCATCATTACTTATCCAAAATAATACAGTCATATATTGACTTTAACATTTCATGATTTCAACATGCATAACATATCATGCAATTTAAAACAGTTCATCAAGTCCACGTAGAAAATAGGAACCGAAAGACTTGCCTTGATCGTTGTTTACCAATAACAGTTTAACAGCTTACAGCTATCTGCATTTCACGTGCCCTTTTGTTGTTAAGAAATTCTTGTTAACCCTTGCTAGTCACAGACAACCTTGCAACTTCAGACACATTTTCCTCTCAGTTTACTCTATTCTCTCTCAATTTCTGTAATCTTCCTTTTCTTTTCTCTTGAGCCAAAACCCAAATACTCCTTACGTAAAAACAAAATAAAACCAACGCACGCCCGTTTAAACAAAACCGACGCCTACTCAATACCCCTATTCAATTTATCAGTTACCAAATTAATATATATATATATATATATATATATATATATATATATATATTTTTTTTATTTATTAAAATTCAAAATTTAAAAAAAAATAAAAGCCATAGGGCTTTGTTTGGCAAAACAATTTAAAATTAAGGAATTTATATCCTTAAGCATTGTTTGGGTAAAACCAAATCAAAACTACTTTAATTTATTTTAATAACTAACTATAATATAGTTATTTGTCACACTTCTTTTAATTAAGTTTTCATACTTAATTAATTAATTCTAATAACAATTCATTGCAAAATATAATAATTTATTTGATCATTATAAACTCTCTAACTTAATTATTAAATTAAATTAGATTACTGTTTCAAAATAATTACTTTCCTTAACTCATTAATTATTTATTAAACAAATACTTATTCAACGATAGACACATCTATTAAATATTTATATAATTCAATAAATATTTAAATATTATAATAAAAATCTGGATTGTTACATTTAAAAGGTGTCTGAAGTTGCAAGGTTGTCTGTGACTAGAAAGGGTTAACAAGAATTTCTTAACAACAAAAGGGCACGTGAAGTGCAGATAACTGTAAGCTGTTAAACTGTTATTGGTAAACAACGATCAAGGCAAGTCTTTCGGTTCCTATTTTCTACGTGGACTTGATGAACTGTTTTAAATTGCATGATATGTTATGCATGTTGAAATCATGAAATGTTAAAGTCAATATATGACTGCATTGTTTTGGATAAGTAATGATGATTGAGTAAGGAACTCAATCTTTATATTTGTTATGTGAATTAAAAGCATGTATGCCATGTTACTTTAATGAGATGTATGTCGAGCATGTTATTATGTGCTATGTGATGCATGAAAACTGTTAGACTTTGATGGGCTGTCGAGCTCACTCTTGCAAATAACCACTTTTGCAGGTCAAGATTTTAAGGTAAAGATATGTGCTATGTGAATTATAGAGATCTATATTCACGAAGATTACTTATGTTTTATGAGAAATGTATTTCATATTTTGAACGTAACATGTTGAAATGTAAGTTGAGCTATCCAATGTATATGGATATTTAGTTATGATGTAAGACTTTGTATAGTCATTTTGTTGTAACGATTCAGGATATAAGATTGAATCAAAGAGATATAATGTAATGGTTGCGATTCAGGGCAAGAAAGAAGGAAATGTATAAAAGTTTTAAATATTCCGCAATTTTATTAAGTTTAACATCGAATAATGATGTATTATTTAGAGGTTGAATGTATGGTTAACGACCGAAGTCGGGATTTAAATTGTATAGATTTTGGGGTCGTTACAGTTGGTATCAAAGCTGTAGGTTATAAACCTTAGGTAGGAGTACCGTAGGCTATAACCTTAGAGAAGAGAGGTGAAGATAAAGAATGAATAAGCTCAAATAGAGTTTGAACAATAAGGGATTAAAACTTACGTAAAAGGATTCAAAGAAGAATCTCGCAGAGTTATCAGGAATATGAATGTGGGGTTACCCAACTCCAATAATAAGGATGTAAGGTGATAATAAATAGACAATGTCTATAAAAAGATAATGATAAAGAAGTTATGAATAGAGAGTTATGTCTAAGTGTGGTACAATTGTACTCTTTAATAGTTGATGTATGGTATCTGGGCTAAACGATTCCTTCATGGAGCGGAGGTATATACGAACTAGCAACTCGGAACCTAGTTTGTTGGTTGTTTGTGGGAAACCACTCAGCGTACCATATTGAAACTGTTAGAGACTAGATGTGTACCAAGTGTAGAAATGGACACGTATGATGAGAGCTTAGAACTTGAATGAAATTTTGAGCGATGTAAATAAAGTTAGAAATTCTTAAAGGAAGAATTGTTATATAAACAAGAAGATTCAAAGAAGAATCTTGAAGAGATATAAAGATAAGAAATGGTTGTTTCCTAACTCCAATAGCCAAGATAACGAATAATGTCGTAAATGATGAAAAAGAGAAAGAATAAGGATCGTAAAACAAAACGATCACGAGTTAACAAAAGAATTTTAAGAGAGATGATTATAGAATAAGGTCACGACGTGGTCTGTTTAAGTGATCTGAAAGATGGTCTGTGATGTTTGAATGAATATAGCCTAATGCTATGAAGATGGTGTACTATGAAATAGTACGAGATAACTCATGAGGAGTTATAGATGATGTGATACGAGGAATTCGTATCGAGCAAAGAGCAAGTTAAAAGAAAGATAAAGTTAGGTGGGATTTCAATTGAGAACTCATGTGATGGCTAAGTTGTACAAGCCTTTGTATGGGCGAGGGTTTTGTGCTTGCACTCAGTTTATCACATTGATAATCATTGGAATGTTTATGTCGCGCTATTTGCTATATGCCTGTTGAGAAGGTGATTCTTTTCTCATGTGTATAACAGATAGGTAGAGTATAGTTAGAGAATATTATAAGGTTAAGTGCGAGTTCTTAAAACTCATACTTATGGTAGGTTCGTGACTCATAATTATATGGTATATTTTTGAACCCCTCAGCAAATGGACGCCTATGGTCTGACTACGATAAGTTCTTAAACTCATATGATTGTGGCAAGTTCCTAAACTCATAACGTGTGGTAAGTTTGATGAACTAGGGTATAATTAAGTGTGAATAGAGTATTGAGGATGATAGGAATAGATAGACCTATTAAGCAATTGATCATTATAGAAAGTGGAGTTGATGGTGGAAGCATAGGTATTTTAAATCTACTAGCTATGCTAGACTTTCGAAATTTATTGACTTCGTGCTGATGTTTACACTTTTATTTTCTTGAAAAACATTGGATCAAATGATGGAACCAATGAGTTTTAACAACAAATACTATTATTCGTATGTCTATGCTAATTACTTCGGCTAGAAAAAATGATTTGCAATATATCAAAATGTATTTTATATCATTAATGCATCATGTAACCTGGTGCAAAGATGATAAAAACGATGGAGTCATCAATGCAGTATTACCTAGTGTTGGATGTGATCTAAGGATCGTCAGCCCACTATGGTATGATGTAGTATGATAAAGTCACCAAATGACGGAATCCTCAACGGACTGTAAATACAGTGCGGTATCATGACGTCATAAAAAGATTTTTGAGGTTTCTTTAAGATATGAGAATACATATGTATGTATGTATATGTATATTTCGGTTAATGTCTGTGTTATTGTAGAGGTCTATGCTATTTGATTCAGCTAGATAAATATTGAAAGATGTTCATGAAATTCAAGAGTTTCTTGAGAGGTTATGCCAAACCAAATTGTTTTGGTGCGGATTCAGATGTTGAAAAGCTGAGATGAACAACCCTTTTATAGGGGATTACGCGGAGGCGTTGAGATGTTTGTGCACAATACATTGTACGAAGGGCTGATCACCCTAAGTACGAGGAGTCCCTATAGTCTTATGACTGTTAAAGTTTAAGTTGAAAGATTACTTATAACTATGGACATATGCATAGCGTTTATATATTTGTGCACAATACATCGTACGAAGGGCTTAACACCCTAAGTACGGGGGTCCTTATAGTCTTATGACTGTTAAAGTTGAAGTTAAAAGATTACTTGCAACTGTGGACATAGTTCGTGGTCTTATGACCCTCAGCATGATTTGGAATCTTTTAAAATTCCTGAGTTATTCAAACTACTTCCCAATTATTGAACAATTGTTGAAGATTCTTGTTATTCTGCAAGATGGAAGTGAAAAAGAAAAATATTTCTTAGAAAGAAGTAAGTTGTAGAATGCAACACTGAATGATGAATGTGTTGATTAAGTGAGAAAAGAGATTTTGAAATGAGAAGGGGATGAGTTATCAAAGAAATTTGTGAAACTTTTAATAGAAAAGTTAATAATTGTAGAATGATCTTTGTGGAAGAAGTGGTTATAGAACCTAAGGAATGAATATAGTATTAACGTAAAATCTACTTTGATAGATGGAATGAATAAATATTAATTGATAAAATTTCGAGGACAAAATTCTTAGAGGAAAGCGTGAATGTAATATCCCGAGTATTGATGATAGCGATCCTTAAAAAAGGAAATGAATGGATTAAAATATATATAATACTCAAAATATAATTGAGTTCAAATGAAAGTTTTGAAATGAAACCTAGAATTTGTTAGGTAATGAATGTAGTAAGATATATAAAATCTATATTTAGATAAAATGATGAAAGATTTCTCTGAGTTATTTGTGTAATTTGTGTCTTCGATTCTGGGGACAGAATCTTTATAAGTAGGGAAGATTGTAACGAATGAGTGGCTTGAGTTGTGATTCTGAGGACAGAATCCTTGTAAGGAGGGAATGATGTAACAATTCAGATTTTTATTATAATATTTAAATATTTATTGAATTATATAAATATTTAATGGATGTGTTTATCGTTGAATAAGTATTTGTTTAATAAATAATTAATGACTTAAGGAAAGTAATTATTTTGAAATAGTAATCTAATTTAATTTAATAATTAAGTTAGAGAGTTTATAATGATCAAATAAATTATTATATTTCGCAATGAATTATTATTAGAATTAATTAATTAAGTATGAAAACTTAATTAAAAGAAGTGTGACAAATAACTATATTATAATTAGTTATTAAAATAAATTAAAGTAGTTTTGATTTGGTTTTACCCAAACAATGTTTAAGGATATAAATTCCTTAATTTTAAATTATTTTGCCAAACAAAGCCCTATGGCTTTTGTTTTTTTTAAATTTTGAATTTTAATAAATAAAATATAAATATATATATATATATATATATATATATATATATATATATATATATATATTAATTTGGTAACTGATAAATTGAATAGGGGTATTGAGTAGGCGTCGGTTTTGTTTAAACAGGTGTGCGTTGGTTTTATTTTGTTTTTACGTAAGGAGTATTTGGGTTTTGGCTCAAGAGAAAAGAAAAGGAAGATTGCAGAAATTGAGAGAGAATAGAGTAAATTGAGAGGAAAAGGTGTCTGAAGTTGCAAGGTTGTCTGTGACTAGCAAGGGTTAACAACAATTTCTTAACAACAAAAGGGCACGTGAAATGCAGATAGCTGTAAGCTGTTAAACTGTTATTGGTAAACAACGATCAAGGCAAGTCTTTCGGTTCCTATTTTCTACGTGGACTTGATGAACTGTTTTAAATTGCATGATATGTTATGCATGTTGAAATCATGAAATGTTAAAGTCAATATATGACTGCATTGTTTTGGATAAGTAATGATGATTGAGTAAGGAACTCAATCTTTATATTTGTTATGTGAATTAAAAGCATGTATGCCATGTTACTTTAATGAGATGTATGTCGAGCATGTTATTATGTGCTATGTGATGCATGAAAACTGTTAGACTTTGATGGGCTGTCGAGCTCACTCTTGCAAATAACCACTTTTGCAGGTCAAGATTTTAAGGTAAAGATATGTGCTATGTGAATTATAGAGATCTATATTCACGAAGATTACTTATGTTTTATGAGAAATGTATTTCATATTTTGAACGTAACATGTTGAAATGTAAGTTGAGCTATCCAATGTATATGGATATTTAGTTATGATGTAAGACTTTGTATAGTCATTTTGTTGTAACGATTCAGGATATAAGATTGAATCAAAGAGATATAATGTAATGGTTGCGATTCAGGGCAAGAAAGAAGGAAATGTATAAAAGTTTTAAATATTCCGCAATTTTATTAAGTTTAACATCGAATAATGATGTATTATTTAGAGGTTGAATGTATGGTTAACGACCGAAGTCGGGATTTAAATTGTATAGATTTTGGGGTCGTTACATACACACTACAGAAATCAACTGCAAACTTCTTTTATACAACTGTCGTTAAAAATACGACAAAATAAAGCTGAGAGTTTAAAAAAGAATATTCCCTTCTAGACAATATTCACTCTCCAATAGAGTCCTCATTATAATTATTATCACACTATTTTATAAAAATAGTGAGGACTACTATAGCCACCATCTCGGACCGTCTATCGTTCCCCGACTCGTCCCAGCTATATTCTCATTTACTGAAGAGAACAGTGAAAGAAAAGGGTGAGCTCAACTAGCCCAGTAAGAAATATTATGACTAAGATAATGCAGAATAATTTATCCTTAGCCTTCAACAGTGTTAAACTGATAAAATACAATAAACATCAAGTTTAACTGCAGCGGAATAAGCAATCCATTAGAAGAGTCAAGTAGAACATAATGTCTACTATCTTCTCTAGATTAAAAGTCCGTCGTTAATATTTCATTCCTGTAATACTCATCAACAATTCTTTGTTATACCCAAGACAAAAAGAACTATCATCATCTGTCTTCACCTGAACCACCAAAGATTTTAGTTAAATTCACAATTCATGTTTATAATAATGTGAATCAACAGTTCCTCCATGCCACAAAGGCTTAATAGAATATTTACTCAAAATTCTTACCCCAAAGGCTAAAGATATTCAAATGTAATAACAATGATCATACTAATCAGTTGTCTACCTTTGCACTACGGGCCAAAGATATTCAACTATAAAACCAATGGTCATGATCATACCAATCAATTGTCTGTCAGTGCGCTACGGCCAAAGACATTCAACTGTTAACTAATGGTCATGATCCTGCCAATCACATCATCGAATTATCCATGCACTACGGGCCAAGGATATTCGTTAGTATCACCAGTGGTCATGATCATGTCATACACCTGTCCATCTTTGCACTACGGGCCAAACCTTTCAGTCAACAGTTCGCCTTTGCACGTAAGCCAAAGATATACAATTGTAAAATCAATAATCAACAGTCCATCTTTGCACGTAAGCCAAAGATATACAACCGTAAAACTAATAATCAACAGTCCATCTATGCACGTAAGCCAAAGATGACTTTCATCATAATATAAGCATGAGGATGATGACAATGATATAAGCATTAATCAAAAGAAATAAAGGATAAATATTAAAGACTTTAAATTTATCTTGAGTTTAAAAATATCTAAATTGTCAACATGATACTGCTTTGTGGAGTAAAAATCAAGAATAATATTCATGTATCAAAAATAATTTGGACAAAATAGAAATATATTTGTTTGGGTGAATAGTGCCCCGTGAATAGTACCCAATGAATAGTACTTCGAGAATAGTACCTCGTGAATAGTACACTAGCATGAAAAGTGTCCCGAATACCCAAGTGAATGATACTAGAGTGAATAGTAATCAGGTGAATAGTAACCCGTGAATAGTACTCCGGTACGAAAAGTGCCCCGAATACCCGAGTGAATAATACTAGTGTGAATAGTAACTGGGAAAATAGTAACCCATGAATAGTAACTCGTAATAACAAAATACCAAAAAAAATGATATTCCATGACAAGTACAAAAGAAATGATATCTCATACGAGTATAATAGAATATACGAAACTGCAAATGGATTTTCGCCCGCCATGCGGTAATCCACGTAGACAGATCATTTCCACAATTTAATAAGAAATGAATATGAAGGATTATTCACCATGCATGCGGTAATCCACATAGACAGGTTATTCCAACAGAATAATAAAGAATGGAATAACAGAAGAATTTTGTAACATTCTAGAATTTTAAAGTGTAATATTAAATACTTATTGATTTATTTAAGTATTTAATGGATATGTTTATGGTTGAATAAATAATTGTTCAATTTGAGTTGATGCGGTTTAGTTAATTATTTGCTAAATAAATAATTAAATATTAAATATCAAATATTTATTTGCAATATTAAATATTTAATGAATTATATAAGTATTTAATGGCAATTTGAGTTGATGTGGTTTAGTTAATTATTTGTTGAATAAATAATTAAGAAGCTAAGGAAATTAATTATTATGAGATCATATAATAAATTAATTTAATAAGTAAGCTAGAAAGCTTACAGTGATTTAAATAAATTATAATATTTTAAATGGGAAATTGTAATTTGAAATATTAGTTGGTTAAATAAAATTATAATTATAAAGAAATTATAGTTTTTGATAATGATTTATATGTTAAAGTAATTTAATAGATTAATGTTTTAATTGATTTATTAATTAAATAGAAGTGTGACAAATAACCTTGCTATAAAGGAGTTACTAAAATAAATTAAAAGAGTTTAATTTAGTTTTGGCCAAACAAGTCTTATTGCATATTAAGTCTTTAATCTAATAGTGTTTTATCAAACAATGCATAAAGATTAATCCATTTGTTTTAAATCAATTTACCAAACAAGGTGTAAGGATTAAAGGGTTATTTTTATTAGCTTAACCAAACAAGCCTTATGGCTTTTGATTTTTAAAATAAAAATAACTGATGTCAGTTAAGTAAGAGTTTTATTATATATTTAATATATACATTATATCTATATACGTTATATTATTTTACGTATGTTAGAGTTAGGAAGAAAGAAAGCTCAGAAGAAGAAAAAGGGAGAGAAGAAGAAAACTAGAGAAAAATTGAGAGAAAGTGAGTGATTTTAACAGGTTTTGGAGAAAAAAATTTGGAGAAAATAATAATAATCATCTTCATAATCCAAGGTAGGAACTCAATCTCTTTTTCTAAAAAGTTTAATGCTTTCTTCTTCCCAAAAAGTTCTCTGTAAATATTCTGTAGTATGAATTGTTGATATACATGTATAACTTGGTATGATAGTTGATTATATGGTTATTTCATGAGTTTATGCATGATTAGAGATAATTTAATTCATGTATATATGTGTTTTGTGGAAGAAAGTATATCACAGTGTTCATATGAAAATATATATATGAATATGGCTATTTTAAAATAGAAATTAAGGTTGTAATTGTTGTTAAATTGATATTTGGAATTGCTAGAGTATGTAAAATCATAATCGTGATGTTTTGAATTTAGTGTTTTGGTTGAAAAACAAAATCACAGTGTTGATTTTCTTTGAAAATATCAAAAATGGAGTTTTGTCAAAAACATTGAAATTGGGTGTTGTATATTTGATGTCTATGTTATTTTATGAGTAGAAACATGTTAGAAGTCTTCAAAATATGTTTATATGAAGTTTATATGTGTATTACATGATAATCAGTCTATTAGATTCGAGCTTTTTGGCCAATTTGGCTTTTGTTCATGCTGTTACCGAGTTTGGTCGCCGGATTCTGGTCTCTGGCGCCGCAACGCGGCCCAGCAGTACAAATCTCGCGCCGCAGCGCCGGCGCCACGCCGCAGAGCCAGCCAATGGCCTGTGACCTGAGCCGCAGCGCCAACTCAGAGCCGCAGCGCAAACCACAGTGTAAACTGTGGCGCCGCAGCTCGAGTTAGCAGAATGTTCTGACAGTTTTGTTTTAGTGTACAAAACTTGAAAATAAATGTTATGTGTTGATAATAATAATGTTAAATGATAATTTCAGTAGTATTAAACTATGAATGATCATGTTATTAAGTGTTACCTACTTGTAACATAGTGGATTATTTGAATGGGTAATTTAACCCATATGATGAATACATTTGTTTATATAAATATACAATGTTAGTAATGACTAACTATGTCAGTATGACATATGTATAGGGTATTACTTCGAGTGGTAAGGGTTTAGCTTGTGCTAAAGACAAGTTCTCTAACTCAAACCTTCATTGTGCAAGTTTTTCTAACTCTATCTTATAATTGAGCTAATTATTGTTTTCAATTCGATTATCTTATAATGATGTAAGTCGTCTAGACTTTGGTTTGAGGACAAACACGTTATTCTTGTATTTCGATTATGAATTTTCATGTATAACTAAATTGCTATGCATGTTTATTATTCAATTCTAATTAACCTTGGCTTAGTGTTGTTCAAGCAAGGTATGCTATAGTTATTCAAATTGTATGCTATTAGATTATTCCTAATGCATGACTTGCTATGATTGGTTCAATCATGATTATTCTATAGTATAGTGTTATTGGTTTTTATTCAACTACTCCGTAGTTGATGTTCGTTAAACTCCAAATTTCCTTGAAAGCTTATCCAAACCAAACTTACTTTGGTGCGGACTTGTATTCTAAATACTGAGATGAACAACTCTTTTAATAGAGGTTTACGCTTAGCGTTGAAATGATTGTGCACAATACATTGTACGAAGGGTTGATCCCCCTAAGTACGTGGAGTCCTTATAGTCTTATGACTATTAAAGTTTTAGTTGAAAGATTACTTATAACTGTGGACATGATTCGTGGTCATTAGACCCTCAGTAAATGTTAAAATTTTCAGAAAGTTAATAGAATATATTGTTCAGTTCTATTGATCCTGATATTGGCAATTGATCTAAAAGTTTAATGATTTACTTATCATTGTTTTCAAGTGGGCCTTGTTTGCTCACTCTTGCCTGTAAAATTTCTTACAGCTAAAGTTGAAACTGGTGACGTACCGAGCACTAGTAAGGGAAAAGGGAAGATGAATAAATGCTGAAGACTTGTAATAATTTGATAGTTTATTTTCAGAATTTGGTTCAATGATTGTAATGAAGTTATTTATTTATCCGCACTTGAATGATTGTTGTTAAAGGTTAGATAACCTGGGAGATGTTTATTTGGGCAGGTTTTCTTTTACTATTCACGTATATTATGAATGGGTAGTTAGAAATTAATGTTTTGATTACATGAGCACCAAATCTTGAGGAAATGAAGTATCAGGATTTGGGGGTGTCACAAGTTGGTATCAAAGCTTTAGGTTATGAACCTTAGGTGGGGGGGAAAAAGCCTTAGAAAGTAACCTTTGAAAAGATAGTGGAGATAACTTTTATCGAGTTTTAGGAAAGAAGTAATAAAACACTTATGTGCTTATGTGTTTATAACCTATGTGCTCGCGAGTGTTGAGTAGAATGATTAATAACTAAAACTTTAAAACTTTGTTGTCAGGATGACTAATGTCGGAGAATCAAGTCAGGCTAGGGAGGAGGGACCTCGAATGCCTATAGAGGAGGAGCCTCGCGACATTCAGGTGGTTTGGGAACAACTACTGCCACGGGAGTCAGCCCCGTTGGTCACAGTAGTTGAAGATGAGGATGATGATGTGGAGACAGATGAGATGGATCCCATTGAGTTACCACAGGAGGATGATGATGACGAGGACGTGGAGGAAAGGATTCCACTTAACTCGATAGCAGGCCGTATATACGATGAGGTGCATGACCATAACGTGAAACTTCAAGATATAGTTGAGGAGTTGCAGGAGATAGTAGCTGAACAACAGACTGCAATGACACAAAAAGACGGCGAGATCCAGGATCGTGAGGAACGACTGACAAACGCCGAGGAGAAATTAATACAGACTGAAGGAGAGAAAGAACAATTGATCGAGATGGTTGCTGAACTGAAGAGCAAGCTGAGAGAAGAAGCTGCTAAGAGGGCAAGAGCTGAAGATGCATACGAGGAAGCTTATCAACGAACTGGAAGAGCAGCGAGAGATGCACAGGCAAAGAGGATGAAGATGGAAGAGATGGATAAAGTATTTAACACCGCAATTAATCGAGCTCAAGACTGAGTCATGGGATATCCGATTCAGTTTGAGAAGCTGCCATCATCCGTGTTAGATCGCAGAACAATGTTTCGAGTCATGGAGGAAGAACGTGATAGGGCTAAGAGGTTAGAATTGCCTAGAGAAGAAGTGAATTTTCCTTTGAACATAGAAATTGCGAATAAGGAAATAATCCCTGTTAGTTTCGTGTACAAGAACTGTAGGGTGAACATTAAGGAGAATATCTTGTTGGTAGATTTAATTCCAATTAGACTGGGGGAATTTGATGTAATTTTGGGAATGGATTGGTTGTTCAAATACGGAGCGGTAATTGACTGCCAAAAGAAGTATGTAAACCTTATGACTCCGTCAAAGGTAGTATTTTATGGTAGCAAGTCGCCTAGACAAACGAAATGTCTGACGACTATGCAGGCCAAGAAATTATTGAGTCATGGTTGTGTGGGCTATTTAGCTTACATAGTCGATACTCAGAAGAAGGGGGTAAAACTGGAAGAAATACCAGTAGTGAGGGAATTCAAAGACGTTTTTCCAAAGGATTTTCCAGGACTTCCGCCTGACAGAGAAATTGAGTTCGTGATCGACTTAGCACCGGGAACAACACCGATATCAAAGGCCCCGTACAGAATGGCTCCGATAGAAATGAAGGAACTGATGGTGCAACTGCAAGAACTACTAGACAAGAAGTATATTCAACCAAGTGTGTCACCGTGGGGAGCGCCAGTTTTATTCGTGAAGAAGAAGGACGGGTCAATGCGTCTTTGCATTGATTATAAGGAGTTAAACAAAGTCACTATTAAAAACAAATACCCGTTGCCAAGAATAGATGACTTGTTTGATCAGCTGAAGGGTGCTAAGTACTTTTCGAAAATAGATTTGAGAAGTGGGTATCACCAATAAGAAAGGAGGATATACCACGAACGGCATTCAGAACTCGGTATGGATATTACGAGTTTCTGGTGATGTCTTTTGGTTTAACCAATGCACCTGCTGCGTTCATGGATTTGATGAATAGGGTGTTTAAACCATTCCTAGACAAGTTTGTAGTGGTATTCATTGATGACATTCTGGTGTATTCCAAAACTCAAGAAGAACACGTGGAACATTTACGTTTGACATTGGAGACACTAAGAAAGGAAAAGCTGTACTCGAAATTCTCTAAGTGCGAATTTTGGCTCGACCGTGTACAATTTTTGGGGCATGTGATTGACAAAGATGGGATTTCAGTGGATCCGTCAAAAGTGGAAGTAGTAATCAATTGGGAACAACCAAGAACACCGTCAGAAGTAAGGAGTTTCTTGGGACTGGCTGGTTATTATAGAAGATTTATTCAAGATTTTTCTAAGATAGCCACTCCACTAACAAATTTGACAAGGAAGGCTATAAAATTCGTTTGGACGGAAAAATGTGAAGAGAGTTTCCAAGATTTGAAGAAGAAGTTAAGTGTGGCACATGTATTGACATTACCAGATAATACAGGAAATTTTGTGGTATATAGTGATGCCTCACACAAAGGGTTGGGTTGTGTTCTTATGCAGAACGGCAAAGTTATTGCCTATGCATCAAGACAACTGAAGGATTATGAGAAGGGGTATCCGACTCATGATTTGGAATTGGCTGTAGTTGTGTTTGCTCTGAAGATATGGAGTCACTATCTTTATGGAGAGAAATGTGAGATCTACAAAGACCACAAAAGTCTGAAGTATATTTTCACTCAGAAGGATTTGAACATGCGTCAAAGAAGGTGGATGGAATTGATAAAAGATTATAATTGTGAAATCTTTTATCATCCGGGAAAAGCGAATGTGGTGGCAGATGCTTTAAGCAGGAAAGGTCGGGAGAAGTTGATGCTGATAACAACTTGGGAGGAGCTCATTTCAGCAATGACAAAATTGGAGTTGGAAATCAAATTTTCAAAAGAATCTGACGAATAACTATTCCAGATAGAAGCTGGTCCAACGTTACTGAATAAAGTGAAGATTGCTCAACTACAAGATGAAGAGTGTAGGAAAATCAAAGAGAATTTGGTTGAAGGCGGTGATGTAAAATACAAGATCGATACCGAAGGACTACTACGGTTCGAGGGACGAATTTGGGTTCCAGCAGTGCTAGAACTAAAAGAAAAAATTTTGACCGAAGCTCATAGCTCAAAATATTCAATTCATCCAGGAAGCACGAAAATGTATCAGGATTTGCGCCGACATTTTTGGTGGCCAAATATGAAAAGGGATGTTGCTAAATGCGTAGCGAAATGCTTGACATGTCAGAGAGTAAAAGCCGAACATCAAAGACCTAGCAGATTACTTCAACCGTTAGAAATACTGGAATGGAAGTGGAAACACATCACGATGGATTTTGTGGTGGGCCTTCCAACTACTCAGAGAGGATGCGATGCGATTTGGGTGATAGTGGATAGACTGACGAAATCAGCGCACTTTCTACCAATAAAGATTAGATTCAATCTTAACCAGTTGGCAAGATTGTACATTAAGGAGATCGTTTCGAGGCACTGAGTGCCAGTATCAATTGTGTCCGATAGAGATCCGCGGTTCACATCGAATTTTTGGAAGAGACTACAAGAATGCATGGGGACACAGTTACGAATGAGTACGGCTTATCATCCACAAACAGACGGCCAAAGCGAACGAACAATTCAGACATTGGAAGATATGCTAAGAGCATGTGTCATGGACTTTAAAGGAAGCTGGGAAGATCAACTACCGTTGGTAGAATTTGCTTACAACAACAGTTATCACGCGAGCATCGGCATGCCACCTTACGAGGCATTGTACAGCAGAAAGTGCAGAACTCCACTGTGCTGGGATGAAGTCGGTGAACGCTAACTGTTAGGACCAGAACTGGTACAACAAACTTTTGAAGTTGTCAAACTCATCAGGACAAGATTGGTCGCAGCCCAAGATAGACAGAAAAAGTATGCTGATAAACACAGACAAGATCGTGCATTTGACGTAGGAACTTTTGTGTTCTTAAAAGTTTCTCCCTGGAAGGGGAAAATTCGTTTCGGTAAAAAGGGAAAGCTAAGCCCAAGGTTTATTGGACCCTTTGAAGTGCTGCGAAGAGTGGGAGAAGTAGCTTATGAGGTAGCTCTACCTCCAGTGTTGGGGAACATTCATAATGTTTTTCACATTTCAGTGTTACGACCATATAAACCCGACTACAAGCATGTGATCAACTACGAACCGCTACAGTTCGAGAAAGATTTGTCTTATGAAGAGGTTCCTATCCAGATAGTCGACAGGAAAGAACAAGTGATTAGGAATAAGGTGATACCTTCTGTGAAGGTGATATGGAGGAACCACAATGCTGAAGAAGCTACGTGGGAACTCGAAGAGAAAATGTTGAATGAGTACCCTGAGTTATTTGTTTAATCTGTGTCTTCGATTCTGGGGACAGAATCTTTGTAAGAAGGGAGAAATGTAACGAATGATTTATTTGAGTTGTGATTCTGAGGACAGAATCCTTGTAAGGAGGGAATGATGTAACATTCTAGAATTTTAAAGTGTAATATTAAATACTTATTGATTTATATAAGTATTTAATGGATATGTTTATGGTTGAATAAATAATTGTTCAATTTGAGTTGATGTGGTTTAGTTAATTATTTGCTAAATAAATAATTAAATATTAAATATCAAATATTTATTTACAATATTAAATATTTAATGAATTATATAAGTATTTAATGGCAATTTGAGTTGATGTGGTTTAGTTAATTATTTGTTGAATAAATAATTAAGGAGCTAAGGAAATTAATTATTATGAGATCATATAATAAATTAATTTAATAAGTAAGCTAGAGAGCTTACAGTGATTTAAATAAATTATAATATTTTAAATGGGAAATTATAATTTAAAATATTACTTGGTTAAATAAAATTATAATTATAAAGAAATTATAGTTTTTGATAATGATTTATATGTTAAAGTAATTTAATAGATTAATGTTTTAATTGATTTATTAATTAAATAGAAGTGTGACAAATAACCTTGCTATAAAGGAGTTACTAAAATAAATTAAAAGAGTTTAATTTAGTTTTGGCCAAACAAGTCTTATTGCATATTAAGTCTTTAATATAATAGTGTTTTATCAAACAAGGCATAAGGATTAATCCATTTGTTTTAAATCAATTTACCAAACAAGGTGTAAGGATTAAAGGGTTATTTTTATTAGCTTAACCAAACAAGCCTTATGGCTTTTGATTTTCAAAATAAAAATAACTGATGTCAGTTAAGTTAGAGTTTTATTATATATTTAATATATACATTATATCTATATACGTTATATTATTTTACGTATGTTAGAGTTAGGAAGAAAGAAAGCTCAGAAGAAGAAAAAGAGAGAGAAGAAGAAAACTAGAGAAAAATTGAGAGAAAGTGAGTGATTTTTAACAGGATTTGGAGAAAAGAATTTGGAGAAAATAATAATAATCATCTTCATAATCCAAGGTAGGAACTCAATCTCTTTTTCTAAAAAGTTTAATGTTTTCTTCTTCCCAAAAAGTTCTCTGTAAATATTATGTAATATGAATTGTTGATATACATGTATAACTTGGTATGATAGTTGATTATATGGTTATTTCATGAGTTTATGCATGATTAGAGATAATTTAATTCATGTATATATGCGTTTTGTGGAAGAAAGTATATCACAGTGTTCATATAAAAATATATATATGAATATGGCTATTTTAAAATAGAAATTAAGGTTCTAATTGTTGTTAAATTGATAAATTGATATTTGGAATTGCTAGAGTATGTAAAATCATAATCGTGATGTTTTGAATTTAGTGTTTTGGTTGAAAAACAAAATCACAGTGTTGATTTTCTTTGAAAATATCAAAAATGGAGTTTTTGTCAAAAACATTGAAATTAGGTGTTGTATATTTGATGTCTATGTTATTTTATGAGTAGAAACATGTTAGAAGTCTTCAAAATATGTTTATATGAAGTTTATATGTGTATTACATGATAATCAGTCTATTAGATTCGAGCTTTTTGGCCAATTTGGCTTTTGTTCATGCTGTTGCCGAGTTTGGTCGCCGGATTCTGGTCTCTGGCGCCGCAGCGCGGCCCAGCAGTACAAATCTCACGCCGCAGCGCCGGCGCCACGCCGCAGTGCCAACCAATGGCCTGTGACCTAAGCCGCAGCGCCAACTCAGTGCCGCAGCGCGAACCACAGTGTAAACTGTGGCGCCGCAGCACGAGTTAGCAGAATGTTCTGACAGTTTTGCTTTAGTGTACAAAACTTGAAAATAAATGTTATGTGTTGATAATAATAATGTTAAATGATAATTTCAGTAGTATTAAACTATGAATGATCATGTTATTAAGTGTTACCTACTTGTAACATAGTGGATTATTTGAATGGGTAATTTAACCTATATGATGAATACATTTGTTTATATAAATATACAATGTTAGTAATGACTAACTATGTCACTATGACATATGTATAGGGTATTAATTCCAGTGGTAAGGGTTTAGCTTGTGCTAAAGGCAAGTTCTCTAACTCAAACCTTCATTGTGCAAGTTTTTCTAACTCTATCTTATAATTGAGCTAATTATTGTTTTCAATTCGATTATCTTATAATGATGTAAGTCGTCTAGACTTTGGTTTGAGGACAAACACGTTATTCTTGTATTTCGATTATGAATTTTCATGTATAACTAAATTGCTATGCATGTTTATTATTCAATTCTAATTAACCTTGGCTTAGTGTTGTTCAAGCAAGGTATGCTATAGTTATTCAAATTGTATGCTATTAGATTATTCCTAATGCATGACTTGCTATGATTGGTTCAATCATGATTATTCTATAGTATAGTGTTATTGATTTTTATTCAACTACTCCGTAGTTGATGTTCGTTAAACTCCAAATTTCCTTGAAAGCTTATCCAAACCAAACTTACTTTGGTGCGGACTTGTATTCTAAATACTGAGATGAACAACTCTTTTAATAGAGGTTTACGCTTAGCGTTGAAATGATTGTGCACAATACATTGTACGAAGGGTTGATCCCCCTAAGTACGTGGAGTCCTTATAGTCTTATGACTGTAAAAGTTTAAGTTGAAAGATTACTTATAACTGTGGACATGATTCGTGGTCATTAGACCCTCAGTAAATGTTAAAATTTTCAGAAAGTTAATAGAATATATTGTTCAGTTCTATTGATCCTGATATTGGCAATTGATCTAAAAGTTTAATGATTTACTTATCATTGTTTTCAAGTGGGCCTTGTTTGCTCACTCTTGCCTGTAAAGTTTCTTACAGCTGAAGTTGAAACTGGTGACGTACCGAGCACTAGTAAGGGAAAAGGAAAGATGAATAAATGCTGAAGACTTGTAATAATTTGATAGTTTATTTTCAGAATTTGGTTCAATGATTGTAATGAAGTTATTTATTTATCCGCACTTGAATGATTGTTGTTAAAGGTTAGATAACCTGGGAGATGTTTATTTAAATTTAATCATGTATGGGCAGGTTTTCTTTTACTATTCACGTATATTATGAATGGGTAGTTAGAAATTAATGTTTTGATTACATGAGCACCAAATCTTGAGGAAATGAAGTATCAGGATTTGGGGGTGTCACAAATTCACCAGGCTTGCGATAGACCGTACAGACAAGTTATTCCAACAGAATAATAAAGAATGGAATAAAAGAAGAATTCACCAGGCATGCGATACACCGCACAGACAAGTTATTCCAACAGAATAATAAAGAATGGAATAACAGAAGAATTCATCAGGCATGCGATAGACCGCACAGACAGGTTATTCCAACAGAATAATAAAGAATGGAATAACAGAAGAATTCACCAGGCACGCAATAGACCGAACAGACAGGTTATTCCAACAGAATAATAAAGAATGGAATAACAACCCTTACGAGTATTGAAAGAAATAACTCTCTTCATGAATACAAAAGAAATAATACCCCTTACACAATAATAATATCCCTTACAATCGAAAATAATATTCCAACGAATATTTAACGAAGATAATATTCCTACAAATATTGAACGAAGATAATACTCTTTATGAATATTGAACGAAAATAATATTCATACTAATACGAAAAATAATATCTCTTCAGAATATGAAATAAATAATACCCCTTACGACGGTTGAACGAAAATAATATTCCTACGAATATTGAACGATGATGATATTCATTACGAATATTGAACGAAAATAATATTCATACGAATACGAAAATAATATCTCTTCAGAATATGAAATAAATAATATCCCTTACCTTAGAAAAAACTGGATACTGGAATAGTGAGGTAGCAGACTTCTTTTCTTCTTTCTCTCTATAATTTCTCTCTATAATAATTGATCTATAACTTTAGTGAATTGGTGAGAAATGAAGGAAGAATGAGCTTCTATTTATAGTAAAAAATAGTTTTGATAATTGCACGTTTTGGGGCTCGAAATATTACGGTATAATACCTTCCTCTCTTTTTTTTATTTTTAATTTAGTCATGCAAGTATTATCAAACTTGCACCATCTCCCCTAATAGTAAATAATGTGACTCAATTGTAAATCATTTGAATCAATAGTTTTAGACATATGAAAATACAAATTACAGTATAGTACATCTATCTATACCTCCATTTTTAACTTAGTCATGCAAGTTTTATCAATCTTGCACCAACTCCCCTAATAGTAACAAGAATGTGAATCAATAGTATACACATGTGAACAAATAGTTATAATCATGTGAATTAATATCAATTAATTGCTCATTTATCTGATTAATTACCTGATTGGTCAGTATAACCTCCAGACATCAATTATTATCGAAATAAATGTCGATTTCCACTAACACTAATAATTCCAACACAATGAAACTATCAGTTTCATCTTTAATCAACAAGAACTTATTCATCATTAATATTATAACTCATAATACTTAACAACCTGGTCGTTCCCAAGAAAGAGGGGGCTTTTCGATAAGGATTTCTCCTTATTGACGCGCAATTAGGTGACCAAACCTCTCCTTAACAGAACTTTCTAGACATTGTCAATATTATAAATAATAATATGAATAACTTTGTCGTCTCAATTATTGATTTAATAATATAACGTATTATGCAGATGATACTGTCACAATAATTGAATCAATAATATGAGAGATATGATGCAGCAATTACTGTAGCAATAATTGAATATAACTGAGTGACTTCTCACGTAAGCATCAATAATCAATATCGTGTGCTACTATGCAACTACGCGTATTACTGTACTTTTACTATCGGGTAGTTCAACAGTTTTAACGGTAACACTTTTGCCGTTATTTTTATAAAATGATAATTCTGTCGTTTTCTTACTACGACAATACTTCCGTTGTGGGGTCCACCAATGATTGTGTCGTCGTACGAATATTCTCCGACCAATCGAATATTATATAACCACTTACTTACTTTGTAAAATTTATAAATATTACCCACAACTATAACATTATATCAAATCCACACCATAATATTTAAAAAAATATTTTGAGAAATTTAAATCTTTATTCATAAAATTTGGGGTCTCACAATCTCCCCTCCTTATGAAATTTTGCCCTTGAAATTTATGTACGTACCTGGTATGCCGAAGAGATGAGGATACCTTGACTTCATTTCAGATTCTAACTCTTGAGGTATAACCTTTGAGTGTTGAATACGATCCTTCTTATCCAAGATTTTAACACGTATCCCCTCATACGTTAAATCTTCTGCTATCTCGTCTAGTTCTAATTCAATAATGTGGTTCAGGTCATCCACATATTTACGTAACATCGATACGTGAAAAACATTATGAACACGCGATATACTTGGCGGTAAAACGAGTCTATAGGCCATAGTTCCTACTCGATCGAGGATTTCAAATGGGCCAATTAAATTGAGGGTTGAGATAACGCCTTCTTGAAACTTCTTCTTCGCATTCATCGGATCTGAGTCTGTAGCTTGAGCGGCTTTAACTTTATCAATTAAAGTCGATTCTACTCATATATTCATTATCTTCATGTAGGTCCCTAGAGTATTTAACTCTATCTTCCTCATTTGTAAGTTATACGAAATGGGTTTTTGTGTTAACAACATCGCACTCGTAAACGCATACGATCTTCTACTCAACGCGTCAGCTACCACGTTCTCTCTTCCATGATGATACTAAATGGTATTGTCGTAATCTTCAATAGCTCGAGCCAACATCTTTGGCACATTATACGTTCATTTTGGGTGAAGAAAATATTTGAGGGTTTTAGAAATGGGTTTTGTACTGGGGTCAATACAAAATTCGATTTCACACTCTAAGTAGGCTAAGAAGTCCTTCAAGAATACGTTAGAAAATTTATTAACAATAGAAATATCATTCAAAACTGTGACTCTTATCCAAGACTTGGATAGCACATGTAATGAAGGTTTCTCCTAACGGAGTTTCAACCAATAAGACAAAGTCTAACTTCTCCGAAGTTAAATTTAAACGTTGAGCGCAAGCAAGAGAGATAAAAGAATGGGTAGAACCGATATCTAATAAGGTATAGAGTTCGAAAGAATTTATAATTAACTAACCCGTGCTAACTTCGTTTGGGTTACTTGCTTTTTGAGAAGTCACAAAAAACGCTCTTCCTAAAACCACCAACTTTGTTTTGTCCGTTTCCACCTTTGGTGCCACCGTCCTAGCTGAACTTGACTTTGGTGCATGACAAAATCGGGCTAGGTGACCTTCTTGTCCACAATTGTAACATGCTTTGGACTGCATCACGCAATTTGGACTGATATGTCCCTCCCCTCCGTATTTGAAGCATACAATTGGTGGTCGTTCTCCTTCCTTGAAAACGGGTGCTAGTGCTGACGTCTTTCCATCATTATTGAACCTTCGCTTCTTGAAATTTCCACTTCTATTATCTTGGCCATGATTACCACCGAAGTGGTTACCATTTATGGCATGATAATTTCCTCCACGATGGTTATCATTATTCCGATGGCTGTTGCCACCGGTACGATTATTATCGTGTTGCTGGTTGTTACCTTTTGGTTGTGCTGACTCATTATCGCGCTCCAATAACTGAGCCATATTCACAACATCTAAATATAAATAAAGTTTGTGAGAAATGAGGTACTGACGTATATCGGGTTTCAAACCTCTTAGAAACATTCGTGTCATTCGCTCCTCATTATCGACCAAATGGGATGCAAACTGGGATAACTCCATAAATTTAGTCTCGTATTGCGACACGGTCATATTATTTTGCTCCAACTTGATGAATTCCGCCTCCTTCATGTGACGAATACTTTCGGGAAAGTACTTGTCATTGAACAACTCTTGGAACTTTTCCCAAGACATCTTGAGTGCGTCAGGCTGGGTACGTTTTACAATTTCCACCAGTAATAGGCCTCTTCACGCAACATATAGGTGGCAAAGGGAACATTTTGCTCCTCGGAGCATCCCAAGATATCAAATATCTTGGTGATCTGCTTTAACCACGTCTCCGCCTTAAGTGGTTCTGGATTTCCCAAAAACTCCGGCGGTCCCAGCTCCTTGAACTGCTTAGCGGTGACCATCCGAGAGTTGCCAGTGTTTCCACCTGAATTTTGAATAGGACTCTCTCGCCTAATGTTACATGAATTGTACAAAGGCTCTAAACATCTCATCGTTCATCATCTGATCAGTGTTGTTATTTACCTAAGGATTATTGTCTTCCTATTGCACATTATCCTGGGTATTGATCGTTGGTGACTCAACGGTCTCATGTGCTTCATTGCTGATCTCAACATTTTCAGATGCCATTTTCAAACACTGTCACAAAACAAAGGTTAATTGACATGTAACATATTATCCCTATACTCTGACCGACCAATTAAATACCAAATAAACTTAGGTAGGTCATACTAGCGAAGGAATTACCCGTCTCTCCCCTCCTAGTTCTTGTCTCACATCTCAGCCAGGGATCATATCCTAAAGCTTTGATACCAACTGTGACGCCCCCAAAATAGGTATACATCACCCATCTTGGGTCGCTAGATACACACTACAGAAATCAACTACAAACTTCTTTTATACAACTGTCGTTAAAAATACGACAAAATAAAGCTGAGAGTTTACACAAGAGTATTGCCTTCTAGACAATATCCACTCTCAAATAGAGTCCTCATTACAATTATTATCACACTATTTTATAAAAATAGTGAGGACTACTATAGCCACCATCTCGGACCGTCAATCCGTTCCCCGACTCGTCCCAGCTATATTCTCATTTTCTGAAGAGAACAGTGAAAGAAAAGGATGAGCTCAACTAGCCCAGTAAGAAATATTATGACTAAGGTAATGCAGAATAAATTATCCTTAGCCTTCAACAGTGTTAAACTAATAAAATACAATAAACATCAAGTTTAACTGCAGCGGAATAAGCAATCCATTTGAAGAGTCAAGTAGAACATAATGTCTACTATCTCCTCTAGATTAAAAGTCCGTCGTTAATATTTCATTCCTATAATACTCATCAACAATTCTTTGTTATACCCAAGATAAAAAGAACTATCATCACCTGTCTTCACCTGAACCACCAAAGATTTTAGTTAAATTCACAATTCATGTTTATAATAATGTGAATCAACAGTTCCTCCCTGCCACAAAGGCTTAATAGAACGTTTACTCAAAATTCTTACCCCAAAGGCTAAAGATATTCAAATGTAATAACAATGATTATATCAATCAGTTGTCTACCTTTGCACTACGGGCCAAAGATATTCAACTATAAAACCAACGGTCATGATCATACCAATCAATTGTCTATCAGTGCACTTCGGCCAAAGACATTCAACTGTTAACTAATGGTCATGATCCTGCTAATCACATCATCGAATTATCCATGCACTACGGGCCAAGGATATTCATTAGTATCACCAGTGGTCATGATCATGTCATACACCTGTCCATCTTTGCACTACGGGCCAAAGCTTTCAATTAACAGTTCGTCTATGCACGTAAGCCAAAGATATACAATTGTAAAATCAATAACTAACAGTCCATCTTTGCACGTAAGTCAAAGATATACAACCGTAAAACCAATAATCAACAGTCCATCTTTGCACGTAAGCCAAATATGAATTTCATCACAATATAAGCATGAGGATGATGACAATGATATAAGCATTAGTCAAACAAAATAAAGGATAAATATTAAAAACTTTAAATTTCTCCAGAGTTTAAAAATATCCAAATTGTCAACATGATACTGCTTTGTGGAGTAAAAATCAAGAATAATATTCATTTATCAAAAATAATTTGGACATAATAGAAATATATTTTTTTGGGTAAATAGTACCCCGTTAATAGTATCCTATGAATAGTACTTCAGGAATAGTACCTCATGAATAGTACACCGACATGAAAAGTGTCTCAAATACCCGAGTGAATGATACTAGAGTGAATAGTAATTAGGTGAATAGAAACCCGTTAATAGTAACTCGTGAATAGTACTCTGGTACGAAAAGTGTCCCGAATACCTAAGTGAATAATGCTAGAGTGAATAGTAATCGGGTGAATAGTAACCCATGAATAGTAGCTCTTAATAGAAAAATACCAAAGAAAATTATATTCCATGACGAGTATAAAAGAAATGATATCTCATACGAGTATAATAGAATATACGAAACTGCAAATGGATTTTCACCCGCCATGCGATAATCCACGTAGACAGATCATTTCCACAATTTAATAAGGAATGAATACGAAGGATTATTTACCATGCATGCGGTAATCCACATATACAGGTTATTCCAATAGAATAATAAAGAATGGAATAACAGAAGAATTCACCAGGCATGCGATAGACCGCACAGACAAGTTATTCCAACAGAATAATAAAGAATTGAATAATAGAAGAATTCACCAGGCATGCGATAGACCGCACAGATAAGTTATTCCAACAGAATAATAAAGAATGGAATAACAGAAGAATTCATCAGGCATGCGATAGACCGCAGAGAGAGGTTATTCCAACAGAATAATAAAGAATAGAATAACAAAAGAATTCACCAGGCAAGCAATAGACCGCACAGACAAGTTATTCTAACAGAATAATAAAGAATGGAATAACAACTCTTATGAGTATTGAAAGAAATAACTCTCTTCGTGAATACGAAAGAAATAATACCCCTTACACAATAATAATATCCTTACAATCGAAAATAATATTCCAACGATTATTTAACGAAGATAATATTCTAAAAATATTGAACGAAGATAATACTCTTTATGAATATTGAACGAAAATAATATTCATACTAATACGAAAAATAATATCTCTTCAGAATATGAAATAAATAATACCCCTTACGACTGTTGAACGAAAATAATATTCCTACGAATATTGAACGATGATGATATTCATTACGAATATTGAACGAAAATAATATTCATACGAATACGAAAATAATATCTCTTCAGAATATGAAATAAATAATATCCATTACCTTAGAAGAAACTGGATACTGAAATAGTGAGGTAGCAGACTTCTCTTCTTCTTTCTCTCTATAATTTCTCTCTATAATAATTGCTCTATAGCTTTAGTGAATTGGTGAGAAATGAAGGAAGAATGAGCTTCTATTTATAGGAAAAAATAGTTTTGATAATTGCACGTTTTGGGGCTCGAAATATTACAGTATAATACCTTCCTCTTTTTCTTCATTTTTAATTTATTCATGCAAGTATTATCAAACTTGCACCATCTCCCCAAATAGTAAATAATGTGACTCAATTGTAAATCATGTGAATCAATAGTTCTACACATGTGAAAATACGAATTACAGTATAGTACATCCATCTATACCTCAATTTTTAACTTAGTCATGTAAGTATTATCAATTTTGCACCAACTCCCCTAATAGTAACAAGAATGTGAATCAATAGTACACACATTTGAACAAATAGTTATAATCATGTGAATTAATATCAATTAATTGCTCATTTATCCGATTAATTACCCGATTGGTCAGTATAACCTCCAGACATCAATTATTATCGAAATAAATGTCGATTTTCACTAACACTAATAATTCTAACACAATGAAACTATCAATTTCATCTCTAATCAACAAGAACTTATTCATCATTAATATTATAACTCACAATATTTAACAACCTGGTCGTTCCCAAGAAAGAGGGGGCTTTTTGATAAGAATTTCTCTTTATTGACGCGCAATTAGGTGACCAAATCTCTCCTTGACAGAACTTTCTAGACATTGTCAATATTATAAATATTAATATGAATAACTTTGTCGTCTCAATTATTGATTTAATAATATAAGGTATTATGCAGATGATACTGTGACAATAATTGAATCAATAATATGAGAGATATGATGCAGCCATTACTGTAGCAATAATTAAATATAACTGAGTGACTTCTCACGTAAGCATCAATAATCAATATCGTGTGTTACTATGCAACCACGCGTATTACTTTACTTTTACTACCGGGTAGTTCAACAGTTTTAACGGTAACACTTTCGCCGCTATTTTTATAAAATGATAACTCTGTCGTTTTCTTACTACGACAATACTTCCGATGTGGGGTCCACCAATGATTGTGTCGTCTTACGAATATTCTCAATTAAAACGAATATTCCCCGACCAATCCAATATTATATAACCACTTACTTACTTTGTAAAATTTATAAATAGTACCCACAACTATAACATTATATCAAATCCACACCATAATATTTAAAAAAAAAATTATTTTGAGAAATTTAAATCTTTATTCATAAAATTTGAGGTCTCACAATCTCCCCTCCTTATGAAATTTTTCCCTCGAAATTTATGTACGTACCTGGTATACCGAAGAGATGAGGATACTTGACTTCATTTCAGATTCTAACTCTTGAGGAATAACATTTGAGTGTTGAATACGATCCTTCTTATCCAAGATTTTAACACGTATCCCCTCATACGTTAAATCTTCTGCTATCTCGTCTAGTTCTAATTCAATAATGTGGTTCAGGTCGTCCACATATTTACGTAACATCGATACGTGAAAAGCATTATGAACACGCGATATACTTGGTGATAAAACGAGTCTATAGGCCACAGTTCCTACTCGATCGAGGATTTCAAATGGGCCAATTATCGAGGGTTGAGATAACGCCTTCTTGAAACTTCTTCTTCGCATTCATCAGATCTTAGTCTGTAGCTTGAGCGGCTTTAACTTTATCAATTAAAGTCGATTCTACTAGTATATTCATTATCTTCATGTGGGTCCCTAAAGTATTTAACTCTATCTTCCTCATTTGTAAGTTATACGAAATGGGTTTTTGTGTTAACAACATCGCACTCGTAAATGCATACGATCTTCTACTCAACGCATCAGCTACCACGTTCTCTCTTCCACGATGATATTAAATGGTATAGTCGTAATCTTCAACAGCTCGAGCCAACATCTTTGGCACATTATACGTTCATTTTGGGTGAAGAAAGTATTTGAGGGTTTTAGAAATGGGTTTTGTACTGGGGTCAATATAAAATTCGATTTCACGCTCTAAGTAGGCTAAGAAGTCCTTCAGGAATACGTTAAGAAATTTATTAACAATAGAAATATCATTCAAAACTGTGACTCTTATCCAAGACTTGGATAGAACATGTAATGAAGGTTTCTCCTAACGAAGTTTCAACCAATAAGTCAAAGTCTAACTTCTCCGGAGTCAAATTTAAACGTTGAGCGCAAGCAAGAGAGATAAAAGAATGGGTAGAACCGATATCTAATAAGGTATAGACTTCGCAAGAATTTATAATTAACTAACCCGTGCTAACTTCGTTCGGATTACTTACTTTTTGAGAAGTCACAAAAAATGCTCTTCCTAAAACCACCGACTTTGTTTTGTCCGTATGCCTTTGGTGCCACTGTCCCAGCTGAACTTGACTTTGGTGCACGAAAAAAATCGAGCTAGGTGACCTTCTTTTCCATAATTGTAACATGCTTTGGACTGCATCACACAGTTTGGACTGATATATCCCTCCCCTCCGCATTTGAAGCATACAATTGGTGGTCGTTCTCCTTCCTTGAAAACGGGTGCTAGTGCTGACTTCTTTCCATCATTATTGAACCTTCTCTTCTTGAAATTTCCGCTTCTATTATCTTGGCCATGATTACCACCGAAGTGGTTACCATTTATGGCATGATAATTTCCTCCACGATGGTTATCATTGTTCCGATGGTCGTTGCCATCGGTACGATTATTATCGTGTTGTTGGTCGTTACCTTTTGGTTGTGCTGACTTATTATCGTGCTCCAATAACTGAGCCCTATTCACAACATCTGAATATAAACAAAGTTTGTGAGAAATAAGGTATTGACGTATATCGAGTTTCAAACCTCTTAGAAACATTTGTGTCATTCGATCCTCATTATCGACCAAATGGGATGCAAACCGGGATAACTCCGTAAATTTAGCCTCGTATTGCGACACGGTCATATTATTTTGCTCCAACTTGATGAATTCCACCTCCTGCATGTGACGAATACTTTCGAAAAATTACTTGTCGTTGAACAACTCTTGGAACTTTTCCCAAGACATCTTGAGTGCATCAGGCTGGGTACGTTTTACAGATTCTCACCAGTAATATGCCTCTTCACGTAACATATAGGTGGCAAAAGGAACCTTTTTCTCCTCAGAGCATCCCAAGATATCAAATATCTTGGTGATCTGCTTTAACCACGTCTCCGCCTTAAGTGGTTCTGGCTTTCCCAAAAACTCCAGCGGTCCCAGCTCCTTGAACTGCTTAGCAGTGACCATACGAGAGTTGCCAGTGTTTCCACCTAAATTTTGAATAGGAGTCTTCTCGCTTGATGTTACATGAATTGCACAAAGCCTCTGAACATCTCATCGTTCATCATCTGATTGGTGTTGTTATTTACCTGAGGATTATTGTCTTCTTGTTGCACATTATCCTGGGTATTGATCGTTGGTGACTCAACGGTTTCATGTGCTTCGTTGCTGATCTCAACATTTTCAGATGCCATTTTCAAACATTGTCACAAAACAAAGGTTAATTGACATGTAACATATTATCCCTATACTCTGACCGACCAATTAAATACCAAATAAACTTAGGTAGGTCATACTAGCGAAGGAATTACCCGTCTCTCCCCTCCTAGTTCTTGTCTCATATCTCAGCCAGGGATCATATCCCTAAGCTTTGATACCAACTATGACGCCCCCAAAATAGGTATACATCACCTATCTTGGGTCGCCAGATACACACTACAAAAATCAACTACAAACTTCTTTTATACAACTGTCGTTAAAAATATGACAAAATAAAGCTGAGAGTTTAAACAAGAATATTGCCTTCTAGACAATATCCACTCTCAAATAGAGTCCTCATTACAATTATTATCACACTATTTTATAAAAATAGTGAGGACTACTGTAGCCACCATCTCGGACCGTCAATCTATTTTCCAACTCGTCCCAGCTATATTCTCATTTTCTGAAGAGAACACTCAAAGAAAAGGATGAGCTCAACTAGCCCAGTAAGAAATATTATGACTAAGATAATGCAGAATAAATCATCCTTAGCCTTCAACAGTGTTAAACTAATAAAATACAATAAACATCAAGTTTAACTGCAGCGGAATAAGCAATCCATTAGAAGAGTCAAGTAGAACATAATGTCTACTATCTCCTCTAGATTAAAAGTCTGTCGTTAATATTTCATTCCCATAATACTCATCAACAATTCTTTGTTATACCCAAGATAAAAAGAACAATCATCACCAGTCTTCACCTGAACCACCAAAGATTTTAGTTAAATTCACAATTCATGTTTATAATAATGTGAATCAACAGTTCCTCCCTGCCACAAAGGCTTAATAGAACGTTTACTCAAAATTCTTACCCCAAAGGCTAAAGATATTCAATTGTAATAACAATGATAATACCAATCAGTTGTCTACCTTTGCACTACGGGCCAAAGATATTCAACTATAAAACTAATGGTCATGATCATACCAATCAATTGTCTATCAATGCACTACGGCCAAAGACATTCAACTGTTAACTAATGATCATGATCCTGCTAATCACATCATCGAATTATCCATGCACTACGGGCCAAGGATATTCATTAGTATCACCAGTGGTCATGATCATGTCATACACCTGTCCATCTTTGCACTACGGGCCAAAGCTTTCAATCAACAGTTCGTCTATGCACGTAAGCTAAAGATATACAATTGTAAAATCAATAATCAACAGTCCATCTTTGCACGTAAGCCAAAGATATAAAACCGTAAAACCAATAATCAACAGTCCATCAATGCACGTAAGCCAAAGATGAATTTCATCACAATATAAGCATGAGGATGATGACAATGATATAAGCATTAATCAAACAAAATAAAGGAAAAATATTAAAGACTTTAAATTTATCCAGAGTTTAAAAATATCTAAATTGTCAACATGGTACTTCTTTGTGGAGTAAAAATCAAGAATAATACTCATGTATCAAAAATAATTTGGACAGAATAGAAATATATTTTTTTGGCTGAATAGTACCCCGTAAATAGTACCCTATGAATAGTACTTCAGGAATACTTCAAGAATAATACCTCATGAATAGTACACCGACTTGAAAAGTGTCCCAAATACCCGAGTGAATGATACTAGAGTGAATAGTAATTGGGTGAATAGTGACTCGTGAATAGTACTCCGGCACGAAAAGTGCCTCGAATACCCGAGTGAATAATACTAGACTGAATAGTAACTGGGTGAATAGTAACCCATGAATAGTAACTCGTAATAGAAAAATACCAAAGAAAATGATATTCCATGACAAGTACAAAAGAAATGATATCTCATACGAGTATAATAGAATATACAAAACTGCAAATGGATTTTCACCCGCCATGACGTAATCCACGTAGACAGATCATTTTCACAATTTAATAAGGAATGAATACAAAGGATTATTCACCATGCATGCGGTAATCCACATAGACAGGTTATTCCAACAAAATAATAAAGAATGGAATAACAGAAGAATTCACCAGGTATGCGATAGACCGCACAGACAAGTTATTCCAACAGAATAATAAAGAATGAAATAACAGAAGAATTCACCAGGCAAGCGATAGACCGCACAGACAAGTTATTCCAACAGAATAATAAAGAATGGAATAACAGAAGAATTCACCAGGCACGCGATAGACCGAACAGACAGGTTGGAACAGACAGGTTATTCCAACAGAATAATAAAGAATGGAATAACAACCCTAACGAGTATTGAAAGAAATAACTCTCTTCATGAATACGAAAGAAATAATACCCCTTACACAATAATAATATCCCTTACAATCGAAAATAATATTCCAACGAATATTTAACGAAGATAATATTCCTACGAATATTGAACGAATATAATACTCTTTATGAATATTGAAAGAAAATAATATTCATACTAATACGAAAAATAATATCTCTTCAGAATATTAAATAAATAATACCCCTTACGACTGTTGAACGAAAATAATATTCCTATGAATATTGAACGATGATGATATTCATTACGAATATTGAACAAAAATAATATTCATACGAATACGAAAATAATAGCTCTTCAGAATATGAAATAAATAATATCATTTACCTTAGAAGAAACCGGATACTGGAATAGTGAGGTAGCAGACTTCTCTTCTTCTTTCTCTCTATAATTTCTCTCTATAATAATTGCTCTATAGCTTTAGTGAATTGGTGAGAAATGAAGGAAGAATGAGCTTCTATTTATAGGGTAATATAGTTTAGATAATTGCACGTTTTGGGGCTCAAAATATTACAATATAATACCTTTCTCTTTTTCTTTATTTTTAATTTAGTCATGCAAGTATTATTAAACTTGCACCATCTCCCCTAATAGTAAATAATGTGACTCAATAGTAATCATGTGAATCAATAGTTCTAGACATGTGAAAATATGAATTACAGTATAGTACATCCATCTATACCTCCATTTTTAACTTAGTCATGCAAGTATTATCAATCTTGCACCAACTCCCCTAATAGTAACAAGAATGTGAATCAATTGTACACACATGTGAATAAATAGTTATAATCATGTGAATTAATATCAATTAATTGCTCATTTATCCGATTAATTACCCGATTGGTCAGTATAACCTACAGACATCAATTATTATCGAAATAAATATCGATTTCCACTAACACTAATAATTCCAACATAAAGAAACTATCAATTTCATCTTTAATCAACATGAACTTATTCATCATTAATATTATAACTGACAATATTTAACAACCAGGTCGTTCCCAGGAAAGAGTGGGCTTTTCGATAAGGATTTCTCCTTATTAGCGTGCAATTAGGTGACCAAACATCTCCTTGACAGAACTTTCTAGACATTGTCAATATTGTAAATAATAATATGAATAACGTTGTCGTCTCAATTATTGATTTAATAATATAACATATTATGCAGATGATACTGTGACAATAATTGAATCAATAATATGAGAGATATGATGCAGCAATTACTGTAGCAATAATTGAATATAACTAAGTGACTTCTCACGTAAGCATCAATAATCAATACCGTGTGCTACTATGCAATCACGCGTATTACTGTACTTTTACTACCGGGTAGTTCAACAGTTTTAACGGTAACACTTTCGTCGTTATTTCTATAAAAAGATAATTATGTCATTTTCTTACTACGACAATACTTCCATTGTGGGGTCCACCAATGATTGTGACGTCGTACGAATATTCTCTGTTAAAACGAATATTCTCCGACCAATCGAATATTATATAACCACTTACTTACTTTGCAAAATTTATAAATATTACCCACAAATATAACATTATATCAAATCCACACCATAATATTAAAAAAAAAAATTCGAGAAATTTAAATCTTTATTCATAAAATTTGGGGTCTCACAACGTGCCCAAGGAATGCTACTTTCTCAAGCCAGAACTCGCATTTCTTCAGCTTGGCATATAGCTTGTTATCACGAAACCTTTGAAGTTCCAGCTTCAAATGGTGCTCATGATCTTCACGACTTTTGGAATAGATGAGGATGTCATCAATAAAGACAACAACGAACTGATCAAAATGTTCCTTGAATACACGATTCATCATATCCATGAAAGCAGTAGGAGCATTAGTCAATCCAAAAGACATGACTAAGAATTCATAATGCCCGTACCGAGTTCTGAAGGCAGTCTTCAGAGTATCCTCGATTTTAATCTTCTACTGATGATATCCAGAATGAAGATCAATCTTTAAAAATAATTGTGCTCCTTGCAAATGGTCGAACAGGTCATCAATGTGAGGTAGCGAATACCTATTCTTGATGGTGACATGGCTCAATTCCCGGTAGTCAATACAAAGTTGCATACTCCCGTCTTTGTTCTTTATGAATAAAACAGGAGCACCCCAAGGAGATATACTAGGACGAATGAAACCGATGTCTAACAACTCATGTAGTTGGACCTTTAACTCCTAAAGTTCAATAGGAGCCATTCGATATGGGATTTTAGAAATAGGTTTTGTACCAGGTTCAAGGTCAATAAAGAATTTAACTTAACGTTCTGGGGGTAGACTGGGAAGTTCTTTAGGAAATACGTCAGGAAATTCACTAACAACAGAAATATTATTCAAATCTGACGTATTTTTGTTCAAGTCCATGACATGGGCTAAGAAAGCTTGACATCCATTTTTTTAATAAACGAATGGCTTTATGGTTCGATATGACAGTGATTGACTTTAATAGTTTGGTTGCTTGAATTTGCATAACAGGTTGGTTAGGAATATGAAAACTAACAACCTTACGAAAATAATTAATTTTAGCAAAATGAGTGGTTAACCAATCAATCCCTAAAATCACATCAAATGCAAGTATTTTCAAAGAAATAAGATCGACAGGTAATGTGATGGTCCCAACTTAAATCAAGCAAGATTTATAAACCGTGGATGTAACGAAAGTTTCTCTTAACGGAGTTTCAATAGATAAGTCAAAGTCTAATTTCTCAGGGGTCAAGTTCAAACGTTGAGCACATGCAGGAGAAATAAAAGAATGGGTAGAACAGGTATCTAATAAGGTATAAACTTTGCAAAAGTTTATGTTTAGCTTACCTGTGATCACCTTATTTGGATTCCTCGCGTTTTGGGCAGTCACGACAAACGCTCTTCTAGGAACCACTGACTTTGACTTGTCCAGGACTGTGACGCCCCAAAAATAGGTCCACACGACCCATTCTGAGTCGCCAGATATCGCACTATAAAAATTAAATATAAACTTTATTTATACAACTGTTGAACTGTCGTACATAGTACGACAACAGATAAGCTATGAGTTTTAATACAAATATATATTACTCTCGTGGTGCCTTGACCACAAGACCTTACAATGGTACCTTACATAAAGGTACAGTCAATAATTATTTTAGAAATTAAAATCTTTAGAAAAAACTCAAGAAAACCTTCGTACATGGGAGGCCATGCATCTAGGTTATGATAGATATCATATGTCCACAGAATTATCCTTGGTTGACCCAAAAGTCCCCAAAGAAAAACAAGAAGATTACTATCATCTTCTTTCCAATGGTGAGTCTTCTCTTGACATATAATTATCTATGTTGTCTCCAAGTGAAAATTATATTTCAAATAAACTCCAAGATCAAATAGATAATGCTCGTAGATATACTCAGTAAGTGGATATGCACAACCATGTCTTATGATAACACGAAGTTGTATATCATTAGACATCTTGTATGCTAGTGGCAAAACACCCTTCCAAAGTTAGGTTCACCTCACCCTATTCTGTTCACCAAAATTAAATATCAAATGACGTATACAATACGACACACTTATCTAAAGTTCTCAACAAAATTATTTTCATACTATTTAGGGAGAACCTCAACAGCTATAGACCACCATTCTATTTCCCTGTTATCCCCGCTCGACCCGGCAACACGCTTATTACCTGAAATTAATTATGAAGCAAAAAGGGTAAGCACAACTGACCCAGTAAAGAACATCATGATTAAAGATAATTTACATCATCAATAGCCTTCATCAGTAATAAATCAGAGATTTAGAACATATGGTAGATGATAAAACTTTTTAACCATAGTTGCAGCGAAACGAGCAATCCATTAGAAGAGTCAAATAGACCATCAGGTCTATTATCTTTTCCATGTTAAAAGTCCACCAATAATGTTTTATCCCTGTAACATCAATCAATAATTCCTGTCCACAATCATATGAATAACTCGTAATCATAATTGTGATTCTAAATTCCTCTTCGCACCCAGGACGAAGATAATTTTCATCACCCATCTTCACCTGAAACATCAAAAATCATGGTTATACCAAATCGTAATTCCTGCTCATAATCATACTAATAAATTCATCTTTGCACTACGGCCAAAAATATTCATTAACAATTCATCTTTGCACTACAGGCCAAAGACATATAACTGTATTTTAGAAGAGTCAAGTAGAGCATGATATCTACTATCTTCTACGAATTAAAAGTGTATAATCAATAATTTATCGCTGAGACTCAGCTTAATAAATAATCCACATCATCAGATCATCCCTGCACTACAGCCAAGGATATTCACGTAATCATCAATGGTCATGATTATACCGAATAATTCCTAGTTATAATCATACCAATAACTATTCATCAATGCACTACGGGCCAATGAGGACTTTTACCACATCATCTATAACATTACGGGTCATGATTATACCGAATGATCCCTGGTCATAATCATACCAATAAACAGTTCATCTATGCGCATAAGCCAAAGATACTCATCAATCGATAGTTCATCTTTGCACGTAAGCCAAATATACAACTGTAAAACTAATAATCAACAGTCCATCTTTGCACGTAAGCCAAAGATATACAACTGTAAAACCAATAATCAACCGTCCATCTGTGCACGTAAGCCAAAGATATACAACTGTAAAACTAATAATCAACAGTCCATCTTTGCACGTAAGCCAAAGATGACTTTCATCATAATATAAGCATGAGGATGATGACAATAATATAAGCATTAATCAAATGAAATCAAGGATAAATATTAAAGACTTTAACTTTATCCAGAGTTTAAAATATCCAAATGTTATCAATCACTTAATAATCCCATAATCCAATATCATTAATATTATAACAATATTTTAATCATTTCTTAAACTTATAAAAAATTTATTTTAATTGTTTACACTTTACCAAATAATGTATTTAATCATTCTAAAATGACATACTCATAAGATTTAATCACCAATGATCAAACCCCTTATCAAAAATCTACATATACCTTATATAGGATTTTCAAACCATAAAATCCTATTGACCAATTTTTCAACTTCACATAACATATTTAATTCATATGTTCATAACTAAACCATTTTCATGAAAAATAACAAATCAATACAAAAAAGTTTTCTTTTCTGGGATTTAGCAGAATATAGTCCCATATTGAACATATATTTTTCTCAAAATTTTAAAAATTCATTTACTATTTTTCATATGGCCAAAACTGCCGAATATTTAGACATTTATCATAAACAGTACTTTTGTCCAAAAATTCCAAAATTTACAGGGTATACTCATGTTATATATATGTACTCCCAATAAAAATTTTACAAATTTTAGAGTTAATCACAAGGAGTTATAAGGGTTTACTTTTAAAATTGTATTTTCCTATAAAATTCATAACTCCTAATCTATGCATCCAAAAATTGCCATTTTTGGAAACAATCTAGAAAACTCATCAAATTATCATTTCAAATTATTTTCAAAATTTTTAAGGGTCAAAAAAGTTACGAAACTGCAAATATATTTTCGCCCGCCATGCGATAATCCACGTAGACAGATTATTTCCAAATTTTAATATGGAATGAATACGAAGGATCATTCACCATGCATGCGGTAATCCACATAGACAGGTTATTCTAACAGAATAATAAAGAATGGAATAACAGAAGAATTTACCATGCATGCGGTAGTCCGCGTAGACAGGTTATTCTAACAGAATAATAAAGAATGGAATAACAGAAGAATTCACCGGGCATGCGATAGACCGCACAGACAAGTTATTCCAACAGAATAATAACGAATGGAGTAACAGAAGAATTTCACTATGTATACGGTAGTCCGCGTATACAGGTTATTCCAACAGAATAATAAGGAATAGAATAACAATAGCTCTCTTCATGAATACGAAAGAAATAATACCCCTTACCTTAGAAAAAAACTGGAATAGTGAGGTAGCAGACTTCTCTTCTCCTTTCTCTCTATAATTTCTCTCTATAATAATTGCTATATAGCTTTAGTGAATTGGTGAAAAATGAAGGAAGAATGAGCTTCTATTTATAGGAAAATATAGTTTCAATAATTACACATTTTGGGGCTCAAAATATTATAGTATAATATCTCCCTCTCTTTCTTCATTTTTAATTTACTCCTGCAAATATTATCAAACTTGCACCACCTCCCCTAATAGTAAATCATGTAAATTAATAGTTCATTCATGTGACTCAATAGTATAATCATGTGAAAAAACTAATTATAGTATAGTACCTCTAACTATACCTCCATTTTTAATTTAGTCATGGAAGTATTATCAATCTTGCACCAAATTCCCTAATAATAAATCATGTGAATCAATAGTACACACATGTGAACACATAGTTATAATCATGTGAATTAATAACAATTAATTGCTCATTTTTTTGGTTAATTACCCGATTGGTCAATATAACCTCCAGACATCAATTATTATCGAAATAAATATCGATTTTCACTAACACTAATAATTCCAACACAATGGAACTATCAATTTTATCTTTAATCAACACGAACTTATTCATCATTAATATTATAACTCACAATATTTAACAATCAGGTAGTGACCAAACCTCTACTTGACAGAACTTTCTAGACATTGTCAATATTGTAAATAATAATATGAATAACTTTATCGTCTCAATTATTGATTTAATAATATAACATATTATGCAGATGATACTATGACAATAATTGAATCAATAATATGATAGATATGATGCAGTAATTACTGTAGCAATAATTGAATATAATCTGAGTGACTTCTCACGTAAGCATCAATAATCAATATCGTGTGCTACTATGCAACCACGCGTATTAATGTACTTTTACTACTGGGTAGTTCAACAGTTTTAACGGTAACACTTTCGTCGTTATTTTTATAGAAAGATAACTATGTCATTTTCTTACTACGACAATACTTCCATTGTGGGGTCCGCCAATGATTGTGCCGTCGTACGAATATTTTCTGACCAAACGAATATTTTATAACAACTTGCATACTTTGAAAAAATTTCACATATGACCCTTAACTTTAACCATTTCTCAATTTAACCATTTACTAAATAAAAAAATAATAATTATAAGAAAATTAAATACTTTCATTTCATAATTTCGGGATCTCATAGGGATAGCATTTGGAGTCACCATTCATGCTGGACTTAGTTTCGCTACAGGACAATCTCTAGCTATATGACATTCCTTTCCACAGTTATAACACACCTTGGATTGTTGTGGGCAGTTTGGGCTGATGTGTCCCTCTTTCCCGCATTTGTAACATACGACTGGTGGTCGTTCTCCTCCCGTAGGAACAGTTGATGTTGGTGCTGACGTCTTCACGTTGTCATTATTGTACCTTCTCTTTTTGAAATCTCCCCCCGACTCGCTTCTTCTACTATCATAGCCACGATTACCACTAGAGTGGTTACTGCTTTTGTCTGGATACTTTCCTCCCCGCTGGTTGTCATTGCTCCAATGACTGTTGCCACCGGTATGACCCTGGTTGTGGTCCCTCGGTTGAACATACTCATTATTTCACTATAATAATTGAGCATTGTTCACAACATCTGAATATAGAGAAATTTGTGAGAGATAAGGTATTGGTGAATTTCTAGTTTCAAACCTCTTAGAAACATCCACGTCATACGTTCCTCATTCTCTACCAAATGAGATGCAAACCTGGATAACTCCGCGAACTTAGCCTCATACTGGGATACAGTCATGTTGTTCTGTTCCAGTCTAATAAACTCTACCTCCTTCATATGACGAATACTTTCAGGAAAGTACTTGTCATTGAACAGTTTCTAAAATATTTCCCAAGACATATTCAGTGTGGTTGGCTAGGTACGCTTCACAGATTCTCACCAGTAATCTGCCTCACCACGAAACATAAAGGTGGAGAATGGAACCTTCTGTTCCTCCGTGCATCCCAAGACATCAAATATCTTGGTAATTTGCTTAACCCATGTTTCCGCCTTGATCGGATCCGGCTTTTCCAAAAATTCTGGTAGTCCCAACTCTTTGAACTGGTTGGCTGTGACAAGTCGCGTGTTGCTATTATTTCCATCCGTATTTTGTACACGAGTCTCCCTCGTCTGATTTTGTATGAACTGCAAAAAGCTTCTAAACATCACATAATTCATCGTTTGATCGGTGGTGTTGTTTACAGGAGGAACATTGTCGTCATGTTGCACGTTCTCCTGGTTGGTGATTAAAGGTGTCTCAACGGTCTCATTCACTCTATTGTTAACATTTTCTGCTGTCATTCTCAAATACTGTCATAAAATAAGGGTTAATTAAAGAAATTGACATACCACATATTATCCCAATATTCTAACCGACCAATTAAATACAAATAAGCTTAAGTAGGACACACTAGCGAAGGATTTACTCGTCACTCCCTTCCTAGTTCTAACCCCAGATCTCCATCAGAGATCATATCCCTAAGCTCTAATACCAACTGTGATACCCCCAAAATAGGTCCATATAACCCATTCTGAGTCGCCAAATACATGGTACAGAAAATAACTACAACTTCATTATTACAATTGTCATGCAAAATACGACAACACATATGATGTGAGTTTAAATACAAATATTATCTTCTAGACAATATCCAAACTCAAATAAGTCCTCATTACAATTATTGATACATTATTATATAAAATAGTGAGGACTGATAAAACAACTGCCCTGAAACATCACTCCATACCTCGACTAGTTCTCGCTATATTCTCGCCTCCTGAGAAGAAAAATGGAACAAAAAGAAAAACGGTGAGCTCAACTAGTCTAGTAAAGAATATTATGACTAAGATATTGTAGAACAAATTATCGTTAGCCTTCAATAAATCAGATAAAATATAATGGACAACAAGTTTTAGATCAATATTCGCAGCGAAAATAACAATTCATTAGAAGAGTTAAGTAGAGAATGAAGTCTACTATCTTCTATGATTTAAAAGTCCATCATTAATATTTTATCCCTGTAACATCAATCAATATACATTCTGAATCAAATATTCATCTTTGCACTACGGGCCAAAGATATTCATTTGTATCACCAGTTGGTCATGTTCATCTCAACACCTGTCCATCTTTGCACTATGGGCCAAAGATATTCATCAGGTAATCATTCATCTTTGCACTGCATGCCAAAGATATTCAGTTATATCATCATTTAGGACTGAGGGTGATGAAAATATCTTAAAGAAAATGAATCCAGTGAGATAAAAGGACAAAAATTAGGAATTTATACTTCGGTTTATCCAAGTAAAAAAATACTCCATAATAATCAATTGTGGAGAAAAATTCAAGAATGAAGATCAAAACATGGATACAATCAAAGATAGTGACCATAATAGACAACTTTGACAAAGAAAAGAAAATTTAATTTTTCTGTAAATAGTGTCGTATTCGTGAATAGTGTCGTATACATAAATAGTAACCCCGACACGAAAAGGTAGAAATGTCACAAGAAAAATTATATTTCGTGAATAGTACTCGTGAATAGTACCGTATTCGTGAATAGTACCGTATACGTGAATAGTGCCGTATACGTGAATAGTAACCTCAAAATAAAAAGGAAAAAATTTCATACCAATATTTCGGCATAATGATATTGAACGAAATAACATCATTTACGAAAAAGTCCCTCTTTCCTAGGAACGACCTGGTCGTCATTATTGTGAGTCTGTAATATTATTTGTGAATAATTAATTATTGACTTATATGATAAGAAAATATTTATTTTATGTGGATATAAATGAAAAAATTAATGCTGAGGTGTTTTATCAGTATTTTGTCATAATTGAGGTATTAAAAATCATCTGTATGTGAATTTCGACCATTTTTTGTTTAGAATTTGGAAAAACATTCTTCTACAAAGTTGTAGAGAATTAAATGTCCTATGAAATGGACATATAATTCATATTTTTCTGATAAAAGAGCTATTTATTATGAATTATTGAAGTTTCAAAAATAAATATTTTTATTAAAAACATGGGTGGGCCCTACTTTTGGTTATTTTTTTCTTAAATGACGTTATTTCGTTCAATATCATTATGCCGAAATATTGATATGAATTTTTTTCCTTTTTATGTCGAGATTACTATTCACGTATACGACACTATTCACGTATACGATACTATTCACGAGTACTATTCACGAAGTATGATTTTTCTTCTGAAATTTCTACCTTTTTGTGTCGGGGTTACTATTCACGTATACGGCACTATTCACAAATACGGCACTTCACAGAAAAATAAAATTTTCTCTTCTTTATCCAAGATGTCTATTATGGTTACTATCTTTGATTGTATCCATGTTTTGATCTTCATTCTTGAATTTTACTCCACAATTGATTATTATGGAGCATTTTTTAACTTGGATAAACTAAAGTACGAATTCCTAATCTTTGTCCTTTTATCTCACTGGATTCGTTTTCTTTAAGATATTTTTCATTATCATCAGTCCTAAATGGTGATATAACTGAATATCTTTGGCCTGTAGTGCAAAGATGAATGATTACCTGATGAATATCTTTGGCCCGTAGTGCAAAGATGGACAGGTGTTGAGATGAACATGACCAACTGGTGATACAAATGAATATCTTTGGCTCGTAGTGCAAAGATGAATATTTGGTTCAAGATGTATATTGATTGATGTTATAGGGATAAAATATTAATGATGGACTTTTAAATCATAGAAGATAGTAGACTTCATTCTCTACTTAACTCTTTTAATGAATTGTTATTTTCGTTGCGAATATTGATCTAAAACTTATTGTCCATTATATTTTATCTGATTTGTTGAAGGCTAACAATAATTTGTTGTTCATTATCTTAGTCATAATATTCTTTACTGGACTAGTTGAGCTCACCCTTTTTCTTTTTATTCCATTTTTCTTCTCAGAAAGCGAGAATATAGCGGGAACTAGTCGGGGTATAGAATGATTGTTCTAGGCAGTTGTTTTAGCAGTCCTCACTGTTTTATAAAATAGTGTATCAATAATTATAATAAGGACTTATTTGAGTGTGGATATTGTCTAGAAGACAATATTTGTATTTAAACTCACAGTTTATGTATTGCCGTATTTTACATTACAATTGTAATAATGAAGTTATAGTTGTTTCTGTACCATGTATTTAGCGACTCAGAATGGGTTGTGTGGACCTATTTTGGGGCATCACAATTATGTTAAAGACATATTATGTTATGTAGTAGTTATGTCTAATCTATGTTTTAAGTTATGTAAGAGATGTTTTAAGTTATGAAACCTTGGGATGTGAATGATTATATTAAATAAATGTAATCTATTCTGTTATTTCCGTTGTATGAGTAGTTATTTAGTCATTAGATTTGTAGTACGTGATGAACCGAATTCGAGACGTGAGTGGTCTCAATTTGGGGGCGTCACAGGTAGGGCTGAGCAAGTAACCAATTGGAACCGAAACTGTACCAAAAATTGCACGAACCGCACCAATTAAAATCGCACCAACGGTTCCGGCGTATATGGCGGTTTTAGGTGAGTTAAATAACCAAATTTACGGTTCCGATTTGGTTACAAGCATAAAACCAAAAGTGCACCATATGTGTGTATGTATGTATTATCTCTAGTAAATTCTAAAGTTACTTTTTACTTGAACACGCTTAGAGAAAACCCCAGTCTTGCATTGTCATTTTTTCACCAATTGAAAGAAGATGGTTAGAGGTTATAGAGTCAAAAATTAAGCATTTGAGTTTTGGAAATTCGAATTTGTTTGATACGTTACTGGAGGGGCTTATAGCTGAGGGGCCAAATTCGTTGGTTCGAGCACTTGATGTATTGGTTAAGGTCTATGTTATAGCAGTAATAGTCTAATAGATTATTTTTCAAATTAGGTACAATTAGGATTATATTCTATAAGTCCTCTCTGCAATATATAAGATAGAATTTCCAGTATATACTTTTAATTTTTGGGGAACTAGATAAATCTTCTTACTTGTTATCGAATATATGGTCTCTGTTGTTTTATGTAGCGTATGTTTTAGTTTTAAAGCATCATTCTTTTATTATAAACTAAAATTATTTTATGTGTCTCACTGTTCTATGATTTGATGGTGAATTTGACATGTTTGGCAGAAGGAGCTTTGTTTCTATTCTTGATATAATTCTCATTGCCGACTCTATCACTAAGTTAATTGTTCGATATGAGCTCTGTGTTAAATTGTATTGAAGGATTAGACTTTTTTGTTGTTTCAATTGATTTTGTAACTGAAACTGCACCAATTGAAATCGCACCGCACAGTTTAAAACCGTACCGCAGCAATCACAAGCAGTTTCGTGTGCGGTTTTACATTTGTCAAACCGCACCTAAGCGGTTTTGGGTGCGGTTTGGACTTCAAACCGCACCATACTCACCCTCAGTCACATGGGGAGTTTGTTTGTATTATTGTATTAGATTTATTTTCTTTTTTTAGGAAAATATAGTTTAAAAAACACAAAAATCGAAAAAATAAATATTCTGTTTGACTTTTTATGAGTTGGATTAACTCTAATAAGTGTTTGTGGAGTAAAAACTCATGAGTAAGATTAAAAGATTTAGAATTCTTAAACCTTTGATTGAATACAAAATCTTAGTTCGAAACACCATCTGAAATAAAATTGAATTCCTATGCATTTTTGCACTACACATGTACACCAACTCTTAGTTGTGGATATAAACCATGATTCGATCAATTTCAAGAAAAAAAAATTATGATTTGAGTAATTTCAAAAAATTATTTGAAAAAAAGAATAATGAAAAAAAAGTTAAAAAAAAGAAATAATTAACTACTTCAATATCCATTTAACGAAATAATGAGTATCCAATCCTCAAGAAGTATCGATATTCACGCTGAAAAGTGTGACGGATAAAAACAGCTCGACTAGTCGAATTTTGTGGCCTTTATTACTCGACTTAGTAAGCCCTTAGGGTGTCTCTACACCTAATGCCCTAAAGTCAACTGATTTGGGAATCATTGGTCCAACGCTCGCTACATGAGTAACTTTGAAAAGACTAAAAAAATGAGACATTGTAAAGGTCATGAAAAAAAAATCAAAAAATGAAAAAAAAAAGAAGAAGAAATAAAAAGAAAGATGAGTTTGTTTATTTTCATGGTAAAAATTCCTACTAAGAGTTACATCATATACACATCCATGCATCACATGGAATTAATTTAATGAAGGATGGTGTCTAAAATGAAGATTAAGATTTTTGATAAGGTAAAAGTGTGATTTTGAATTTAATCTTGCTTATGTATAATGCCCATGAATATTTAGAAGTTTTTTTTCAATTTCATAATTTGTTGAACCCAAAAATATTTTTTGAATTTTGTAGGTATATTCACTGCAAACCCTCACGAGACACAACTCGTCCACTTGAGGTAACCTTGGGGTTTAAAGACTTGTTGCATATGCTAAGTGCAATCGTGTTTCCTACGAAAATGGGGTATTATAGTTTTTGTTTTTATTTTCTTATTTTAGTCATGGACGAGCAAAAATTAGGTATGGGGGTATTTGATAAACACATAATTCATACATTTTATTATTCCTAATTTTGTCATTTTAATTATATTAGTTTATTTAATTAATATATTTTTATTTTATTTTGTAGGATTTAATATTTGCTGTAATAAAGTCAAAATCTTGGAGATCAAGCGATGTTTAATGCTCTTATTCATATAAGAAAATATCCAAGAAGAATCATACAACAGAAGGAAAGAGGTGGAACAATCTTGGTGTGCAAGTCAAATCCTACAAGAGAAAAGAAACTATATCTAGAAGATCTCTTTGAGAAGTTGATTGTCACTAGAAAATTGAAACATACATGGAAAGGGAACAAAAGAGACTAAGTTCAATGTATCTAAATTAGGGTAGAAATTTATTTTTCCTATAAATAGGTCTTTTGTTTTAGAGAGGAGTATTAGGTATTGTATTAGTTTAGGTTAGGAGTAGGAGTAGATTAAATTATTTCTTCATTGTACGTTCGTTGGATGATCGTCGATTAAAGGAAGTTTTCTTATTTATTTTTAATCTTTTCTTTTCTTTATTTTAGTTAGTTAAGGTAAGGTAAAGGGCCAGGCATGGTGGGGTAGGAGCATCCAGTTTATTTATTTTCATGTCTAGTTAATTTTTTTATATCTAGGATGAAGATGAAATTTAATAATTATTCATGATAATATTTTTCATCTCTTCTATTATTTATGCTTTTATGCTTAATTGATTTCGCCTTCATGTTTCGTTATTGAAATACATTCGTTTTATAGTTCTTATTTAATTTTAAATTAATTAAGAGGTGTTGATAGATTATTGTTAAGATATGAGTTTTTCATAATTCATGCTTGCTCAAAGAAGTTTTGATGAGTTATAGTTAATCATTAAATTTTCATAGTCTATGTTTGCCCACGTTAATTATAAATTATTAAATTAAAGGGAAGGGAGATCAAAATCATATTTGAGTTATAAAAATAGAAGATATTGAATTATATGTTAAGTTTATTATTTAATGGATTCGGATTCCTAGATTGTTTCCTCATTATTAGTTTTCATATTCTAATTAATCAATTCTCTATCTTTATTTCTTATTCGCCTAAAATAGATATTAAGGAATCATTAAAATTAATCTAGTATCTGTTGGTTCGACTTGTACTTGTCATTTCTTCAATTCGACATTATGCAGTTGCAGTACATAATTTTAACACATCATCCAACAACCGGATGGAAAGTGATACAATAAGATAAATTAGAGAGGAAATAATTGGTGAAAAATTAGATATGTAGAGCATGTAAACAGATGCAGAAAAGAAAAGGAAAAGAGAAGCAAAAAGTATTTCTCAACTCTTAATTTCTTTATTACAAATGTTTCCTTTATCTAGAAAAAAGGAAAATATTTCTCCCTCTCATGCCAAGTGCCCTCAGTTTGTCAGTCAGCGCAATAGCTATAAAAAGGTCGAACCTCGTGGAGATAGAAGAAAAATATGGGTAGTCGTAAGATGTCATCTCATGTGTGTGAACTGCTCGGTAGAGTTAGCCAATTCAACATAGCTGCATTACAAATACTCAATGTTTGTTCGTCTATCAACTTATGAATTGTTTCTCGTGTTTAAAGTTCCGAGCACACTTGAGAATCTTGTTCATCTACAAACACTATATTCTAAACAAAATATAACTTATTTAACTTAAAATCGTAGTGTTTGGAGCTTAAATGCTTCACACCAGTTTTTTATGATGTGACAAATGCACTAAACGCAAATAAAGGCTACCATTGCAAATTATATTAACGTTGGTAGTCGAACATAACCATAGAGAAAACTTTGGAAGCTCATGTAACCAGCTTGCTAAGGAGTCCTCCTCAGGCTTAGACTAACATTTTCTTTATTAATTTTCTGGTAAAAATTAAGTTTTGGTATTTAAAAAACAATTCTAGTCTTTAACCTACACTTCTAATTTTGTGATCAGCTCCACTTGTCTTTGTACTTCATTTATCTTACCTTCTAATAAAAACATTGGCGGTAGAGGAAGAAGACCCTGTACAAAACAGATAAACGGCAGTCATGTAAACAGTCTTATGACAATAAGCTAGAACCTGTATAAATTAACAAAGATGTAATGAATTAAGCACTAATGCACTTGAAACTGAACTGAAGTCAAATTTATAGCCAGTATCGGTCTAGAAAGAGCTTACATAGCGGTTGATGGATTAGCACCTGGTTCGTGATCTTGCACCTGTCATAGGAATCAAGTAAGAACTAGAACAGATGAGCGATGATTAATGAAGAAAAGATTCAGAATCGGACAAAATACCTACATTGAAAGACTCAAATCATGACCCAGTGTCCCTTTCTCAGGTCCAATATTTCATGTTCACCATCATCATAAACTACCTAAACAAAGAAGTTATAGGGATTAACTAACTAGGATGAGATAAGGAATCCAAATAATATGGTTTCATGATGCCATTTGCCTCACTTATTCTATGTTTTTAAGTTTCAAAATGGACGAATTTGGATGAAAAACAAAATAACATATGCAAATATATTGTAATTCCTATTATACCATCTATTTTAGAAAAAACAACAAAATTATGTAAGGATAAAATAGTAATTTAAATGTAAAACTCAAGTTTTTTTTTTCATTTTCCCTTTTTAAACTCAATAACAACATAATAAAAAACTTGCATGTTTTTTTTTCTATTATTTTCTTTTCTATCCTAATATAAATTTTTCATTCTTTTCTTTTCTATCCAAAACTCAAAAACATAGTGTTAGTCATCTCACCTTGTGCTTCTTTGTTGAATGGTCAAAGCAAGAAATAACTCCTTCGTAATACCTGTAGAAAAAGTCTTTTGAAAATGAAAAATCACTTGCGAGGAATACACTCCCCCCATGATACTAAAACAAAGAGATCTCAACATATTTATAAAAATTGACAGCAGATTATAAATGTTGCTAAAGTACTCACATCTTGTCTTTTGGCCACCAAACCTTAATCTTGCAACCAATGTATTTGTCACCGTGGTCTTTGATAATACGAGCCATTTCAGAACCCTAAATGGAACATTTTAGCCATTAAACATGAGATATGAAATAAAGGTATACATGCCAAAACTGAAGTTAAATTTGTATTTTCTTAATGACTGTCTAAATAATAAAAAAATCCCACAAGAAATGGGAAAAAAAACTCATTTGAAATTTCTGAAATAGTAAAACTAATATGCAAGTACAAATTCCAACTAAGATTATAAAAAAAATTCTTGAAGAATGATAAAGTCATACCTCTTGCTTCCATAAAGCACACCTCCTCTTCCGTTTAACTTTGGAGTCTGATTCATGTTGCACTCTTTCTGTGTTGTCAATATCAGGTTGGGACCTGATTATTGCATCGACAATTTTCCCATTTTCCTGAAAAGTGTTGAAATTTTTTTTCAGTAATGCAAATTCTATGTAGTAGAGATAGTAGTAAAATCACAGATCATTCAATGTCATCTCATGTGTGTGAACTGCTTAGGACAGTTCTACAAGTCTAAGCTTAATTAGTTACATTACAAATATACATAAAGATTTGAAAGTACTGTTATTGATAAATCAAGATCCGACTTTGATTTAGAGATAATTTTAAAGCTATCAAAAGATCATTGGGTCTGTTTCTAAAGCAGAGAGCCTATAGGTCTAGAGCGAAAGGAACGAGCACCCACAAGTAAGGAGGGCCAGTTGTGACAATCGAGGATTTCGATTTACCTTAAAAATAAGGTTATATGAATATTATTTAGTAAAAATAGATTTTTATAAACAATATTCTGTTTTAAGTTATTTAAAGTCGTAAAATGACCTAGATATGTTGCGTGTGTGAATATGTGTGTTTAGGATTCGTAAGAAGAAAATAAAATTTTAATTTTCTGGGAAAAACGCTAAAACGTACTTTTCATAAAACGCTAATAAACATTCTTTTTCTAAAATTTCAAATTTTGTCATAGCGCTTATTTGAGGATGAGAGATGAAATCTCTAATAAAAGTTTTTCAGGAAAAAAGACGTAAAAAGACTATTCACACGAAAAACAAAAGAATATTCACGTGAAAAATACTTTTTTGTTTTTTTGAGTTTTTGAATTACGGCATAGCGTTTATTCGGGAAATGGGGACAAAAAGCGTAAACGAATTAAGAAATGAGAAAGTCAATATTTTGATTAAACATAAAAGTTAGAAAAGCTAACTAGAAATAAACTAGCAAAAAAATAATAAGTTTGAAAATTAACCGAGCCAAGTGAAGTCTAGGGTTTGAAATGGTTTGGCTAGGGTTGAGCCTAGGATTAATATGGTTTGGGTAGGGTTGAGTCAAGACTTGAGATTTAGGGTTAAACCCTAGATGCTTGGAATCAAAGTAAGCAAAAGGGGGCATGTGTCACTTACTAGTTAATTATCATGTGGTTAAATGAATGGGAAAAAGGTGAAGAAAGGAAAGGAAGTCGATGTGTCATGTGTTGAGAATTCAATCATATGGGAAATGAAAAGCCAAAAAGGAGTGTGACTAAGGGGGGGGACCATGTGGGGTTCCAAATATTTTCACATGTGGATATTAAATCTCCTAACAAACCATTAATTGCTTGTCTACCCTATTAAAACATCTTAGCCAATAAGTTTTATAACTCATTTTATTATCCCCTGAATATAACATTGATTAGCTTAACTTGGGTGGATGGTTAGATTGACCAAGGCATGATTAGTAATTGGCATATGCCAAAATATTCTCACACTTAGTCAAAAATCATTTCATTTCATTGCACTTGCCTAAGGAAAATTATGAGAGAAGTGAGAGCAAGAGAGGGCACGGGAAGAGGGAGAGAAGAAGGAGAGTAACAAGCTTTGATCATCCATCTTCTAAGCAAGAACAAGAAAGAACATCAAGAAGATAAACATGAAACCCTAACTCTTCATCTCTTTTATTTTTAAGCTTATATATTGTTTTGTTGGTTGTTGTTGGTTTATGGAATATCATGAAGGATTTTGGAGTTATTAGGGAGTGGGTATAGGGTATATAATTGCAAATTACCGGTAAACAACATGTACAGTGACTTTTCAAAAAAAAAATGTACAGTGAAACAATAATGAAAAAACACAAAAACTATGCATATATAAAGGATGTATTTTGGTCAATAGCGGGCTGTTTTAAAACTATTTTTGGGTGGTATTCTAAATCTAAAAACTAAGTTCTAGTGTGTTGTATTATGCTCTTATGAGTAAAGATCATCACTCGATTAGAACGAAGGCAAAAGTTTTTGTCACGATGTCATGTCGAATGTTTTTGTAAAACTAATCGAAAAAACTAAAAACCTGAGTTGACCCTTGGCTTTTGGAACGTTTTTCTGAGTTGTTCAAATTTATGGAAAATTCAAATTTTCTAAGGATCTTATAGTACGTAGAACTAGGAATGTAGGCTTAAGAATGATCTCATTCCGACTTCAGAGGATGGAGTAATATATGGCCTTCGGAAAAACGCATGTCGAATCTTCCAAAGTAGAAAACTAGGGGCGAAGGATTTTGGGTCCACTTTTTTGGCCTGATAATGGGTCTAGAAAAATTTTATGCCTAGGAAAATTTGTAGATGATGTTACAAGGAAGAAAATGACACGAGAACAGACTAATTCCAACTTAAAATGAACAAGTTATGAGGTTCCAAAGTAGACACGACAAAATTGCTCGAAGCTGCTCATTTCTAGACCCTCTGCCACTTGGGCGCGACCGATCCACTTTAGGCCAATTTCTTGGCGCGGCAGAAGCTGGGGCCAAACCAAAATAAACATGGGAAGTCATGCGGGGGAAGTCATCGGGCGTTGGGAGTTCGCATAGGCTTTTTGGGCATTCGATTGTGCAATCATTTAAACGCCGAGACAAATGGTGTTAAGCTTGTGTAACATTGTGATTCAAATAAAAAGACAAACATTAGGAATGAAAAATGTTAATTATAAACCAATGTTAGATAAATGGGTGATACATGCGAAGCATAAGCAAAGGCATGTTGCTTAAGCGTTCGTATAGGCGAATCAAACGTTCAAACGTCGAAACGCCAAGACAAGTATTAATTAGTAACTTAAAAAATCGATTTCAGTCAAACAAACATTAGAAGATATGGAATGTAAATAATATAAACCATTATAGAGGGTGGCTATGGGGTTTGTGACGTTTCCAAATGTCGTGACGCTAAGAAACATTTTTGAAAGTTTATCGCCCTACTTAAGGTATACAACACGAACAACATAAAATGAGTAATATTGAAATGTAAACAAATATGTATAGTCGTTATGTGACTAATTGATATATTATTATTAATTAAATGTGTAGAATAATTGAAGGACATTTTTAAAGTAATTATAAAATAACGCTTCAGGTAAATATTCATAAACTCTTTTGCGAGTTTTACTTCTACAATTTATATTATTGTGCGAGTTTTTCAGCTTCATTTAAATATTGTATTAAAGTGTTAATTTATGTAATATTTATATATTGTGTGAAATCTAAACTTATGCAATTAATTTTATAATTGCACAAGTTATTCGGTATACTAAAACTCTATTTTTATTTCAAGATTCAAAGTTCGATATTTCATGAACTATTATAAAATTATGCCAATGCCTTGTTGTTTTGGCTAGATAAATGTTAAGATATAATTTGATTTTTTTTAAATCTTAAATGCTATCCAAACTAAATTAAATTGGTGTGGACTCTGACTTAAGACTTAGATGAACAAACCCTATTATTAGGAAATTTTTTGATCGAATTTTCGATTTGCCTTCGCGGTGTAGAAATATCATGGGACGGAGGGAGTATTTGCTTTCCTAATGGTTGGTTATATAGGTGAATGTATGTATGTGACTGGTTGTACCGTGTTGCACCGGATTAGTTTGAGAATACCCGGATTGGGGTGTCACACCAATAGTTTTGTATTTTTTGGGTAAATTAGAGTTCTTATACTGCACTATATAAGAAGGGATCATGCATTATATCATGTATGATTTAATGAGATAATGAGACTGATTTAGTACCGCTGTGGAGAAACCCAACCTTTCGTCAAACCACAATTTTTTTTTTGTCGTGTGTGATTTTTATTTTTGATTTTTTATAAATTTCTCTTTGTATAAGGGTGGGTGGGTGGGTGGCATAATTCTCATGGACAAGAAATGGGGAAAAAACTTTTGAAATTCCTAAAATAGTAAAACAAGCTAATATGCAACTTTGAACTCCAACTAACATTATAACATTTTTATTGAAGAATGATAAAGTCATACCTCTTCCTTCCATGAAGCACACTTCCTCTTTCGTTTAACTTTGGAGTGTGGTTCGTGTTTCACACCTTCAGTGTTGTCTATATCAGGTTGGGACCTGATTATTGCATCAACAGCTTTCCTGTTTTTCTGAATCATGTCAAAATTGATTGTCAATAATGCAAATTATATTTAGTGGTGACATGACGTAATAAAGCTAAGAACTATGGGAAAAGAGAATTTGAACACTTTATTCATCTTCGCTAGTTAATCAAAAAAACAAAAAGAAATTCCTGTGATTATAGTTGTCTTTGACATGGACGACATATGTTAACAATACTTTAAATTTTCAATGACATTTATTGCTCTGAAATTATCGGTGTGACTTTTTTTTTAATAAAAATTATATTATGATATTACTAAGATCTAACGTAGTAATATATAGATTAATAAACAACATATACGCGTGCGTAATTAATAACCAAAAACATTGTAAACACACCAGATTCTCTCTTCCAGCTACATCTCCACATACTTTAGCAATTATGTCAACACAATCATCAAAAGTAATGCCTTCGGATCTCCAAAGTTCAGGGAGTTCAGATTCGATTTTAGCAGTACAATTTCTTAACACTTCTCCAGCCAGTTTGCAAGATATAGGAGAAACATTCTGAAGAAAAGAAAAGTAGGGAAAAAGAGAATAAACACAAAACCTGATCAGAAAACTCAGGGTGAAAAGCATACTTTAAAATGAAGGAAAAGATGATTACCGGATTTTCCTTTTTAAAACTGCTGAAAAGGAGATTGAGAAGCTCGAGCGGAACTTCTTCACTTTCTTGTATGACCACAGTCATGATTCTCTCCATGTTGAAAAATATATCATTGGGGTGGCTGGACCTTAAATACAGCGAAACAAGAACATTGGTTGTTAATTGGTTCAAAAGAGAAATGTTGTGCTAGAATGTCAATATTCCTCAAATCTACGTACATGCAATAAACATACATATATCTATGCATATTGGAATCTACATATAAAAAACATGCAACGGGAAATCAACACAAGAAAATATTTTTTGAGTCCTATATATGTTGTGACAAAATCATGTTGATTCTTGTTGTGAGTAGATACATTGACGTAGTTTGTAAATTAATACAAATACATAGATAAATGTGTCTACTCACAATAAAAGTCAACATATTTTCCTCGCAATGTAAAAACTTTCCGATCATTGAGCTCATGTTATAACAATTAGGGGTTTTTTAGTTACTACAAAAACATCGTTTGGTCATGTGTGGTTGTGGATCATTGTAGAGTGTGTGAGGTATCTTATGAATACATCAGACAAGCAGAACTAGCCAAATTGGTGAACGTGAGTATATTGCGTGTTCTTATTTTTGTCTTTCATATAATATCTGTGTGATTAAAATATTATTCGTTCTAAAATTCTAACAATAATTATACATCAATATCAATATTATCAATGTGTGTGTATGTATGTATATTATTTAGTTAAATTAGAATTAGAATTTTATTTTACAATATAACAAAATAAATATCAAGTCGTTTTTGTTGTTCCCGAGTCGACTCAGTGAGAATTTTTTAGTGAATCAACTGCCTAAATGCTTTTTTTTTTGGGTGATATGTATTACTTACAGTGGCTTCTCAAGCTTCTCTAATTCATAAACCAAATACATTCACTGTATCCTTTTTTTACCTTATTTTTCTTTCAGCCAAAAGTCTTAAATATTTTTTTGGTTCTCTTTTTGTGAGTATCAAATTAACCGCTTCTCAAAATCATAAACTAATTACACGATTTTTGTTTATCTTATTCCAATGAATGTGGTTTCAGTTCTCATGGCATGTTTATATATACCCAACAATCCTTTCACTTACTGATCATAGAATGTTTATGTATACCCAAGTATTAATGTTTAAGCTTCTTTTGGTACATCCTAGAGTATATGATTTGAAACAGTATTGAAAATTTTATATTATTATTATTGCTTAATTGTCGTTTTAAAGTTAATATGTGCTTTACTATAACACCCCAGTCCCACATTGAAAGATAGAGAAAAAATTTATCTGCATATAAGGATACAATAGAGAGATGGAGGTTCGGAGGTAGGGATACGAAATCAGCCGGTATTATATATGCAAAACATTGGCAAAAATACTTGCACTATATATATATATATATATATATATATATATATATATATATATATATATATATATATATATATATATATGGAAAACCGATCCAGTCCGGGAGTCCGGATTTTCTTAAAATCCGGACTTTTTTTTTTTTTTGCTTTTTTTTAAAACAACTAAAAAAAATATTTAATATTTTATGGAACTAAATTTTTTTCATAATATAATGTTTTGGGTGTGTTTTGAATACCTATACCAAAAAGTGGTGGTACAGTCTGCACAGACTGTACCACCATATTTTGTTATACGTACTCAAATCACGCCCAAAACACTTTATTATGAAAAATTTTCAATTCCATAATTTTTTATTTTATTTTTTTTAGTTGTTTTAAAAAAAAAAAAAAAAAAAAGAAAAAAGTCCGGACGGTAGCTCCGTCCGGACGTCCGAACTGGATCTGCCCCCTATATATATGTATATATATATATATATATATATATATATATATATATATATATATATGTATAAGAGGATAAAAATTTGAAGAAACTGTAAGTCCACTTACTGGATAATATTCAAAAACTGCTGACACATCTCCAAAATAAGAGATTCCAATTGGAGGTCCAACATTATCACACACATTTTATGTGTTGCAAAATTCTTGAGAAGTGAAAAGGCTTTTATATAATAATGACCAGAATCGTTGGACAAATTATCAAACGCCATCAAGGACAACAGAAAAAATTCCTGTACACCATTCAAAAAGAAGCTGATCGTATAAGAGCTACATCAAGTAATCTATAAATATTTAGAATAGCCGGAAGAAAAAGATTAATGTGAAAACTAATTTAGTTCATATAAAATGAAAAGTCATATGGAAATGGAAAAGATTTATTTGAGATATATATATAGTACATACTACATAGTGACTACCTTCATTTGATCGTCGGTGTAAGGTGCTTCTGGTGCCGTTATTCTCACAATCTCAGCAATGCAAGAAGCAACTAAAACTTTCACCTTTCGGTCGGCATGCCTCATTAGTCTAGTTGCTACTAGGGCTTCCATGGGTTGTCGTAGCGCATCTTGCATTGATGTAGATGGTAGTTGATCTACCTTAGACAGTAGGAGATCGACACTCTAAATGACAAATTAAACCATATATATCATATAACCATATTAGTTGGTTTAACCACAAGAAATGGTTTGAAAAGGAAAGATAAAAAACCTTAAAAGCTATATTTATGAAGTTTTAATAATTTAAATTCAAACTCAAAGAGATCAGTTAAGATTGACAAATAATTTATCGCATATATCTAGTTCAAAACAGCAGTCAGCACATCACGATGATGACTTTATTTCGTTTATTCATAAATAAAATATTAAGAAGTAAATAATTTTTATACATAAAAAAAATATCTATGCTTTGTATAAGAATGAAGTGAACATCACTGAAATTTTTGAAGTCAAGAAATGATAGAAGCGACTATGCTGTTTGTGAATGTGTTTTGGTGCTGAGTGTTCTAAAAGATGGAATACTTTCGTTCTAAACATTATATTTAGCAATCCAAAACTTGTTTTCCTATCTAATAATAATACAAGAGATTATAAGATTTTATTGTAGAAGAATGATTATAACTATGTTATATAATTTTGCAAATGATGGACAATCTTTATATAGTCATTAGGCCTTACAAATAGTTTATAGGATCATATCCAATAGAGGCTAGGATATCTTCAAGTTTAGTCATCACATTGTCTATCAATAACACTAATATTTATAAAAATAAAAACACTTAAGTTCAGTGATTTTCCGTCAATGTGTCTACTCACTACAAGAATCAACATATATAAGACTACTCATAGATAAATGTGTCCAATTTAGTTTTTTAAACAATTTTAAAAAAAATCATATTTTTTGTCGCAAATAACTTATTTTCCGAGGGAATTTTCTGTCGATATTACAAATTAAATAGTTTTTAAACATACCAATTTTCTGTTGAAATCCGTCGGAAATAAACCCATTTTATATTCGACGTATTAATTTCGTCGTAATATTTCCCTCGAAAATAGTTTATTTTCGATGAAAAATTGTCGGATATAATTCAGTCGAAAACTTGACTGTTTCGACAAAATCTTTGACGGATTTTATCTCCGACGCGTATATATACGACTGAATTTTCGACGAAATATTTCCTCTAAAATAATTTTGAAGGAATATTCTGTTAAAACTAATATTTTTTTGTTATAGTGTATACCATGGAATGTGACAATTTTCATTCCTATTTTCCTTCCGCATACTTATCGAATCACGATTAAGATAATATTGATCAAGAATTTGAAGAGGTGTAAAATATATTGATACCAAGGATGTTTTAGAGTGCCTATCATGAGATTATTTATTATTTCATTTTATTTTTTGTCTCGAATATTTATGTAATGATAACACATTGGCTTAAATTTTAATTGACAATCATTTTTTTCTTTCTTTCTTCTTCTTCATTTTTTTAAATTATTAATTATAGGAAATAGAAGAGGTATAGAACAGAGCCTTAAACACAACAAGAAAATAAGTATATGGGATGAGGCTACTCAAATAACAATAGTATTTTGGTGATAAAAAATTAGTTATTAAAGATGGATACAAAATGATAAAGTTGATTGTGTTTAATTTTTATCATTATGACCACACATGAATAGTGGATAATTTATTAATTACACTTTATCATATCATTTTGTAAATTAATTTTTATAAGATCATTGTATCACCATAGCAATATTCCTCAAATAATGCCTATAATTACTAACACGTGAGTTTGAGATCATTAGTATATAAAAATTTCAATTGAAAACATAATAATAATTCACATGTACAAATTTATATTTGTTTAGAAATATTCCCTCCATCCCTCAAAAATTAGCTTAATTCTACTTTTTTTGTTGTCAAATTGACCAATTTTAGAATTAAGAATTAAGAGTATTTAATTATTTATATTTTTAAACGTATGAAAATTGGAGGTGGTAGTAATTTCGACATAATTTTTTATGGTTGTAGTTTCTCCACCTATATATACTAAAAAAATAATATAAATTTTAATAATAAAAAATAGTCAATTTAACTAAATAAAAAGTCAATCTAAACCAGTTATGGAAGGAAGTATCTAAGTTCATAAAGTATGAGAAATTACTTATTTTCATTTCATAGGACCGAAGGAGAAACTGCAACAACTTTGGGGAATGGGGAGGAGGGCTGTTGGAAAACGAAAAACAACATCAAATTTTTATTCAATACTTAACACCATTCCATTTGAAATGGCATGACAATTGGAAATAACAAAAAAACACCATCAATCACCTTAGAATGACGATAATTAATCAAACAAACAATCATTAATAATTAGCTATTGGATTCATTTTTAACATAACCAACGAATTTGAGAGAACTACGCATTTTTGGGTTAAACTATTAACTAATCATAAAAGTTGATATTTCTACAAATAAAATTGACAATTTCAAAAGACTACTCACAAGTAAATGAGACTCATGTACATTTATGTGGGCAAGTTCTCGTGAAAATATAAAATTTACCTAGTGAAAATTACAATTACAGTAATAAAAAATAATCTAAAATATAGAAATTCATATATAAAATAATAATAAAATAAAATCTATCAACCCAAAAAACTAAGCATAAATCCAAGAAAAATCAACAACAAAAAACATATAAAAATCTGAATCAAATATATAAAGATAGGGTTCTTACATCAAGCACATTTAGGAGCTCTTGTGTGGAGATGGGGGGATTTAAAAGCCTACTTCCAATAATTCTGAGTTCCTCTTGAATCTCCTTCTCTGAAGAAGAACAACTTGAAGAAGAAGACATTTCTCAGAACTTGTTATATCAAATAAATAACTCTCTCACAATTTCAGCACTCTGAACTATCAAAACCCTACAAGCAATTGTTATCAGAAACTAAGGATCGGTATATATATATATAGGGTACAAAATGGGCTTTGTGAAAATTGGAGGGACTTGGGGTTATGATTTAGCGGTTGAATTTTGAGAAGGGTGATAATGTACGCGTTTGTTCAGTTCTGGAAATTTAGTAATGAGCAGGAATCGGCGCGCTAATATGAGATTTAATTTCAGTGGTAAATCCTATTTCAAATTTTGTTTCATCTCATTTAGTAAATTAACATATGTACATATATTTTACTTTATATTATACTTTTAACTTACAAAAAGAGTTCTATTTTTTTAAAACAATTTATTCCACAACTTTTTAGTTATAGTAATATCGCTCGTCCAAATTATAATATCATTATTAACTTTTGAAAGTCAATTTTTGACATTTTCAAACTCAAAATTTAGATAATTCATTTAAAATTCTTAGATATATAATAACTCTTACAATGAGTAGTAATCTTTAAATAATTTACAACACTCATTATTGTATTGATTAAAATTAATGGAACATATGTCAATTTGAAATTTGAAAATATTTTGAATTGAATTTAAAAACTTATATTTTGTAAAGAAGAGAGTGTAAAATAATATAATATCTTCAAGTAAATAATTTATTATATATATTTAATAATATATATGGAATAAAAATATATCTTTAATATTCACAAAATTTATAAATGTGAATGTGAGTCATTATGTGGAGTGAATGGATGATTAAAAAATAATCAAATCCGAGTCATTAATAATATACTTATTTTATAAGTACCTTTTAATAGTAATGATCCGCAACCCTATTTAACTTATATTATAAAATTACACGATTTCAACTTTCGCATGTTCTTTGCATTTATACAGTTGGTTTGTTAATTGAATATCAAAATTATTTCGTATTTGAAATGATTTTTAATAAGTTACGAGAAAAGGGTGGTGAGACTTGAGAGATTAGCATGTAGTACTAAGTAGAAAAAAATTTACCCTAGTAAAATTATAAAATGGCATGACTATCAACTTAATAATAATAGGTACTAGGTCCCCCACCTCCCTTACGGTATAAATATCGTACATTTGAATTTGTTTTCAAAAGCAACATGGTTATTTATAGGTTAATAAATTTTATGACTAAGTTAATTAGTTTGCGATTAATGAGAAAGATAAGATAAAATAAATTAATATGGGACCTTTCTTAATTATTTTATATCTCATATATCCACATATATTAGTATTTATTGTCAACATAAATGTGTTGTCAAAGGCAGCAAGACTATATCCAAAATAGTATCAATTACTAATAATTAAACTTGATGGGTATTACTGTTGTGGAATTTGTTTATTTATTTTAAATAATATACATACAGCTAGTGTCTTGAATTGAACTTTATAAATTTTGTTCAGGAATATGCCTTGGAATTATGATCATTTAAGTTAATATAAAAATATAGTTTTCCTTTTTGTCATAAAAGTTGAAAGTATAATATCTGATTTAATTTAGTCAATGTGAAACATCATCACATCATCATCTGATGATGATTTTATAGATAATGCCCGTTTGTATAGATACTTTTAACAATCTCTCCACCCCCACCCAAATAACGTGTCGCATGGATAATAATTTGTTATATTATTATAAAAAATAATTATTTTCAATTAATTTAAATTTGTAATAGAATTTTATATTAATATTTATACGATCAAATTTGTTTTGAAATTCTAATCCGAATAAAAGTATAAAATCAAATTTTAATGAGTTTTATTTAATTTAATTATGACAATTAGTTTAGTAATAAATCTACTCTAATTTTCAACTAACATTACCGTTATGTTTTTAAGAAGCTCACATATTATTAATACAATTAATTATGCGATGTGGTAAAATTTCAAGTTTTCATGAATTTAATTTAGTTAGGATATTAATTTAATAATAAAATTTACAATTTATATTAATATAATAGATCGCGAAATATGTTAAGAGATTTTTTTGATATCTTAATATCTGAATAAAATATAACAATATAATTATCCTACATAATTTCTTAAAGATATATTATATATCTTACATAAAATTGTAATAAAAAAGATTGTAAAAAAATTTGGAGAACCAAAAATATATTTGTTTTTAATTTCCATTTCCTATTAGAGTTATTAAAACAAAAATTATCTTTATTTTTCCTAACTGGTTGGAGTTCATTTTGAATATATACTTTCTAAATTTAGATAGTATTTAATTATTACAAATTTGGATAGTATACTTGTACTAATTTTGATAGGAAAGTAGTAGGGTGAGCAAAAAATTTGTGAAACCAAAAATTAATTGATGAGAACAAGTTTGTACATTTAATTATATAGTTGATATGCTTGAGGGTTTTTTTTTGGTTACTAGTCTTCGTGTTTATATACTTCTTAACTTCAAACTAAATCAAACCTAATAGGTATGTGTATTATTCTCAAAATTAAGAATGTGTTTGTTTTTTTCGACTTGATAATTTACATTTTTAAGAATTAAACCCTAGTGATGTCATTGTTAGATATTTTTCCTTGAAAGAAAAAATAAATTACAACAACTCATTTTTATCCATCTTAATTCAAGAAAACTCCACAATAAAAAGGAAGCTCCCAAGTAAGTTTTTCCCTTACAAAATTTACCTTGAATGAGATTTCTAGAGAGAGAGTAGAGATATCTTTGAAGAACTTAAGATCTTCATAGTGCTCTTGATGTTCTAAATAAGTTCTAAGGCATTCTTGGCATTATTCGTCAAAGTTTTTCAGGATCTCTATTCATTGATCCAATTATTTCATCTTAACCTAAGTGTTTGTAATTGTTAGTTTGTAGAAACAAGAACATACATCAATCCTTATATATAAAGGGACCACAAGCGATCCTTTTAATTTGAAAATTCGGTGAGTCAATCCCACTTAATTTGGAATTCTGCTGAGTCAACTCGGTTCAATTGAAAAGGTCGATTATTTTTTCTGCGCCTTTTCCAATTCTTTCAACCCTATTTCCCTTTCCTCTTCCTCCTCTTCTTCTTCTTTCAATTTCAGTTTATTTTTCTCTTCCTCTTCCAATTATTTTTCTCTTCCTCTTCTTTCAATTTCAGTCTCTCTACAATTATGTATTCGCTATGTTCCCTTCTTTCCCTCCATCACAACTCTCGGTGTGCCTCTTTCCCTCCATCACAGATCTGGGTTGCATACCAGTGATTTGTGCCCGTGTGAAACCCTAGACGGCATCAAGATGCATCTCTTTGCCACTAAATATGGTCGTTAGCTTCAAAACGGTGAGTTTGCCGAATGAAACCGTCATTTGTTACCGATGAAGCCTCTATGGCTGACTCTATCAAGCGCCAGTTGGCCACACAAGGTAAATCCTCGGATGCCCTCACAAAATCACGTCCCCCTTTAATTTTTTTTTTTCTAAATTTCCAGAAAATCGAAATTACAGATCAATTTTTTTCTCTCATAGATTTTGATTTCTCTAAAATAAAAAATATTTATTTGTTGTTGGTGGTATACAAGCGAAGTTCATTTCGTATTTGGCTGACCAAATTCGCTTTATTTCATATTGAGATTGAGAAGATGGAGCACTGAATTTGCGGCTTATTATTATTATTATGCAAAATTATGTGAGCTAAATTTTAATTGTATTTTTTTAGTATGATTTGTTTCTTTTGCTGCAACTGAATTTAGGAGTGTGTAGTGTAAAGAGTTGTTGGTCAGAAGAAGAAATTCGTCACCTACAACGGCGTGTTGTGGGCGGAAAATTAATACGACAATGTATATACTTCTACGACATCAATTTGCAGTTGTCTTTGAATTGTGAGTTTCTCTCTATAAACCCCCTTATTTCTTATCTCAAAGTCGTCATAAGGTAAAGTTTAGAGGATTTAACCGTTATCTAATAGGACATGAAAATTCACAAAAAAAAAAGTTGTATGGTGAAAGACCAAGTACACATTCTAGGAATTTTATTTATAATTTTTTTATGCTTGTTCTTCAGAATTTTAGTAGTTTTGATTGTATTGATATCACATATATGCTTCGTTTTCCTTACAAGAGTTTGAGGAGCAGTGAGTACAAGGTAATCACATATATGATTAACTTTTGCTTTTGTTTGGTTAAAGCAGAAGTGGGTGTGAGATCATTGAGTTGAAAAAGAAAGAAAAATGGTTGGAGGTGGAAATCGGAAGGATGACTCATTGGTGATAAACAGTACTAATGTTATGTTAACTCATTTTCTTTTATTTTATAATTTATGTTTCTATAAGAAGTTCTTAATTGAACTTCAACTCTTTTAAGAAACAAACTTTTAGGGAGGTTTAATCTGTAATGGTGAAGGTGTTTGGATAACTGGTTTTCATGCAAGAGTTGGCAAGTATGGGCTATTAGGGAGGGGCTTACTATACCATTGTTGGAAGTTAAGACCGACTTGAAAAAATAGAGTTTTTAAAAAGTATGGAGTCATGAAGCAGCCGTTGCTAGAATATACATTCTTGATATTTCACTGGTGTGTGGTAATATAAGAGATTATTTTGTAGAGTAGGAGTTTGTTTTTTAGTCAGATTTCTAAGTTATTTGGCAGATAATTAATGTGACGCCCCCAAAATAGGTATATATCACCCATCTTGAGTCGCCAAATACATAGTACAAAATTCAAATACGACTTAATTATACAACAGTCGTGTAAAATACGACATTACATAATCTAAGAGTTTTAATAAGAATATTGTCATATAGACAATATCCACACTCAATGGAGTCCTCATTACATTTATTGTCACACTATTTTATAGAATAGTGAGGACTACTAAAACAATCATCTGGACCGTCAATCTGTTCCCCGACTCGTCCTAAATATATTCTCATTTCCTAAAGAGAACAGTGAAAGAAAGGGTGAGCTCAACTAGCCCAGTAAGAAATATTATGACTAAGATAATGCAGAATAAATTATCCTTAGCCTTCAACAGTATAACAACTGATAGAATATAATAGACAACAAGTTTTAGATCAACAACTGCAGCGGAATAAGCAATCCATTAGAAATGTCAAGTAGAGCATAAAATCTACTATCTTCTATGGTTTAAAAAGTTTTTCATCAACTTTATCGCTAAGACTCAGCTTAATAAATAAAATCGAATCATCCCTGCACCACGACCAATGATATTCATGTAATCATCAATGGTTATGATTATACCAAATAATCCCTGGTCATAATCATACCAACAACTGTCTATCAATGAACTACTGGCCAATGGGACTTTTACCACATCATTCGTTACATTACGGTCATGATTATACCGAATAATCCATGGTCATAATCATACCAAGTCCATCTATGTACATAAGTCAAAGATGACTTTCATCACAATATAAGCATGAGGATGATGACAATGACATAATAATTCAATAAAACAAGTTCAAGGATAAATTTTAAAGATTTATAATTTAATTTATCCAGAAATCAATAACGTCCAAATTGTCAACATGATACTGCTTTGTGGAGTAAAATTCAAGAATAATATTCATGTACCAAAAATAATTTGGACAGAAAAGAAATATATTTTTTGGGTGAATAGTACCCCGTGAATAGTACCCCGTGAATAGTACTTCGGGAATAGTACGCCGTGACGAAAAGTGTCTCGAATAACCGAGTGAATGATACTAGAGTGAATAGTAACCCATGAATAGTAACTCGTGAATAGTACTCCGACAAAAAAAGTGTCCCGAATACCCGAGTGAATAATACCAGAGTGAATAGTAACCGGGTGAATAGTAACTCGTGAATAGTAACTCGTAAAAAAAATACCAAAGAAAATGATATTTCATGACGAGTACAAAAGAAATGATATCTCATACAAGTATAATTGAATATACGAAACTGTAAATAGATTTTCATCCGCCATGCGGTAATCCACGTAGACAGATTATTTCCACAATTTAATAAAGAATGAATACGAAGGATCATTCACCATGCATGCGGTAATCCACATAGACAAGTTATTCCAACAGAATAATAAAGAATGAAACCAGGTCATGCGTAATCTGCACAGACAGGATATTCCAGCAGAATAATAAAGAACGGAACCAGGTCATACGTAATTCGCACAAACAAGATATTCTAACAGAATAATAAATAATAGAATAACAACAGAATTCACCAGGCATGCGATAGACCGCACAGACAAGTTATTCCCAACAGAATAATAAAGAATGTAATAACAGAAGAATTCACCAGGCATGCGATAGACCGCAGAGACAGGATATTCTAACAGAATAATTAAGAATGAAATAACAGAAGAATTTCACCATGTATGCGGTACTTCGCATAGACATGTTATTCCAACATAATAATAAAGAATGAAATAATAGAAGAATTTCACCATATATGCATAGATAGGTTATTCCAACATAATAATAAAGAATGGAATAACAGAAGCTGTCTTCATGAATACGAAAGAAATAATACCCCTTACCTTAGAAGAAAACAGGATACTGGAATAGTGAGGTAGCAGACTTCTCTTCTTCTTTCTGTCTATAATTTTTCTCTATAATAATTGCTCTTGTGAGACTTAGTGAATTGGTAAGAAATGAAGGAAGAATGAGCTTCTATTTATAGAAAAATATAGCTTCAATAATTACACATTTTGGGCTCAAAATATTATAGTATAATACCTTCCTCTTTTTCTTCATTTTTAATTTAGTCCTGCAAGTATTATCAAATTTGCACCACCTCCCCTAATAGTAAATCATGTGAATCAATCGTAAATCATATGACTCAATAGTTCTAAACATGTGAAAAAAATAATTACAATATAGCACCTCCAACTATACCTCTATTTTTAATTTAGTCATGCAAGTATTATCAATCTTGCACCACCTCCCCTAATAGTACAAGAATGTGAATCAATAGTACACACATGTGAACACATAGTTATAAGCGTGTGAATTAATAGCAATTAATTACTCATTTATCCGGTTAATTACCTGATTGGTCCATATAACCTCCAGACATCAATTATTATAGAAATAGATGCCGATTTCCACTAACACTAATAATCCCAACACAATGGAAATATTAATTTCATCTTTAATCAACACGAACTTATTCATCATTAATATTATAATTCATAATATTTAACAACTAGGTCGTTCCAAGGAAAGAAGGGGATTTTCGATAAGGATTTCTCCCTATTGGCGCGCAATTAGGTGACCAAACCTCTCCTCGACAGAACTTTCTAGACATTGTCAATATTATAAATAATAATATGAATAACTTTGTCGTCTCAATGATTGATTTACTAATAATAAATATTATGCAAATGATACTATGATAATATTTGAATCAATAATATGAGAGATATTATGCAGCAACTACTGTAACAATAATTGAATAAACTGAGTGGCATCTTACGTAAGTATCAATAATCAATACCGTGTGCTACTATGCAACCATGCGTATTACTGTACTTTTACTACTGGGTAGTTTAACAGTTTTAACGGTAACACTTTCGCCGTTATTTTTATAAAATGATAATTATGTCATTTTTTAACTACGACAATACTTCCGTTGTGGGGTCCACCAATGATTGTGCCATCGTACGAATATTTCCCGACAAAAAGAATATTTCCCGACCAAACGAATATTTTATAACAACTTGCATACTTTGCAAAAATTTCACATATCACCCTTAACTCTAACCTTTTATCAATTAACCATTTACGAAATAAAATAATAATTATAAGAAAATTGAATACTTTTATTTCATAAAATTCGGGGTCTTACAATCTCCCCTCCTTATGAAATTTCGCCTTTAAAATTTACGTAGGTACCTGGTATGTCGAAGAGATGATGATACCTTGACTTCATTTCATATTCCAACTTTTGAAGTATAACCTTTGAGTGTCGAATATGATCCTTCTTATCTAAGATTTTAACATATATCTCATCATATGTTAAATCTTCTGCTATCTCATCTAGTTTTAATTCAATAATGTGGTTCGGGTCGTCCACATATTTACGTAACATCGATACGTGAAAAATGTTATGAACACACGATATACTTGGCGATAAATGAGTTTATAAGCCACAGTTCCTACTCGATCGTGGATTTCAAATAGACCAATAAAATCAATGGTTGAGATTTTCTCTCTTCATCGAGTCTTGCTTCTAGAATAACACCCTCTTGAACCTTCTTCTTCACATTCATCAGCTCGGGTGTGTAGCTTGAGCGGCCTTTAACTTTATTAATTAAAGTCGATTCTATTCGTATAGTTGATATCACCACGTGGGTCCCTAGAGTATTTAACTCTATCTTCATCATTTGTAAGTTATACGAAATGGGTTTTTGTGTTAACAACATCACACTCGTAAACGCATATGATCTTCTACTCAACGCATCAGCTACCACGTTCGCTCTTCCACGATGATATTGAATGGTATAGTCGTAATCTTCAACAGCTCGAGCCAACATCCTTAGCGCATGATACGTTCGTTTTGGTTAAAGAAATATTTAAGGGTTTTAGAAATAGGTTTTGTACTGGAGTCAATACAAAATTCAATTTCACGCTCTAAGGGTAGGCTAAGAAGTCTTCAAGAATACGTCAGGAAATTTATTAACAATAGAAATATCATTCAAAACTGTGACTCTCATCCAAGACTTAGATAGCACGTCACATTGATACCTATTAACTTGCCACCATTATTCACGACGTCCCCTACGGATATTCTAGCTTTGGTGTATTCCAAGACTTGGAAGTCACCAGTGAAAGGCTCGGGGCTCTTTACTTATGGCTTGATATGACAATGATTGACTTTAGTGGTTTGGTTGCTTGAATTCGCATAACAGGTTGGTTAGGAATATGAAAGCTAACAACCTTACGAAAAGCATGATGAGTAGTTAACCAATCGATTACTAAAATCACATCAAATGCAAGTATTTTCAAAGAGATAAGATCGACAGGTAACGTGAAAATGTCGATTTGAATCAAATAAGATTTATAAATAGTGGAGGTAACGAAGGTTTCTACTAGCGAAGTTTCAACCAATAAGTAAAAATCTAACTTCTCTGGGGTCAAATTTAAACGTTGAATGCAAGTAAGAGAGATAAAAGAATGGGTAGAATAAGTACCTAATAAGGTATAGACTTCGCAAGAATTTATAATTAACTAACTCGTGCTAACTTCGTTCGGGTTACTCGCTTTTTGAGAAGTCACGAAAAGCGCTCTCCCTGAAACCACCGACTTTGTTTTGTCCGTATCCGCCTTTGGTGCCACCGTCCCAGCTAGACTTGACTTTGGTGCAAGATAAAATTGGGCTAGGTGACCTTCTTTTCCACAATTGTAACATGCTTTGGACTGCATCACATAGTTTGGACTGATATGTCCCTCCCCTTCGCATTTGAAGCATACAATTGGTGGTCGTTCTTGTTAGGTTTGTAATATTCATGAACGCAATCAAATTGCACAAAATAAGCAGAAACATGTAAAAATCAGAGTTTAAAATTTTACAAACCATATACCCGGATCATCCTTTATGCACAATTATTAATTAAATGAAAAGATATGAAGAACAAGAATCATACCCTTGAAGATTCGAGCTTCCTCAGGTACAAGTTCACCTCCAATCCTTTTCGCGTTCAACTTGAATCCACCGGGCTTGGTTCCTTCCTTTGATCAACGTTAGCCACCCAAGTGTTTGGCCTCTAGAGGTGATCCACCAAGAAAGAATAAAGATTCAAGAAGATGGATGTTTGGCAAAACCCTAGTTTTTTTATCTCTCATGAAAAAGAACGTACTCTCCAACAATTGGAATCACGTCTATTGTGAAAAAATCAACAACAACTCTACACCCATAATAAGACTCCTCTTATTTATAGATGTAGGCAACCCTCCTTAACAATTAAGGAATTAGGTTTTAATTAAATTCTTTTAATTAATTAGGCTCCCAATCTTATTAGAAATAATTAATTAAAATCTTTTAATTAATTTACCTCCTAATCTTATTAGGAATATGTAGACACTCGAAATTTTATGCATACCTGTTACTAACATTGCAGAGGGCAGATTCATCTTTCAGAGATAACCCTGGAAGACAACTCACATCCAGTTCGGATACTACCAGAAGCTCAGTTTCAAACCCCCAGAACACTGAAACACACACCGGAGAAGACCGCTTCATCCTGGAGATAACCCCGAGATGTTCCGTCTCAGTCCTAACACTGGGAATAGTAGATTCCAACCTTAGAGATAACCCCAAGGAAGGCAGTTGCAGTTTCGAAGATAACCCCGAAAATGCTTGTTTCAAATGCAAACAGCTTCAATCTTGGTGCTCACAACGAGATACTCAGTACAAGACTTGGCAATAACACCAGGAGGGCAGGCACACCTCAGAGATGACACTGAGGACCTTCAACCATTGCAGCAGTCCAATCTCAGCGATAACACTGAGCAACGTCTGCTTACCAGCCCAAACCGGAGATAACCCTGGTGAGGGGCAAAGTTGTTATCTTGCCACCTTGACGCCACATCACGCTGTCTCAACATTTCAGACATACATTTCTACACAGCTATGTCCCATAAGAATCAAGGAAGACCAATCTCGAGTGACTATTACGCAGGATAATGGATAGAATTTGAAGCTGAAGACCGGAGGGCATCGTCCCATCTTCAGGACTTCGTACAACCTCTAATCCCATGTCATTGCGTAACTCTCGACAACAGCGGTCCGAAATAGGTCCAATATACCTCAGTCGGATGCCTGAATTGTAATTCTAAAAGTTCGAGCGGACATCACGTTGCCTACGTGCACGTACTTCGAGACGGCGAGACCCGCGATGCCCGGGGCACCCCGGGCAGCCTCTGGTACACTTGCGGCCCAGCTACAGGTACACCTACGGCTCCACCCTCTATAAATAGAGGGCTTGGGGTGGCCATTTTGTAAGAGAAAACGGCGAGGAAGCCCTGCCCAATTTGCTATGTACTCATTCTAAACTGAGTACTTTCTCATTTTAAACACTTGTGAGCTCACATAAAGCTACTTCTGTACCGGCGAAAGCCTGTTTTTATCTACTTTAAAGATATAGAAGTCTTCTTTGGCAATCCACTGTAAGCCTTCTCACACACTTTAAAGCCTTTCTCTCCATCTTTGCACACACCCTTCTTTACGTTGAGAGTCGTGTTGTGTGTGTATGCCCGGACTTCGGTCCGTGGTTTATTTTTAGTTTGTATATATATATATATATATATATATATATATATATATATATATATATATTTATATACAGACTAACATTATCGAGTTATGCCTCGATTGAGCCTAGACTTCGGTCTGGAGCCTTTAATGGCTTTCTTATTTATACACACACACACACACACACTTATATATATATATATATATATATATATATATATATATATATATATATAAACTGTGTGTCAAACTCTGTTCGATGAGCCTAGACTTATGTCTAGTGCGTTTAAATGCTTTTGTATATATATATATATATATAACTTATATATGAACTGTGTGTCGAACTTTGTTCGATGAGCCTGGATTTCACATCCGGTGCGTTTACTGCTTTAATATATATATATATATATATATATATATATATATATATATATATATATATATATATATATATATATTTATATTTCGTCCCACCTAGAGTTTACTTCGTGGTGGTTGACCGTTTTTACAGCTTTCTGTACATTTCGTCCCGCCTGGAGTTTCCTCCGTGGCGGTTGATAGCTTTTACAGCTTTATTTATATTTCTGATCCCCCATGGAGGTGCTTCGTGGCTGGTGATCATGTCTGTATATATATATTTACAGCTTTTATATATATACCTGCTTACTGCGTTTATATCAATTGCGGCATCATGTGAGCCTAGGAATCATGTGATCACAGGTTCAGTCCATGAAATCTAGATTCGGTTCCCGTGATGGACCTTTTCAGCTGTAAGCAACTTGTAAATTTATCTGTGATGTTTGGATTTCCTCAGATGGTTTTCATACCCACGAGGAATTCAACACCTTTTGTTCATCATTTTCATACAGATGCCTCGCATCTGTAAAATAAAATCAACCCAGCCGAATACGGGATAAAATGGGAGTGTAAAAGGTCTCAATCACTATTGAGCATTGAGTTTGAAAAATCTCTTTTATAAAACATCACTGCCACATCTTGCTTAAAATTAAATTTTTACATAAATTCAAACCCTGTGTACATAGGCTCGAACGAGGCCTCGCACAACTTTCAAATAACAGCACATTGACCCACACACACACACATTCATATAATAGTTTTTTGAAAAGTGGCGGTCACCGTGGAAACACGGATGTCGGGGGGTGCCTAACACCTTCCCTCCGCATAAGCAAGTCCCCGGACCCTAAATGAATCTCAGTTTCACAAACCCGTTTAGCAGTGTTGCATCACTGGGTTAATGTGCAAACCTTTTCTCGGTTGTATTGGTACAACCAGTTAAAAAACCAACTGGCGACTCTTACAGTCCAATCGTCGACATTACACATGTCGGACCTTTTTCACTTGTTTTTTCAAACAAATCTCACCTAAAATGAGAACACAAAAGAACAGATAACGAAAAGAGACAAATAAAAAACCCGACGTCGACAGGTGGCGACTCTACTGGGGACTCCAGTAAGAGGACTTAAGCCGCTATTACAAGCTTTTCAAAACTGCTATATGCTTGTGTGTGGATGTTGCATTTATATTTATGATGAATGTGTGCGAATGCATATCTTTTCTGCAATTAATGATTTACACTATATCTGCCTGTGATATTAGTGCTTCGCACATGTCATCATTTTCATAAACGGTGAGACATGTTGTATGTGAATGTATGTTGTGTGGTCCCTCCACTAGGAGGCTATCCTGTTGGTGTTTGATTACTGGACTCGTGGGAAGACTAATTCCCCGAGGCTCAGGAAAGGCAACACCCAAATTCGCTCCAGTTGAAAGACCGGATTAACTTCCTGTCGAGTAAATTGCGATGATTTGGGAACCTTCATGCTGAAAAGTCGTGAGAGTAACCTAAGATAGGTCAGCCTCTGACAAACCAAACGCGGAGGAAAGTCTCTTCATGCTTTCTCATTTCAAATTACATGTAAAGTCAATTACTTGTAATTTACATTCCATATTCATCTCCATGTAATGAGAAATATGAAGAAATATGTGCATATACATATTTAATTAACATGTTACCCTGTATTACGAATAACTAACATTCGTTTTGCAGGACCAAAATCCTAAAATGGATACATCACGTAGCATGTTAACATTTACACCGACCCTAAAACTAAACTATACCAGTTTTGTTGCAGGGAAGCACTCGGACCTATTACCCGGTCAAAGTCCAAAAAGGCCACAGGCCTACAACCAATCATATCTTCATCTGACCAGTCTAATCCTGTTTCTCACGAAGAATTCGACGGATTAACTAAACAAATTACATACTTGGCTGTTCTGCTTAAAGAACTACATCAATCTACGTAGGGTCCAAAGATGTGACGAACGAGAATTTTGTAAATTAATTTTAATATTTATTGAATTAAATAAATATTTTCGATGATTTAATTATTAGATTTAATAATTAATTGATGCAATTGTGGTAGATTAATTTAATTATATGCGTTGCAATTATTAAATTAATGTGGAGAATAATTATTATTCAAGTATATAATTATGTGAATTTGTTGAATTAAATGAAATATTTAATCAAGCATGATATTATCTAATTAAGGTAATTATTAATTAGAGATTTAATAAATTGTTATTATTTATTAAAGAGAAATTTAATTATGTGACTATGTGCATTATTGAGAAATTATTATATTTAATTTAAAGTAAATTAAATAAAATATTGATTTATTTTATATGGTTGTGACATTATTTAAACTATATGATAAAGCTTTATTAAATTAATTGGTTTTGTAATATTTATCTAGCCAAACATGGCACTAAAGGGAGTTGGGGCCAGTTAACCCATGACTGGGTAACTGACCACCAATGCGCGTCTATTTCTTCCTATCTGAATACGACGTCTTCTATTTTCCTTCATTTTCTAAGTCTGCAAATCAGAGAGAGTTGCTTGGTGTTTGAGAAAAGTTGGAGAAAGAGTTTCAATTCATCTCCTATACTATACCTTATACTCTACAGGGTAATCTCCTCCTTCCCAATTACAAATTTTTTACGTCATTTAAATTCCATGAACATGGCTTTCATAGTTTTGTTTTAAACCTCTGTAATTGGGTTAGGAGTAATGATTATAAGTTATATGTGTGTTATGTTGTATCAAATCATATTTAATTATGTATATGTTGCAAACCATAACATCAGTGTTGTGAAAACATGTCGTACGTATGTTTTTCAAAATAAACAGAGTACGTGATATGGCCATATGGCCATATATGTGATAATTGACGTATGGATTATATATTATCCCTAAAATTTACACCCTTACATTATTGAGCATGTCGATACGGAGAGATCGGAGTTTAAATGAACGGATTCGGTGTTATAACGAATCCGTAGGGAGAATTTTCATATAAAGTTTTCTAAACTTCACGAACATCAAAGTCAGTAATTTTGTTAGGCTTTAAATCTGTTAATAAGTGTTTAAAATTGGTTTTGTCAGTATATAAATGTTGGGTAATGATTATATATAAATTATAGCATGTGGGTATGTTTAATTTCGAGTAGAACTTTAAGAAATTGGGAGAAATTGGCAAGTTCTGCGATTTTCGCGAACTGCCATTTCTGTGTCTGGTATGCCGCGCCGCAGCGCCGGCTACCAGTTCATTTCCCGCACCGCAGCGCCACCGTGCCGTAGCGCCATGTCTCGAGCCACGGCGCCACGGCGCCGCAGCGCCAAGGGCCCGGCCACAGCGCCACGGCGCCGCAGTGCGAATCCTTAGTCCAATAGTGGCGCCGCAGCGCCACTCCCCATAAAACTCAGAAATGAGATTTTTTAAAAATGTTTAAGTCTAACAATGTTTTAGTGGATTATTGTAATGAACATGTAAACATGTTAGAAGAATAATGTGATGATAACATAGTTGTATAACATGTAAATAACATAATTACATGTGGATTAAATTATTGATTTCATAATTAGATTATTATTCATGAAGTGGTTTTATGTGGCAGTAAATGTGATAAAGTGATTAAGTATAGTCAATAAATCTAGTAGACGACGAGAATGAGTTTATATTGATTAGTTAATTTATAATTAACTGGTATTGTGTATATGAATGGTATGTAGGATTTAATTCAAAGAACGTGCTTAGTTAAAGTGTAATCTACGCACGAGGCAAGTTTCTCAACTTTACTTTTACATTGAGCAAGTATCCTATCCCTAAATCCATTCTATTGAGCAAGTTTATTTAAACTTAAACGTTACTTTTATGTTGAGCAAGTTTCTTAACCCTACTTTTTAATATCTTTCAAGATTATTAATTACCTTGAATAAGTTATCATTCTATTATTCAAGTTCAAGTATGATATTACAGATTATTTATATTGTCAAAGCATGATTCAGTTATACAATAATTGTTCTATTGTATACGTTTGAGATTATTATTCAAATCGAATATCAATTATTGTTGAACCTTATTAGACTAGTGAACCTTATTGATTCAACTAGTCCATAGTTGATGAGCGTTCTAAATTTTAGAACTTTTGATGAATTATCCAAACCAAACTTCCTTTGGTGCGGACTCGAATGTCAAACTGAGATGAACAACCCTGTATAGGGGACTATTTACGCTTTAGCGTTAAGATATTGTGCACAGTGTGGTACTAAGGGTTGATCCCCCTAAGTACGAGAAGAAGGTCCATAGTCTTATGACTGTTAAAGGTTTCAAGTATAGCCCTTGTTAACCTAGGACATAGTTCAAGGTCTTATGACCCTCAGAATTCTTTTGATTCTTGTTATTTATTCTTGATTCAAAAGTTGAGCTTTTATTCATATGTCTTTGATTATTCGCATGTTATTATACTGTTGCTTCAATTTTTATACTTGTGGGCATTTGTGCTCACTCTTGCTTAATAATAACATTGCAGTTAAGAACGAAAGAAGCGATGAACCTTCCACTAGTAAGGGCAAGGGCAAAGTTAGCAAATGATGAAGACCTGTTATTTATTAACTGATGTAATTGTTTAAGACTTGAGTTATGTTGATGTTAAAACTTAATTGTTTAGAATTCCGCACAGATGTTTTAAGGTTAGAGTAACCTGGGATTTATTTATGATTCAGTTGATGTAACCCTTAAGGGAAGAGATTTTATTATGATTTCTATCTATTGTATGGTTTGATATTATTTATGGGTAGATAGATAGATGATGCTTGTACAGTGAACACCAAATTCCGTGGAATCGAAGTACCCGGATTTGGGGGTCTCTCAGGTTGGTATCAAAGCTGTAGGTTATGGACCTTAGGTGGGGGAACAACCTTAGGTAGTAACCTTATAGAAAGAAGATAGTAAAGGAAAACTCTTATCGAGTTTTAAGATATGAATTTTTGAATTCATTGAAGATAATAAAAGACTTTATGTGCTTATGTGTTAATGTATGTGTTCGCTAGCACGGATTAGTAACTAAAACTTAAAATTTTGTTGTCAGGATGACGAATGTTGGAGAAGCTAGTCAAGCTGGGGAGGAAGAACCCCGATTACCTATAGTACCTAGAGAGGAGGAGACCCGAGACATACATGTTGTTAGGGAACAGTTAGTTCGGAGGGAGTCATCTCCATTGATCACAGTTGTTGGTCAGGAGCATGAACCTGAGATTGATCCCGAGGAGGATCCTGAGGAGGAGTTTGATGAGGAGGAAGAAGAAGAGGAGCTACCACGGTACACTGTTGATGCTGAGATGTATGACACATTATATGATCGTAACGTGGAGTTACAAGATGAGGTTCAGGAATTGACTGAGCGAGCGACTGTTCAGCAGTCTACTTTAGAGGAGAAGGATAGAGAGATTGTGACCCTTCATACACGTTTAGGAAACGTGGAGTGGGATCTGGTTCATGAGAAAGGTCAAACCGAAGATAAGACCGAGGAGATAGAGAAGCTGAAGAAGGAACTGAAGGAAACCTCCGGAAGACTGAAAATAGCAGAGGAAGGATGGGTAAAAGAATCACATCGAGCTGATCGTGCAGAAAACGATAGTCGTGCAAAGAAGGCAAAGCTTGAAGACACGTACGCCACACTTAATCATGCGATGGATGAGGTTCAAGAGCGAGTGTTAAGGTACCCCATCCAGTTTGAAGGACTTCCATCGTATATGTTGGATCGCAGGACGATGTCTCGTATCATGAATGAAGAGCGTGGCATGGCTATTGAGCACCTTGGAAGACAGGAATAGAATCTGTTTATTTATGTGAAAGACTTATATAGTTTTATGTAAATTCCGATGTGTTTATGAACTAAGGAATATGTTAATATTTGAATGTTTTAAATCCTGTGGATTCTTTATTCCAGGATAGATGATGTAAATAGCAGTATGCTATAGTTTAATGTTAAAACTTTTTATTTGAATGAAAAGATATCAAGTTGTTTGAAATGATGTGTTAAATAAGTATGTTAAATTGTTGAGTAATGTCTTAACTATGTAGAGAAATAAATAAAGTTCTAATAAACGTGTATTTAACAGAAAAATGCCGCCAAGGAGAAGACAACAGCGTCAACCGGCTCAGGAAGAGTCAACCAATAATAACAATAACGCCAACGCTAATCCTGTTCAGCAGTTGGTGAACTTACTGACAGGAGCAATGAATAACCAACCTCAAGCTCCACTAAACACAACGTTTAAAGACTTCAAGGCGGTGGGACCGCCAGAGTTCAAAGGTTCCAGAAACCCGATCGAGGCTCAAACGTGGGTGATGGAAATGGAGAAGGTTTTCGACGTTGCTAGGGTTCGAGAAGATCAGAAGACCGTTTTTGCGACATTTATGCTAAAGTCTGAGGCTAGCTACTGGTGGTAGGTAAACAAGATGCGGGGAGGTCAAGGTGTAATTATGTGGGAGAGATTTAAAGAAATGTTTTTTGAAATGTACTTCCCAACTAGTTCGTAGAATCAGATGGAGATTCAATTTCTGGAACTGAAGCAAGGAAATATGAGCGTACCTGATTACGCGGCTAAATTCGATGAATTGGCAAGGTTTGCCCCGTACCAAGTACACACTGACGAAAGAAAGGCCAGAAGATTTGAACAAGGACTAAAGCCTTGGGTTTATAGTAAGGTGTCAATGTTTCAGATAAACACATTTGCCGGAGTACTGGAAAAGGCCATCCTCGCTGAAGGAGGAAGCGATGCGGTGACCAAGTACAATCAAGAGCAGAAGAAGAAAAAGAGTGAAGGTGAAGGAAATAGCAAAGCCAGTGGAAGTGGCATAGGAGGTGGAAATTTTAATCATAAGAAAAGGTGGAATGACAACTCATCATCGGGAAATTAACAAGGTAATCAGAAGAAACGAATCGAGGCATGCCTGACTTGCGGGAAAGCTCATCTAGGAGTTTGCATGAAAGGAAAGAGAGTTTGCTATAATTGTGGTCAGGAAGGCCACATAGCACCAAATTGTCCAAATCCAAAGAAGGGTGCTTGTTTCAACTGTGGTTCGAAGGATCATCTAGCAAGAGACTGCCCTAAGAAGGGATCAGGAGGACCAGTGCAAGGAGGTAACCGTGGAAATAGTAGTGGAAATACATTAACCATCACCGGACCACCTACAACAAACCGACCAACCGCCAGAACTTTCAACATGACAGTGCAGGATGCAATCCAGTCTCGTGAGGTGGTGTCAGGTATCATTCCGATCAATGAAATTAATGCTTATGTTTTATTTGATTCGGGTGCTACTTGTTCCTTTATATCCGAAGATTTTGCCAAGAATTTAGATTTGCCTAAGGATGAATTGGATTACCCCATGAACATAGAAATTGCGAATAGAGAAATAATCCCTGTTAAGTACGTATATAAGAACTGTAGAGTGGATATTAAGAGTAATATCATGGATGTAGATCTTATACCTATTCGACTTGGGGAATTTGATGCTATTTTGAGTATGGATTGGTTATCCAATTGTGGGGCGGTAATTGACTACCAGAAGAAGCGTATTAACCTTATGACTCCGTCAAAGGTTGTGTTTTATGGTAGCAAGTCGCCTAGACAAGAGAGTTGTCTGACGATGATGCAGGCCAGGAGGTTGTTAAGACAGGACTGTGTAGGATATTTAGCCTACATAGTCGATAGTCGAAAAGAGAATCCGAAGGTAGAAGAAATACCGATTGTGAGGGACTTCGTCGATGTATTTCCAAACGATTTTTCAGGACTTCCACCAGATAGAGAAGTAGACTTTGTGATTGATTTGGCGCCCGGAACTGCTCCAATATCGAAGGCACCATACCAAATGGCGCCAGTAGAGATGAAGGAATTAATGGTACAACTACAAGAATTATTGGACAAAAAGTACATTCAACCGAGCGTATCGCCGTGGGGAGCGCCGGTGTTGTTCGTGAAAAAGAAGGACGGATCGATGAGGCTCTGCATTGACTACAGAGAATTAAATAAGGTCACGATTAAGAACAGATATCCATTACCGAGGATCGATGATCTGCTTGATCAATTGAAGGGAGCAAAATACTTTTCCAAGATTGACTTGAGGAGTGGTTATCACCAACTGAAGGTGAGGCCAGAGGATGTACCGAAGACAGCGTTCCGAACGCGATATGGTCATTATGAGTTTTTAGTAATGTCGTTTGGTCTTACGAATGCTCCTGCAGCATTTATGGGACTAATGAATGGTGTTTTCAAGCCGTTTTTGGACAAATTCGTGGTGGTATTTATAGACGACATTTTGGTATATTCCAAAACCAAAGAAGAACACGAAGAACACTTGAGGCTAACGTTGGAAATATTGAGAAGGGAGAAGTTGTATGCTAAATTTTCGAAATGCGAATTCTGGATCGAGAGAGTACAATTTCTTGGTCACGTAATCGATAAAGATGGAATTTCGGTAGATCCATCCAAAGTAGAAGCTGTGATTAACTGGGATCAGCCGAGAACGCCGTCAGAAGTAAGAAGTTTTCTTAGATTAGCAGGATATTATAGAAGATTCATACAAGATTTTTCTAAGATCGCAACTCCGTTAACGAATTTAACTCGAAAAGCTGTGAAATTTGTTTGGACGGAGAAGTGTGAGGAGAGTTTTCAAGAATTAAAGAAGAGGTTGAGTACAGCGCCTGTGTTATCTCTTCCGGATGATACAGGAAATTTTGTTGTTTTTAGCGATACGTCGCATAAAGGACTTGGCTGTGTGCTGATGCAAAACGGCAAAGTCATTGCGTATGCATCACGGTAGTTGAAGGATTACGAGAAGGGTTACCCAACCCATGATTTAGAGTTAGCTGCAGTTGTTTTTGCTTTGAAAATTTGGAGGCACTATCTATACGGGGAGAAGTGTGAAATATATACAGACCACAAGAGTCTGAAATATATTTTTACACAGAAAGATTTGAATATGCGTCAAAGAAGATGGTTGGAATTAATCAAGGATTATGACTGTGAGATTTTATACCATCCGGGTAAGGCTAATGTGGTTGCTGACGCCTTAAGTAGAAAGGGTCGTGAGAAATTGATGATGTTGACTGCTCAGCAGGAGCTAATTGCAGATATGGAGAAACTGGAGTTAGAAGTGAAGTATCCTATGGAGATTGATGAGAAGCTATTTCAGATACAATCTGGTACAACTCTACTAGATAGAGTGAAGGAGGCTCGGCTTCAGGATGATGAATGCAAAAAGGTAACATCGAAGATATCTGAAGGAACCGAACCAAGATTTAAGATGGATAAGGAAGGAATATTGAGATTTGAAAGCAGAATTTGGGTTCCGCCAGTACAAGAAATTAAGGAAGAAATTTTGAGTGAGGCTCATAGTTCAAGATATTTGATTCACCCTGGTAGTACAAAGATGTACCAAAATCTTCGACAACATTTTTGGTGGCCGAATTTGAAACGTGATGTTGCAGAATGTATTGCCAAATGCCTGACATGTCAGAAAGTTAAAGCAGAACATCAGAGACCGAGTGGATTGCTACAACCATTGGAGATCCCAGAATGGAAATGGGAACATATTACGATGGACTTCGTGGTTGGCCTTCCGACGACTCAGAAAGGCTACGACGCAGTATGGGTTATCGTTGACCGGCTGACGAAATCCGCGCACTTCCTTCCTATCAAAATCAGATTTAACTTAGATCAGTTGGCAAGATTATATGTGAAAGAGATTGTTTCGAGGCACGGAGTGCCGGTGTCTATTGTTTTCGATAGGGATCCGCGCTTCACATCAAATTTCTGGAAACGTCTTCAGGAATGCATGGGTACACAATTGCGAATGAGTACAGCTTACCACCCTCAAACAGACGGACAGAGCGAACGAACGATTCAAACACTGGAAGATATGTTACGAGCCTGTGTAATGGACTTCAAAGGAAATTGGGATGATCACCTACCGTTGGTAGAGTTCGGCTACAACAACAGTTACCACGCTAGTATTGGTATGCCGCCTTACAAAGCGTTATACGGCAGAAAGTGTAGAACTCCGCTTTATTGGGATGAAGTTGGTGAAAGACAATTGCTAGGGCCAGAATTGGCACAGCAGGCAGCAGAAATAGTCAAAGTGATCCGAGCACGACTGGTAGCAGCTCAAGATCGACAGAAGAAATACGGTGATCCACATCGTAAAACTATCGAGTTTGAATCCGGTAGTTATGTTTTCTTGATGGTCTCTCCCTGGAAAGGGAAGATCAGGTTCGGAAAGAAAGGAAAATTGAGCCCAAGATTTATTGGACCCTTTGAGGTACTGCGAAGAATTGGAGAAGTTGCGTACGAGGTAGCCTTACCTCCAGCACTCGAGAATATCCACAACGTCTTCCATGTTTCTGTGTTACGACCTTACAAACCTGATTACAAGCATGTAATTGAATACGGACCTCTGCATTTTGAGAAAGACTTATCTTATGAAGAAATTCCTGTCCAAATTGTCGACCGAAAAGAACAAGTTCTCAGAAATAAAGTTATACCTTCTGTTAAGGTAATTTGGAGGAACCACAACGCTGAAGAAGCTACGTGGGAACTCGGAGATAATATGATGAAGAATTACCCTCATTTATTTACTTAATTATGTGTATGCGATTCTGGGGACAGAATCTTTGTAAGGGGGGGAGAATGTAACAGGTCAAAATTATTGAGTCGTGATTCTGGGGACAGAATCCTTTTAAGGGGGGAAAGATGTGACGAACGAGAATTTTGTAAATTAATTTTAATATTTATTGAATTAAATAAATATTTTCGATGATTTAATTATTAGATTTAATAATTAATTGATGCAATTGTGGTAGATTAATTTAATTATATGCGTTGTAATTATTAAATTAATGTGGAGAATAATTATTATTCAAGTATATAATTATGTGAATTTGTTGAATTAAATGAAATATTTAATCAAGCATGATGTTATCTAATTAAGGTAATTATTAATTAGAGATTTAATAAATTGTTATTATTTATTAAAGAGAAATTTAATTATGTGACTATGTGCATTATTGAGAAATTATTATATTTAATTTAAAGTAAATTAAATAAAATATTGATTTATTTTATATGGTTGTGACATTATTTAAACTATATGATAAAGCTTTATTAAATTAATTGGTTTTGTAATATTTATCTAGCCAAACATGGCACTAAAGGGAGTTGGGGCCAGTTAACCCATGACTGGGTAACTGACCACCAACGCGCGTCTATTTCTTCCTATCTGAATACGACGTCTTCTATTTTCCTTCATTTTCTAAGTCTGCAAATCAGAGAGAGTTGCTTGGTGTTTGAGAAAAGTTGGAGAAAGAGTTTCAATTCATCTCCGATACTATACCTTATACTCTATAGGGTAATCTCCTCCTTCCCAATTACAAATTTTTTACGTCATTTAAATTCCATGAACATGGCTTTCATAGTTTTGGTTTTAAACCTTTGTAATTGGGTTAGGAGTAATGATTATAAGTTATATGTGTGTTATGTTGTATCAAATCATGTTTAATTATGTATATGTTGCAAACCATAACATCAGTGTTGTGAAAACATGTCGTACGTATGTTTTTCAAAATAAACAGAGTACGTGATATGGCCATATAGCCATATATGTGATAATTGACGTATGGATTATATATTATCCCTAAAATTTACACCCTTACATTATTGAGCATGTCGATACGGAGAGATCGGAGTTTAAATGAACGGATTCGGTGTTATAACGAATCCGTAGGGAGAATTTTCATATAAAGTTTTCTAAACTTCATGAACATCAAAGTCAGTAATTTTGTTAGGCTTTAAATCTGTTAATAAGTGTTTAAAATTGGTTTTGTCAGTATATAAATGTTGGGTAATGATTATATATAAATTATAGCATGTGGGTATGTTTAATTTCGAGTAGAACTTTAAGAAATTGGGAGAAATTGGCAAGTTCTGCGATTTTCGCGAACTGCCATTTCTGTGTCTGGTATGCCGCGCCGCAGCGCCGGCTACCAGTTCATTTCCCGCGCCGCAGCGCCACCGTGCCGTAGCGCCATGTCTCGAGCCACGGCGCCACAGCGCCGCAGCGCGAATCCTTAGTCCAATAGTGGCGCCGCAGCGCCACTCCCCAGAAAACTCAGAAATGAGATTTTTTAAAAATGTTTAAGTCTAACAATGTGTTAGTGGATTATTGTAATGAACATGTAAACATGTTAGAAGAATAATGCGATGATAAGATAGTTGTATAACATGTAAATAACATAATTACATGTGGATTAAATTATTGATTTCATAATTAGATTATTATTCATGAAGTGGTTTTATGTGGCAGTAAATGTGATAAAGTGATTAAGTATAGTCAATAAATCAAGTAGACGACGAGAATGAGTTTATATTGATTAGTTAATTTATAATTAACTGGTATTGTGTATATGAATGGTATGTAGGATTTAATTCAAAGAACGTGCTTAGTTAAAGTGTAATCTACGCACGAGGCAAGTTTCTCAACTTTACTTTTACATTGAGCAAGTATCCTATCCCTAAATCCATTCTATTGAGCAAGTTTATTTAAACTTAAACGTTACTTTTATGTTGAGCAAGTTTCTTAACCCTACTTTTTAATATCTTTCAAGATTATTAATTACCTTGAATAAGTTATCATTCTATTATTCAAGTTCAAGTAAGATATTACAGATTATTTATATTGTCAAAGCATGATTCAGTTATACAATAATTGTTCTATTGTATACGTTTGAGATTATTATTCAAATTGAATATCAATTATTGTTGAACCTTATTAGACTAGTGAACCTTATTGATTCAACTAGTCCATAGTTGATGAGCGTTCTAAATTTCAGAACTTTTGATGAATTATCCAAACCAAACTTCCTTTGGTGCGGACTCGAATGTCAAACTGAGATGAACAACCCTGTATAGGGGACTATTTACGCTTTAGCGTTAAGATATTGTGCACAGTATGGTACTAAGGGCTGATCCCCCTAAGTACGAGAAGAAGGTCCATAGTCTTATGACTGTTAAAGGTTTCAAGTATAGCCCTTGTTAACCTAGGACATAGTTCAAGGTCTTATGACCCTCAGAATTCTTTTGATTCTTGTTATTTATTCTTGATTCAAAAGTTGAGCTTTTATTCAGATGTCTTTGATTATTCGCATGTTATTATACTGTTGCTTCAATTTTTATACTTGTGGACATTTGTGCTCACTCTTGCTTAATAATAACATTGCAGTTAAGAACGAAAGAAGCGATGAACCTTCCACTAGTAAGGGCAAGGGCAAAGTTAGCAAATGATGAAGACCTGTTATTTATTAACTGATGTAATTGTTTAAGACTTGAGTTATGTTGATGTTAAAACTTAATTGTTTAGAATTCCGCACAGATGTTTTAAGGTTAGAGTAACCTGGGATTTATTTATGATTCAGTTGATGTAACCCTTAAGGGAAGAGATTTTATTATGATTTCTATCTATTGTATGGTTTGATATTATTTATGGGTAGATAGATAGATGATGCTTGTACAGTGAACACCAAATCCCGTGGAATCGAAGTACCCGGATTTGGGGGTGTCACAAAAGATACCCGTACATGCTGAATCCTCCACACAAGGGGGAACCCAAGGTTCTGATAAAGCCATTATAGTACCTGAACTACAGTTGGATACAACCAACAAAAGTCATGATGCCGCCAATCTCAACAGAGATCCAGACACCGGTGACATCAAAAAGAAAGTTCTTCAAATGGAAGAAACCTTTCGCACTATCAAAGGAATTGGAGCACACGGGAGTGTTTCATATGCTGACCTTTGTATATTCCCTGGTGTGCATTATCTAGAGAAATTCAAAACTCCTGACTTTGAAAAATACGATGGGTTAGGAGATCCTTACACATATTTAAAAGTGTTCATTGGAGAACTTGGATCTTATCCAGAGGATGAGAAGCTCAGAATGCAGCTGTTCCAAAAGAGTCTGACTGGAGAAGCCCGTTCATGGTATACCAGATTAGACAATTCAAAGATCCATAGCTGGGAAGAGCTAGCTCACGCCTTCCTTACACAATACAGTTTCCAGTCTCAGATGGCTCCTGACCGGTACCAGATTACCAAGGTCAAGAAACAATCCAATGAGTCTTTCAGAGAGTATGCTCAAAGGTGGAGGCACCTTGCTGCTCAAGTAATTCCTTCTATGATAGAATCAGAGATGGTGATGACCTTTATCGATATACAAGAAGCTCCTTTCTATGAGAGAGTCTTAGCTGGCATCGGTAAACCATTTTCTGAAATGATCAAACATGGGGAGATGATTGAGATGGGATTGAAGTCAAGAAAGATTCAAGACCTAGCTGCCCTCAAAGCTGTTGCTGAACATATCCAATCCGAAAATTATGGAAATAACCACCAGAGGGTCCATAAAAAGAAAGAAGAGGATGTTTCCCTGATACTATAGGGTCAAAAAGAAAATCAGAACATGCCTGTCCAGAGGAGAAATTACACTCCTTTTCAAGCACAGTCTTCAAACCCTCAAGTACCAAAAGGTGGAGAAGTCAAACGACCTCGAGTGCTCACACCCTTAGGGGACTCACTCGAGAATATTCTCACTCTTCTGACAACTCAGAAGAAAATCATGCATCTTCTTCCACCAGCCAGCCCTAATGGAAGGGGTTTTAATGCTGCTCAAAAATGTGCTTATCATGCCGGGGCACCTGGATATGACACTCAAGATTGTTGGGCCTTGAAACATAAGATCGAAGACTTGATAGACAACGGTGAGATCGTGGTCACCAAACCAGATCAACCTCATGTGCAAGACAACCCTCTTTCTCCACACAAAGAGGAAAAGGTCAACATGATTAATTGGAGCACTGAACAAAGTTCCAATGTTAACTGCGAAGCATCCCCGATCATTAAAGACGGTGTTGACAAATGGGATTATGCAAAGTTCCAGTTTATGATGGAATGAAAGATAAAAGCTCTTTGCAAACAAATTGAGCAATTGGCAGAACTAGTGACCTACCAGCATCAAGTTACACGCCAGTTAGTAAGTTAGGAGCATGCTAGTCTCCTTCCTCTTGTCAGGAATATTCCCTCGTCACCTTCAGAAAGTGAAACGATGGAAGACAAAGTGGCAAAGAGAGCTACTGCCAAAGCCTGTTGGGAGTTTGCCAATAGAAGGGAATTCACATACCTAGGCCAACCTATGGAGGAGATACTTCAGATGATAATCAATGAAGGAAGAATCACTTCTCTCCTACCTCCAATCAATCCCCATTCAGGACGGTTTAACCCTGATGGAGTATGTCAGTATCACTCCCATTCTCGCGGTCACAACATAGAAGAATGTTGGGCACTCCGCCACCTTAACCAGAATCTCATTGATAGCGGTCTCCTGCAACTAGCCGACGATGATAATGTGCTACGTGGTAGTAAGATTACCTGTCCTACTAAATGGAAGGGATTGGTAGCAGTTATCTCTACTGAGGCTGATAGCATTGTCAAGCCACTCACCATACCAACAATTCAACCCAGGGGAAGCAACAATCCTTTGAAAGTGGCCGCTCCCGAGCCAATCAACTTACCATACAGAGCATAATATCCTATTGTTAGCTTGCACACAGTTTCGTGGAATTATGAAGAAGGTGAAGGATCCACCTCGCATACAACTGCTACCGTGTCGAAGGAGAATCCACTGTATCTTCCCCAACGAGTGATGAACCTACCATCCAATCAAAAAGAAAAATACTCATGGAGAAGATTGAAAATTTCCTCCGTGCTATGGGTCATAACGAAGCACAGGTGGTTTTAAGCTTAAGAGAAGCTCCGCACCAAATTTCAATTTTGGACTTGGTTTTAACTTCTGAAGATCATCGGAAGATTTTGTTAAAGGTTTTGGAAGAAGCCTACTTACCAACATCAGTGGATGTGGAAAAATTTTAACATTTGGTTAATCACATTTTTAACAACAATGTGATATCCTTCACTGATGATAACATACCGCCCGAAGGGACCGGTCATTACAAGTCGTTACACATTACGGTCTTGTCCTCTGGATATATACTAGTCGGAGTCTTAGTAGATGGAGGTTCATCTTTGAATATATGTCCTTATGCTACGTTATTGAAGATGAATGTCAATCTCAACCGAATTCGGATCAGCCACACGGTTATCAAGGCTTTTGACAGGGCCCCCCCAATTCGGTCGGAGAGATTGAGCTGCCAATTGAAATTGGTCCCTATACATTCTGCGTATCTTTCCACGTACTCAAGATAGATTCAGGATACAACCTGCTCTTGGGAAGACCATGGATTCATATGGCTGGGCAGTCCCCTCCACCCTATCAGCAACTGAAATACATTATCAACAATAGCCTAGTGACGGTTAACGCTGAACCGGAATGCCCTCAACAAGGTGACATACCACTCATCAGTTTCTATTCTGATGTTGAGCCAGTCAGTTTCCATGCCTTGGAAGTGAGCAATACTCAGTGCCATACTATTGGAACGCTATTGCCCGTACCCAAGATCTCTGCCGAAGTAATGTCAGCTACTCAGGAAATGATGTCCTTAGGTCATCAGCCAGGACAAGGGCTGGGTAAAGATCACCAAGGTATCAAATACCCCATCCACATAGTCAGGAAACTGGGACAGTTGGACTAGGCTATTCTGCCAGTTCTAGTCAGAGGAATCCTCATAAGCGTCAACAGATTCCTTCAGCTTCAACTATGCGGCGTTTATCTTCATCTGCAAACTCTGATTCCGCACAACCTCCTGTAAAGGTGCCAACCCACGTGATGGCTATGCTATTTCCCAAGCCAGTGCCATTCAACGCAAAAGAAGTCTTTATTCCAGACCCCAGAGTGGAGGAAGAGAAACAAAGAATCAAACAAAACGTCATCCGGATAATGTCTAGCATGCGCATCATTGTTCATGATGAACATACAAACATACATACCCCAGACGATGATTATCCAAATGTAATGGTCATCATTCAGGAGGAGGAGGACGATGACAGCCCCTCTATCAATGTAGTCCACCCGGAATTTATCCTTTCCAATTGGAGCAGCACTCCTTGCATTGGTTGACAAGGGTAAAATGGGCAGGACTTCTTTTTGCCATGTAGATATAATAACTACTTACTTTTCTGCACAGTATTAGCAGTTGTTTTGTCCGTATATGCTAACATTATGTATGATTAAACAGTGTTGTATATATTAAGTGAAAGCATATTTTGTTTCAGGACTCTAAACTTAGATGTGCATGTACTTGCTGATAAGATGCCTCTTCTCCACAAGGATTGTAACTTTGATGAAAAGTTGGAGTCAGACTTGTTGGAAATACAAGAGGACATTGAGGTGCCTTCGGAGATTAAAGAATGGGTTGAAGATAAACCTAAACCCAACCTTGATCAAACCACCTCCTTTAATCTTGGAACCTTAGAAAACCCTAAGTTAATCCAGATTGGTTCAGACCTTACCCCAAACCAAAGGAATGACATGGTTACGCTACTAACCCAATTCCAAGATGTGTTTGCATGGTCTCATGAAGACATGGTGGGTTTATCCACTGACATTGTTCTTCATCGCCTTCCCATTAAAGAGTGATTCAAGCCAGTCAAGTAGAAGCTCAGGCGATTAAAACCTGAGTGGAGTTTAAAAGTGAAAGAAGAAATTATGAAACAATTTCAAGCTGACATCATCATGGTGTCTATATATCCTGAGTGGATATCCAACATTGTTCCCGTGCCTAAGCCTGGAGGAAAGGTGCGAGTTTGCGTGAATTACTGGGATTTGAACAAAGCTTGCCTTAAAGATAGCTTTCCCGTGCCATTCATCCACATTCTCATTGACAATACTGCTCAATACGGCATGTACTCCTTCGCTGATTGCTTTGCGGGGTACCATCAGATCATGGTTGCTGAGGAGGATCGTGAAAAAACTTCTTTCATCACGCTTTGGGGAACCTTTTGCTACAGACAGTTGTCATTTGGCCTCATCAATGCCAGAGCTACCTATCAGAGAGCTATGATGGCTCTTTTCCACGACATGATGCACAAAGAGATAAAGATCTATGTGGATGACATCATTGTCAAATCCCGGAAGGAGGATGACCACTTAGACCATCTCAAGAAGCTTTTCAACAGGTTGTACAAGTACAACTTGAAGTTGAATCCAGCCAAGTGCGCCTTTGGCGTTAGATCAGGCAAGTTGCTAGGATTTCTATTCAGCCATAAAGGAATCGAGCTGGATCCCACCAAAATCCAGGCCATTACGGAAATGCCCATTCCTCAGACAGAGAAGGAAATACGGGGATTTTTGGGAAGAGTAAACTTTATTAGTAGATTCATTTCTCAACTCACAGCAACTTGTGAACCTATTTTCAAGCTATTAAGGAAGAACTCCTCCATGAAATGGAATGATGAGTGCCAGAAAGCCTTCCTTACCATCAAAGAACAGCTAGTCAAAGCTGCTATTTTGGTACCACACAGGGATGATGTTCCCCTGTTCATGTACCTGTCCATAAGTGACAATGCCATGGGCTGTATGCTGGGTCAGAAAGACGATAGAGGCCGTGAACGAGCTATCTATTACCTCAGCAAAAGATTTAGCAGCAGTGAACATAAGTACATTCTAATTGAGAAGACTTGTGCTTTAGCATGGGCTGCAATGAGGTTACAACATTACCTCCATAGGCACACAACCCATCTCATATCCCGCGTGGATCCTCTCAAGTATATGTTCAGTAAACCCATATTGAACTGTCGACTGTCCAGATGGCAGTTGATTCTGTAACAATTCAACATTGTTTACGTGACTCAAAAGTCCATTAAAGGTCAAAGAATTACGGATCAACTGGCCGCCGCACCTTCAGGAGATTTTAAACCCTTGGAAACATACTTCCCCGACGAAGGAGTAATGACAATTCAGCAACACCATCAGTACGATACAATCCAAGCATGGAGCATGTATTTTGATGGAGCTATTAGTACGGAAGGTTCTGGAGCTGGAGCAGTTCTAGTATCAGATACGGGGAGCAGTATCCCCTCGACGTCAAATTGTAGTTTATCAACACCAACAACACAGCTGAGTATGAAGGTTATATCATGGGGCTAAAACTTGCCCGTTCAATGGGTATCCGACGGTTAACTGTCTTTGGGGATTTAGAGTTGGTAATCAAACAATCCACCAGAATTTATCAAACCAAAGATCTGCGATTGTTGCCTTACCATCGGTAAGTTTTACAGATGGCTTTGGAGTTCGAAGAAATCTCCTTTCTACACATTCCTCGTAATAGGAATGACTTAGCAGATGCGTTAGCAACTTTGGCCTCCTTGATTCACATACCTGACAAGGAACACATGCCAAGTGTCACGTTTGCCCTACACAAGTCACCAGCCTATGGGAACTGTGTTGGAGAAGTATCGGATGAGCTACCTCCCATCCAACAACCTTGGTATCAGCATATCAAGGAATATTTATAAGATGGATCTACACCCGCTGAGGTAAGCCTGACGGAGCAAAGGCGGATTCATCGACTTGTTATGAAATTCTACCTGAGTGGAGATGCACTCTACACGAGAGATGCAAGTCTAGGTCTCCTCAAATGCCTGGATAAGGATCAAGCTTAGAGACTCATGGATGAGATCCATGGTGGAGTCTGTGGCCCACACATGAGCGGCCCCCTCCTTGTTAAAAAGGTCCTCAGGACAGGACATTACTGCTATCTCTCAATGCTGACTGCAATGACCACGTCAAGAGATGTTATCAATGCCAAATTCATGTGAATGCTATCCACGCCCCTCCACGGGAGCTCCATAATACGAGTTCACCTTGGCCCTTCTCAATGTGGGGAATGGACGCGATAGGGCCCATCTAGCCTAAAGCCAGTAATGGACATCGCTTTATCTTCACCATGATCGACTACTTTACCAAGTGGGTAGAAACAGCCTCCTTCCCCAGGGTTACCAAAAAAGTCATCATTGCTTTCATCAGAAACAATGTCATTTGTCGATATAGACAACTAGAGGTGATTGTGTCAGACAATGCTAAGAACCTCAACAACAAAATGATGGAGGAACTATGCAGTAAATTCCACATCAAACACCTTAACTCTGTCATCTACCGTCCAAAGATGAATGGTGCTATTGAAGACGCTAACAAGAACATCAAGAAGATTATGCAAAAGATGTCCGCCAATCACAAAGGATGGCCTGACTTATTGCCTCTTACTCTGTTAGCCTATAGAACCTCAATGCGTACTTCAACTGGGGCAACCCCCTATGCATTAACCTATGGGATGGAGGCAGTGCTCCCCATAGAAGTAGAAATGGAATCCCTCAGAGTGTTGATGGACGCTCAGCTAGATGAAGATCAATGGGAACAAGACATGTATCACCAATTGTCTCTAATAGACGAAAGGCGAACCGCGGCTATCTTCCATGGTCAGTTATATCAACAAAGGATATCCAGATCCTATAACAAAAAAGTCCAGCTACAGCAGTTTAAACAACATGACTTGGTTTTAAAGAAGATCCTCGACAACCAAGATCAGTCTAAGGGAAAATTTGCTCCTAACTGGGAAGGCCCATTTATTATCAAGGAAGTCTTGATAGGAGGTGCTCTCAGATTGCAGGAAATGGACGACGATGAATTTCCACAACTCATCAACTAGGACACCGTGAAACGGTACTATGTCTGAAGTTACCATAAAACAAACATCCTGGTGTTGGATCATTATGTCACCAGTCATTTCGGTTCTTTAACCCTTTACCACATACAACTCTTTTCCACACTTTGCCCCTCAGGGAAACACACTTTTCAAGCTAGCATCCTGGCTTCACTGCGTTCTTACAACTTTGGTCATCCCACTATGGATTGAACCTCTCACGTCTACAGTTTGGCTACCCAAACATGGGATCAAACTTCTCGTACCTGCAGTTTATCCTTAACCTAGGATCAAACTTTCTTTTTCCCGCAGTCTATCTTGCACATGGGATTAAACTTTCTTCCCCACAGTTTTGACCTGTATATGGGATTAATCTTTCTTCCCCGCAGTCTGACCTGCACATGGGATCGCACTTTTTCAACTCACCCCGAGGGGTGAACTACGTCGACCTGATCTCCTTGATACAACGGAGTACGTAGGCAACCATATTCTATATGGCCCGGTCGCAATAAACAAAAAACAACAAAAACATTTCTACCCTTTTCTGCAATAAACAAAAACAAAAATCACAAAAACACTTCTACGACCTTCTTCATCAATAAAGCTTCTACACCCTTTCTGCTACAAACAGCGTTGAACCTCTTACACCAGGTTCGAACTACGCAGACCTGATCTCCTCTTCAATAGGAGTACGTAGGCAGCCATTCATGGTTCGGTCTAACCCCCTACGAAAACACAAATACTTGTCAATGGTACTAGGATCAAACTTCAATCCACCACACTTCATTGGCTTCAAACAAAGGGATGGAATTACTCAACCTCTCCTCGCAAATAGGAGATTTGGCGACCATCTAAGCTGCGGTTGTGCTTCAAAGAGCAACACCAATCCATAAGAGATGGAATTAACTAGGCTCCTCCTAAATAGGAGTACTGGCGACCATCTGTGGTGCGGTCAATCTTAGAGAAAAAGCCACAATCCTCTCCATATTTCTATACAGAAACCAGTCCCAAGACACCAAAAAATGGTAGGGATACACACAGATCCATGATCCATTCTGAACTATCCAGAGACATCTCAATGTCCATCCAGTAAGGAGGAATTCAGAGTACATCAAGATCACAAGTCATGAAGAAGCAGGCAAATATCAAACAAGTATCAGAGCATATCTAAAAGGGAAGTGATCAAAAAATATATTTTCCTGCTACATATAATGTTGTTTGATATACACAATGTGAACTGTACATGACAAAATAGCTAAGCTAGTCTGTGTAGGAAAATACAAGCCCATCTACAAATCGGTGTATATGCGAGCTAACAAGCCCAACATGGCGTCCCTCTCCGAAGAAGGAGGTAAGGATGTGGTCTCCTACAAGGATATCCACACGACCTAATAGATCTGCAGCCATCTGCATGGTGACCATATGCTCATCAATATATGTGCTCATATCTACAAGCATACCAGTGGTAAGGGACCTCACTGCAGTACTATCTGTAACGGCTACATCCCGGGCAGATATGGCACTATCCCGCTCAACTATCACTGCATCTCTGGCTGATCTGGCCTCATCCCGCTCAATGACAACGGCATCTCTACGAGCTAATGCCTCGGCTCTCTCTAACAGAGCTGCGTCTCTCCCATCAAGAGTTGTCAACATCAGGGCTCTAGCCTGATCTCTCTCAAAGGTCATCAGATGAAGACTCTGCCCAAAGTACTGCGCTGAATGCTGAATCACGACAGTGCTAGTACTGGGAGAATCTAAAGGAGATACTGGCAACTTAGTAGAATGCTCCTCCGCGGTGCGAGAATCAATGTCCTCCATGGGCTCTCCACCATCTGAATCAATACTCGGCAATATGGATACTACCTCAGCCGATGCAGTCTCTATCTCCATCCATGCGGAATACTCTGCAGAACAACCTGGATAACTAACGGAGAAAGCTGCTATCTCACGCTGGTCCCAACAAGCATACACACAGGATCGATCCTCTGCTGAAAGATAGCGAGAAGCTAAACGCTGGCCCAGCGCCCCCTCGAAAGGATGAAAATCCTGAAACTGGTCAAACTGTGACATCACAGCCAGTGAATGGTAAGTAGTCATGCCCCTCAAACCAGCCAGAGGGATGTAATCCATGCCCCGAGCATGAGTAATAAAGCTGTAAGGTGAGCTGAGCCCTGAGCACGACAATATACTAAATGGGTCTACAACATCAGCTAAGAAAGCAGATAAAGATGCAGCATCTGTACACTCTGCAGGCTGAAATGAATATGACATGGCTATCTCATGGGTGAAACAATATCCATGCTATATGAAAGTGCCAATCGATCTTAGATGTAACATAAACCACACGTATAGTATGGCCGAACTGCCCGTAAATACTCCTGTCAGATATGTGCAGTAGTATGTAGCTGACCTCAATGTCTTAGCTATAATCATTGGTATGATGGTACGACCCTACCTGAGAGTTCTCACTGCCATGATAACTCCTATGTCCAATTCATCCATATACGGTGGCATGTAGACATATGACAGTACGCACAATAGCAGTACATCAACCCTGGCCAGACGCCAATGAGCCTCCGGTGTGGTGAAATCCGCGGAATGTCGTCTATAACTATCCTCATAGCCAAATCTGTCAAATAAAAAATGCTGGGATATAACGTGGCCAGATGTCAGCTCATCCTGAACCACCCTACGCCTCAATCCAGTTAGGGTCATGAACCGCCGACTTATGTCCCCCAAAGCCATATCCACGTAAGGTCTGTCCATTGGCAGCATCATCAACCGTGCATACTCCTCCAAAGTGGGAGTCAACTCCTGGATCCCAAACCGAAAAACCTATCTTTTTGGTATCCAGTGCTCCAGCATACCCTCCACGAATCCTAGTGGAACCTGAAACATCAAAAGGGTCATAGTATGCTGCAACAGCTGATCTATGGTCACCATATCTGATGGTGACATATTATCATACCACGATCTCATACCAGATGACACCAATAATGGCAGGGTGTGATCTATGCGGCTGACTGTCGAGGAAGACATCTGTGTGGGTCGTATCATAATACCATCTAGGGGTCAATGCTGAATATCTCTGGATATACATACATATACATAACATGATACATGCATAACAGATAATAGATGACATTATGATATAGGGAATGGGAAACTGTATATACATTCTTAAGTATATCATCATCTAATACATCATCTCTGTACAACTGGAAAATACATGAAAATGGGGCATATCTGCCCTATAAATACCTACATCACCCCTACGTAGGTCCCACCCCTCCGGCTCGGTCCAGTTTGAGTTGTAAAGGAGTTCGCAAGCTGAAAAGGCCAAATCAAGGATAAAAACGCTACGCGATTAAGCAGAATAGCCTGAAATCTTGGTTTTCCTGGGCCCGACTGTGGCTTTCAGTTCATTCATTGGTATTCGCCCAAATACAGGGTTTACTATATCGATGATCCAATTTATTGCATACCACATTCGGCAATACCGTACAGAGGTCCAATGCTGTCAATTCAGGGTCGTTACCCTAATCTCAACAAATGTATCCCCGGCGGGGGTTACCATGTAGTCTCAAAAAGAGATCCCCGGTGGGGGTCATAACGTAATCTCAAACAGAAGATCCCTGGCGGGGGTCACAACGCAATCTCAAAACAAAGAGATCCCCGGGGGGGTTACAATGTATGTTCCGCTGATGCATACCTCAGCGATGATCCAACACATGTTCTCCGTTGATATACTTGTCAGCGAAGGTCAAGAAACCTTGACGACAGTCCAGCCATTGACAAGTAAACCCAACGCCGCATCAAAAGTCATCCGATGATTGCATCAGTTGATTCACACATCAATAAAGTCCAAGCAGCCTTGGCATTTATCTCCAGCAGGGAGTTCATCCATTGATACACACATCAGCGAGGATCAAATGTATCCCCGGCGGGGGTTGCAACGCATGGTCAACCGTTGGTTCACACGTCAACGAAGGTCAGGCAGCCCTGACAACATCTGATGTTGGCAGTAAATCCAACAGAACATTAATATGTCCTGGTGATACAAACCAATGAAGATCAACATCATCAGGGAGGATCGATGATGGAACATGTTATACACATCCTCAAATAGAAAAAGCTTTATCCCCACAGATCTCTTGTACACGAGAGGTACATCTTTGGAGTAAAGTCTGTATCCAGGATTAGGGACTTTGGTGATAGCCCCAACGTCAGCATCCTAATAGGTTTGGATCACACATCCAAACTCGCCGTCATTATCATCACAGGGAGCCGGTAATCATCCCTAGCATGTTGGAAAGCAGTGCATATGCATCATACACTTGCATCATATTGCTCCATATTGCATCATATTTATCTTGTTGCATTTCAAGTGTCTAGGATTCTTTATCCTATCCATGCCATTGCATTGCATGAATATGATAAAGAGGGGCATATGTAGACACTCGAAATTTTATGCACACCTGTTACTGACATTGCAGGAGGGCAGATTCGTCTTTCAGAGATAACCCTGGAAGACAACTCACATCCAGTCCGGATACTACTGGAAGTTCAGTTTCAACCCCAAAACACACACCGGAGAAGACCGCTTCATCTTGGAGATAACCCCGAGATGTTCCGTCTTAGTCCCAACACTGGGAATAGCAGATTCCAACCTTGGAGATAACCCCAATGAAGGCAGTTGCAGTTCTGGAGATAACCCTGAAAATGCTTGTTTCAAATGCAAACAGCTTCAATCTCGGCGCTCACAACGAGATACTCAGTACAAGACTTGGCAATAATACCAGGAGGGCAGGCACACCTCAGAGATAACACTGAGGACCTTTAACCATTGCAGCAGTCCAATCTCAGCGATAACACTGAGCAACGTATGCTTACTAGCCCAAACCGGAGATAACCCCAGTGATGGGAAAAGTCGTCATCTTGCCACCTTGACACCACATCACGCCATCTCAACATTTCTGACATACATTTCTGCACAGCCATGTCCCACAAGAATCAAGGAAGACCAATCCCGAGTGACTATTACGCAAGATAACGGATTGAATTTGAAGCTAAAGACTGGAGGGCATCGTCCCATCTGCAGGACTTCGTACAACCTCTAATCCCATGTCATTGCGTAACTCTCGACAACGGCGGTCCGAAATAGGTCCAATATACCTCAGTTGGATGCCCGGATTGCAATTCTGAAAGTTCGAGCGGACTTCACGTTGCCTACATGCACGTACTTCGAGACGATGGGACCCGCGATGCCCGGGGCACCCCGGGCAGCCTCTGGTACACCTGCGGCCCAGCCTGTAAGGCTCCAAATTATTAATAAATGAAATTTAATTTCCTCTGTTTATTATTCAGAAATAGTAAGGGTTGATTTGATTAATGTGGTTAGTTATGGGTAAAATGCGTAAATATTTTAAATAAGCAAGTGGTTATAAAATATTCATTATTGTCGGGGAATATTCGCTTGGTCGTGGAATATTCTTACTGTCGGAGAATATTCGTACGACGGCGCAGTCTTTTGTGGGCCCCATAACGGAAAGCGATTGGATGAAGAAAACGATAAAAATAAGTTGTTTATAAATAACGGCGTAGTTGTTATTGTTAATACTGTTGGAATACCCGGTGGTTAAAATACAGTAATACGCATTGTTGCACAGTAGCACACGGTATTGCACCAATTATTGATTCTTACGTAAGAAGGCACTACTCAATAATTGTTACAGTAATTACTGTTCAATATTGTATTTAATTGATTCAATAATTGCTACGTTGATATTTTATATTACTGTTGTTTTAATAATTGTCACTACACAGTATTTTCTATTATCGGAACAATAATTCATATTATCTGAATAATATTATTAGATAACATTATTGGCAATGTCTAGAAAGTTCTGTCTAATGAGAGGTTTGGTCATCTAATTGCGCGCCAATAAGGAGAGATCCTTATTGGAAAGCCCCCTCTTTCTTGGGAACGACCTGATTGCCAGTACTGTGATTCTGTAATATTATTTGTGTATAATTAATTATTGATTTATATGATGAGGAAAATATTAATTTTATGTAAATATAGATGGAAAAATTTTTTAATGTGACAATTGTTGAAAATTAATATTTTATCTTTTTCTGATAAAATAATTCATTTAAATATATTATTTTAATAATATATTGATGGTAATATTTTTACAATGAATGTGGAATATATGAGTATATGAGGAGGAAGAGTATATTTGTGGCATTAAATGATTAACACATGTTTTGTGTGTTGGTGGACACAATTCTTGACCGAAAATTTATTATTGACTGAAAAATCACCCGTTTGTGGATTTTGGTCAATTTTTGTTTGTAATTTGGAAAAACTTTCTTCTGCAAAGTTGTAGAGAATTGAATTTCCTATAAGAACTCGCGAGATTCGAATTTTCTGATAAAATGGCTATTTATTATGAATTATTGAAGTTCTGAAGTTCCGAAATAATTGATTTTTGGGAGTTTTAGTTAATTATTTTGAGAAAAACGATTTTTGTATTTTTTTTGGACATCATTAACATGTGTGGCTGGTGTTTTTGACCAAAAGGTGGGGTAAAGAAAATTTGTATAATTATATTAATATTTTATTAAATTTTCTGTTTTGGTGTTCTAAGCATTTTCCTATAAATAGGTGCTTAGGTTAGAATTAAAAATCACACCAGAAACTGAAAACTTCTCTCTCTTTCTCTCTCTATATCGAGCGTATTCTTGTGAGTATTTAATACTTTGAGTATTGCTATACGGTGCAAGTTTAAGTCATAGCTTATATCCGGTGTTTCAACTAGAAGTACTGTTTTTGCTGAGGTAAGGGATGTTATTTTATTCGTAAATGATATTATTTCTTCAATATCATTATCCCGAAATATTGGTTGGAAATTTTTATCAAATTTGGAACTTTTCATGTCGGGGTTACTATTCATGAGTTACTATTCACGAGTTACTATTCACGAGTTACTATTCACCGAAAAATAAAATATTCTTCTTTTCGTCTAAAATATCTATTCTGGATACTAGCTTTGATTGTATCCATGTTTTGATCATTCTTAAATTTTACTCCACTATGATTATTTATGAGGTATTTTTGGACATGGAATAGCTGAAATACGAATCCTTAATATTTATTATTTTTTTTCACTGGATTCGTTTCCTTTAAAATATTTTTCATCATCCTCAGTCCTAAATGATGATATAATTGAATATCTTTGGCCTGTAGTGCAAAGATGAATGATTTCTGATGAATATCTTTGGCCCGTAGTGCAAAGATGAACATGTGTTGAGATGAACATGACCAACTGATGAATATCTTTGGCCTGTAGTGCAAAGATGACAATTTGATTCAAGATATTTATTGATTGATGTTACATGGATAAAATGTTGATGATGAGCTTTTAAATTCATAGATAATCATAGATTTCATTCTCTACGTAACTCTTCTATGAATTATTATTTTCCGCTGCGAATATTGATTTAAAACTTGTTGTCTATTGTATTCTATTAAAATTTTCCCTGTTGAAGACTAACGATAATTTGTTGTATATTATCTTAGTTATAATATTCTTTACTGGGCTAGTTGAGCTCACCCTTTTCCTTGTTGTTCCATTTTTCTTCCCAGGAGGCGAGAATGTAGCGAGTACTAGTCGGGATGTGGAATGATGGTTCAAGACAGTTGTTTTAGTAGTCCTCACTATTTTGTAAAATAGTGTATCAATAAGTATAATGAGGACTTAATTGAGTATGTATACTGTCTAGATGACAATTTTGTATTTAAACTCACAGTATATGTGTTGTCGTATTTTGCACGACAATTGTAATAATAAAGTTGTAGTTATTTTCTGTACCATGTATTTGGCGACTCAGAATGGGTTGGATGGATTGGACCTATTTTGGGGGCGTCATAGTTGGTATCAGAGCTTAGGGATATGATCTCTGGCGGAGATCGGGGAATAGAACTAGGAGGGGAGAGACGAGTAAATCCTTCGCTAGTGTGTCCTACCTAAGCTTATTTGTTGGTCGATCATAATATAGGGATATTATGTGATATGTTAATTTGTTAAATTAACCCTTGTTTTATGGCAGTATTTGAGAATGTCGACTGAGAATATTAACAGTGGAGTAAATGAGACGGTGGAGATGCCTATACTCACCAACGAGGAAAACGTGCAACAGGCTGGCAATGTTCCTCCTGTGAACAACACCACTGAGCAGACGGTGAACGATGAGATGTTTAGAAGTTTTTTGCGATTCATGCAAAACCAGACGAAGGAGATTCCTGTTCAAAATATAGGAAGAAACAATGGCAACGCACAGCTGGTCACAGCCAAGCAGTTCAAAGAGTTGGGACCACCAGAATTCTGGGGAAAGCCGGATCCGATTAAGGCGGAAACGTGGGTCAAGCAAATTACCAAGATATTCGATGTCTTAGGATGCACGGAGGAACAGAAGGTTTCATTCGCCACCTTTATGTTCCGTGGCGAGGCAGACTACTGGTGGGAGTCTGTGAAACGTACCCATCCAGCCGCACTCAGCATGTCTTGGGAGACATTTCAGAAACTGTTCAATGACAAGTACTTTCCTGAAAGTATTCGCCATATGAAGGAGGTGGAGTTTATTAGACTGGAGCAGAACAACATGACGGTGTCCAAGTACGAGGCGAAGTTTGCAGAGTTATCCAGGTTTGCACCTCATTTGGTGGAGAATGAGGAACGTATGACGCGGATGTTTCTAAGAGGTTTGAAACCCGGCATACGTCAATATCTCATTTCTCATAAATTTTCTCTCTATTCAGATGTTGTCAACAGGGCTCAATTATTAGAGCAAGATAACGAGTACGGTCAATCGAGGGACCACAACCAGGATCATACCGGTGACAACAGTCATCAGAACAATGATAACCAGCGGAGAAAGAAGAATACGGACAAGAACGGCAACCACTCTGGTGGTAATCGTGGCCATGAATATAGAAGAAGAGAGTCGGGAGGAGATTTTAAAAAGAGGAGATTCAACAACGATAATACGAAGACGTCAGCACCAGCAGCAACTGGTTCCAAGGGAGGAGAACGACCACCGATTATATGCTATAAGTGCAGAAAAGAAGGACATATCAGCCTAAACTGTCCACAACAGTTTAAGGTATGTTATAACTGTGAAAAGGAAGGACATATTGCTCGAGATTGCACTGTAGCAAAACCAAGTCCAACGGGGCTGGTGACTCAAAAAGTTGTCCCAGAAAAGTCAAAGTCAACGGTTCCTGGAAGAGCATTTTTCGTGACTGGTCAGAATGCGAGGAACCCGAACGAAGTTAGCACGGGTTAGTTAATTATAAATTTTTGCGAAGTCTATACATTATTAGATACCGGTTCTACCCATTTATTTATCTCTCCTGCTTATACTCAACGTTTAAAATTGACTCCGGAGAAAATTAGACTTTGACTTATCTGTTGAAACTCCGTTAGGAGAAACGTTCGTTACATCCACTATTTATAAATCTTGTTAGATCTAAGTTGGCACCATCACATTACCTGTTGATCTTATCTCTTTAAAGATACTTGCTTTTGATGTGATTTTAGGAATTAATTGGTTAACTACTCATCATGCCAAAATTAATTGCTTTCGTAAGGTTGTTAGTTTTCATATTCCTAAGCAACCTGTTATTCAAATTCAAGCAACCAAACCATTGAAGTCAAACTCTTTCATATCAAGCCGTAAAGTCATTCGTTTATTGAAAAACGGATGTCAAGCTTTCTTAGCTATGTTATGGACTTGAACAAAAATACGTCAGATTTGAATGATATTTCTATTGTTAGTAAATCCCTGACGTATTTCCTGAAGAATTTCTTGGCCTACGCGTGATATTGAATTTTGTATCATCTTTGAATCTGGTACAAAACTCACTTCAAAAATCTCATATCGAATGGCTCCTATTGAACTTCAAGAGTTAAAAACCTAACTGTAGAAGTTTGTACCCGAGCCTTTATCTGGTGACTTCCTTTGCGGAATGACTGAATCCAGACTCTCCGTAGGGGACGCCATATTCGTGCGGTAGTAAACTGATAGGTGTCATTGTGACGTGCTATCCAAGATTGGGATATGAGTCACAGTTGAGAGCAACCTAAGTCAGTAATCGAAATACATAGCTTTCTAGGCTTAGCTGGTTATTATCGGAGATTTGTAAAAGGATTTTCTCGAATCGCTACTCCATTAACTCAGCTGACTCAAAAAGATACAAACTTCGAATGGACCGAGGAATGCGAGAAGAGCTTCCAAGAATTCAACATGCGACACCGACGTTGGCTCGAACTATTGAAAGATTTCGATCATACCATCCAATACCATCCTGAAAAAGTGAACGCGGTAGCTGACGCATTGAGTAGAAGATTATCTGCAGGAACGAGTGCGATGATGTCAAGTATACGCGTAAAATCGACTTTAATCGATAACGTTAAAGCCACTCAAGCTACAGACCTGGATCTGATGAATATAAAGAAGAAGGTGCAAGAATGTGTTATTCTAGAAGTAAGAGTCGATGAAGAGAAGAAAGCTCAAGCCTTCGATTTATTTGAAATTCTCGATCGAGTAGGAACTGTGGCCTATAGACTCGCCTTAACGCTAAGTATGACGCGTGTTCATAACGTTATTCACGTATCGAAGTTACGAAATTATGTGGACGACCCAAACCACGTTATTGAGTTAGAACCGGACGAGATAGCCGAAGACTTAACGTACGAAGAGGTATCTGTCAAGATCTTAGATAGAAAGGAGCATGTCCTACGCACGAAGGTCATACCACAAGTTAAAGTTTTGTGGAGAAACCATGCTATTGAGGAAATGACCTGGGAGTTGGAAACGGAAATGAAAGCGAGATATCCTCATCTTTTCGAAACACCAGGTACGTATGTCAATTTCGAGGACGAAATTTCATAAGGAGGGGAGGTTGTAAGACCCCAAATTATTAATAAATGAAATTTAATTTCCTCTGTTTATTATTCGAAAATAGTAAGGGTTGATTTGATTAATGTGGTTAGTTATGGGTAAAATGCGCAAATATTTTAAATAAGCAAGTGGTTATAAAATATTCATTATTGTCGGAGAATATTCGCTTGGTCGTGGAATATTCTTACTGTCGAAAAATATTCGTACGACGGCGCAGTCTTTTGTGGGCCCCATAACGGAAAGCGATTGGATGAAGAAAATGACAAAAACAAGTTGTTTATAAATAACGGCGTAGTTGTTACTGTTAATACTGTTGGAATGCCCGGTGGTTAAAACACAGTAATACGCGTTGTTGCACAGTAGCACACGGTATTGCACCAATTATTAATTCTAACGTAAGAAGGCACTACTCAATAATTGTTACAGTAATTACTGTTCAATATTGTATTTTATTGATTCAATAATTGCTGCGTTGATATTTTATATTATTGTTGTTTTAATAATTGTCACTACACAGTATTTTCTATTATCGGAACAATAATTCATATTTTCTGAATAATATTATTAGATAACATTATTGGTAATGTCTAGAAAGTTCTGTCTAAGGAGAGGTTTGGTCATCTAATTGCGCGCCAATAAGGAGAGATCCTTATTGGAAAGCCCCCTCTTTCCTAGGAACGGCCTGATTGCCAGTACTGTGATTCTGTAATATTATTTGTGTATAATTAATTATTGATTTATATGATGAGGAAAATAATAATTTTATGTGGATATAGATGGAGAAAATTTTTAATGTGACAATTGTTGAAAATTAATATTTTATCTTTTTCTGATAAAATAATTCATTTAAATATATTATTTTAATAATATATTGATGGTAATATTTTTACAATGAATGTAGAATATATGAGTATATGAGGAGGAAGAGTATTTTTGTGGCATTAAATGATTAATACATGTTTTGTGTGTTGGTGGACACAATTCTTGACCGAAAATTTATTATTGACTGAAAAATTGTCCGTTTGTGAATTTCGGTCAATTTCTGCTTGAAATTTGGGAAAACTTTCTTCTGCAAAGTTGTAGAGAATTGAATTTCCTATAAGAACTCGCGAGATTCGAATTTTCTGATAAAATGGCTATTTATTATGAATTATTGAAGTTCCGAAGTTCCGAAATAATTGATTTTTGGGAGTTTTAGTTAATTATTTTGAGAAATACGTTTTTTGTATTTTTTTTTGGACATCATTAACATGTGTGGCTGGTGTTTTTGACCAAAAGGTGGGCTAAAGGAAATTTGTATAATTATATTAATATTTTATTAAATTTTCTGTTTTGGTGTTCTAAGCATTTTCCTATAAATATGGTGCTTAAGTTAGAATTGAAAATCACATCAGAAACTGAAAACTTCTCTCTCTTTCTCTCTCTATATCGAGCGTATTCTTGTGAGTATTTGATACTTTGAGTATTGCTATACGGTGCAAGTTCAAGTCATAGCCTATATCCGGTGTTTCAACTACAAGTACTGTTTTTGCTGAGGTAAGGGATGTTATTTTATTCGTAAATGATATTATTTCTTCAATATCATTATGCCGAAATATTGGTTAGAAATTTTTATCAAATTTAGAACTTTTCATGTCGGGGTTACTATTTACGAGTTACTATTCACGAGTTACTATTCACCGAAAAATAAAATGTTCTTCTTTTCGTCTAAAATATCTATTCTGGATACTAGCTTTGATTGTATCCATGTTTTGATCATTCTTGAATTTTACTCCACTATGATTATTTATGAGGTATTTTTGGACATGGAATAACTGAAATACGAATCCTTAATATTTATTATTTTGTTTCACTGGATTCGTTTCCTTTAAAATATTTTTCATCATCCTCAGTCCTAAATGATGATATAATTGAATATCTTTGGCCTGTAGTGCAAAGATGAATGATTTCTGATGAATATCTTTGGCCCGTAGTGCAAAGATGAACATGTGTTGAGATGAACATGACCAACTGATGAATATCTTTGGCCTGTAGTGCAAAGATGACAATTTGATTCAAGATATTTATTGATTGATGTTACAGGGATAAAATGTTGATGATGAGCTTTTAAATTCATAGATAATCATAGATTTCATTCTCTACGTAACTCTTCTATGAATTATTATTTTCCGCTGCGAATATTGATTTAAAACTTGTTGTCTATTGTATTCTATTAAAATTTTCCCTGTTGAAGACTAACGATAATTTGTTGTATATTATCTTAGTCATAATATTCTTTGCTGGGCTAGTTGAGCTCACCCTTTTCCTTGTTGTTCCATTTTTCTTCTCAGGAGGCGAGAATGTAGCGAGTACTAGTCGGGGTGTGGAATGATGGTTCAAGACAGTTGTTTTAGTAGTCCTCACTATTTTGTAAAATAGTGTATCAATAAGTATAATGAGGACTTAATTGAGTATGAATACTGTCTAGATGACAATATTTGTATTTAAACTCACAGTATATGTGTTGTCGTATTTTGCACGACAATTGTAATAATAAAGTTGTAGTTATTTTCTGTACCATGTATTTGGCGACTCAGAATGGGTTGGATGGATTGGACCTATTTTGGGGGCGTCACAGAGCCGCATGTACACCTGCGGCTCCACCCTCTATAAATAGAGGGCTTGGGGTGGCCATTTTGTAAGAAAAAACGGCTAGGAAGCCCTGCCCAATTTGCTATGTACTCACCCTAAATTTAGTACTTTCTCAATTTAAACACTTATGCGCTCACATATAGCTACTTCTGTACCGGCGAAAGCCAGTTTTTATCTACTTTAAAGATATAGAAGTCTTATTTGGCAGCCCATTGTACGCCTTCTCACACACTTTAAAGCATTTCTCTTCATCTTTGCACACACCCTTCTTTACGTTGAGAGTTGTGTCGCGTGTGTATGCTCGGACTTCGGTCCGTGGTTTATTTTCAGTTTATATATATATATATATATATATATATATATATATATATATATATTTTATATACGGACTAACATTATCGAGTTATGCCTCGATTGAGCCTAGACTTCGGTCTGGAGTGTTTAATGGCATTCTTATATATATATATATATATATATATATATATACTATGTGTCAAACTCTGTTCGATGAGCCTAGACTTATGTCTGGTGTGTTTAAATGCTTTTGTATATATATACTTATATATATGAACTGCATGTCGAACTTTGTTCGATGAACCTGGATTTCACATCCGGTGCTTTACTACTTTAATATATATATATATACTTATACATATTAACTGTTGTTGGACTCCGTCCGATGAGCCTGGATTTTATATCCGGTGCATTTACATGCTTATATATATATACATATATATATTGTGACGCCCCCAAAATTAGGTATACATCACCCATCTTGGGTCGTCAGATACATGGTACAGAATACAAATACAACTTACTAATACAACTGTCGTGTACAATACGACAAAACATAACTGTGAGTTTGAATACAATTATTGTCTACTAGAGACTATACAAACTCAAAAGGAGTCCTCATTACAATTATTGTCACACTATTTAACAGAATAGTGAGGACTACTAATACTATCATCTGGTCCATCACTCCGTTCCCTGACTCGTCCCAGCTATATTCTCATTTCCTGAAGAGAATAGTGAAAGAAAGGGTGAGCTCAACTAGCCCAGTAAGAAATATTATGACTAAGATAATGCAGAATAAATTATCATTAGCCTTCAACAGTGTTAAACTGATAAAATATAACGAACATCAAGTTTAACTGCAGCGGAACAAGCAATCCATTAAAAGAGTCAAGTAGAAAATAAAATCTACTATCTTCTATGATTTAAAAGGTTTTTCAACACTGTTATTGTAAGACCCCAACTTTTATAAATAAAGATGAATTTTCTATAAATATCATTTTTGAATATTATGGAGTTAATTTGATATAATGTTATAGTTGTGGGTAATATTTATAAATTTTACAAAGTACGCAAGTTGTTATATAATATTCGATTGGTCGGGAATATTCGTTTTAACAGGAAATATTCGTACAACGACACAATCATTGGTGGACCCCACAACAGAATTATTGTCAGATTGAGAAAACGACAAAAATATTTTATTAAAAATAACGGCGGAAGTTTTACCATTGTTACTGTTGAACTACACGGTAGTAAAAGTACAGTAATACGTGTGGTTGCATAGTAGCACACGGTATTAATTATTAATGCTTATGTGAGAAGTCACTCAGTTTGATTCAATTATTGTCAGTTAATAATATGAATTATTTAGCGATAATGACGTTTTGTTTTATTCGTATTATTAACGTAATAAAACAAAAACATCTTTTTATATAAAACAGAATACTTTATTAAAGTTATTCTATAAATAGAATATATTATATTTTATTTAAAAAATTTTTCTTTAAATATGGACCGTCAGATTAAAGTAATCAATCTGGACCGTTCATGGATTAGTTACTATGCATTCTATTTTTCTATAAATAGCAGCTCATTCCTTCATTATTTCTTACGAATTCACTGAACTCTAGAGAGAGAAACTATAGAGAGAGAGAAGAATGGTATTCTGCTACTTAACTACTTCCTTATTTCAGCTCTTCTTTAAAATGGTAAGGGGTGTTATTCTTTCTTATTCATGAAGAGAACTGTTGTTATTCCATTTCTTATTATTCTGTTGGAATAACCTGTATACGCGGTCTACCCTATACTTGGTGACATTCTTCTACTATTCTGCTGGAATATCCTGTCTGTGTGTTTTACACCGGACCTGGTTCCGTTTTTATTATTATTCTGTTGGAACATCCTGTCTGTGTGTTTTACACCGGACCTGGTTCCATTTTTATTATTATTCTGTTAGAACATCATGTCTGTGTGTTTTACACCGGACCTGGTTCCGTCTTGTTATTATTCTGTTGGAACATCCTGTCTGTGTGTTTTACACCGGACCTGGTTCTATTATTTATTATTCTGTCCGAATATCCTGTCTGTGCGTTTACTCCGGACCTGGTTCCATTATTTATTATTCTGTTGGAATAACCTGTCTGTGCGGTCTATCGCATGCATGGTGATTTCTTTTGTTATTCCATTCTTTATTATACTCAGTTGGTTAAGTTTTGACTTCTATACTCCATGAAATTTGTGGAATATCCTTGATAATTGCATTTCATCCAGTATCTTTTCATGAAAATATTCTACTAAACATTCTTGAATTTTACTCCACAAAACAGTATCATGTTGACAATTTGGACGTTGTTAATTCTTGGATAAATTAATTCTTAAACTTGTTTTATTGAATTCTTATATCATTGTCATCATCCTCATGTTTATAAAATGTTAAAAGTCATCTGTGGCCTGTAGTGCATAGATGGACTTGGTATGATTATGACCAGGGATTATTCGGTATAATCATGACCGTAATGTTACAAATGATGTGGTAAAAGTCCTCATTGGCCCGTAGTGCGTTGATGGACAGTTGTTGGCATGATCATGACCATTAATGAATACACGAATATCCTTGGCCGTAGTGCAGGGGTGATTCGATGATGTGAATTATTTTATTAAGCTGAGTTCCAGCGATAACAGTGTTGAAAAACCTTTTAAATCATAAAAGATAGTAGAGTTTATTTTCTACTTGACTCTTTTAATGGATTGCTTGTTCCGCTGCAGTTAAACTTAATGTCTATTATATTTTATCAGTTTAACATTGTTGAAGGCTAATGATAATTTATTCTGCATTATCTTAGTCATAATATTTCTTACTGGGCTAGTTGAGCTCACCCTTTCTTTCACTGTTCTCTTCAAGAAATGAGAACGTAGCTGGGACAAGTCAGGAAACGGAGTGATGGTCCGAATGATAGTATTAGTTAGTAGTCCTCACTATTCTATGTAATAGTGTGTTAATAAATATAATGAGGACTCCTTTTGAGTATGGATACTCTCTAGTAGACAATATTTGTATTCAAACTCACAGTTTATGTTTTGTCATATTGAACACGACAGCTATATTATTAAGTTGTATTTGAATTCTGTACCATGTATCTGATGACCCAAGATGGGTGATGTATACCTAATTTTGGGGGCGTCACAGTTGGTATCAGAGCTTAGGGATATGATCCCTGGCTAAGATTTGAGAATAGAACTAGGAGGGGAGAGACGGGGAATTCCTTCGCTAGTATGACCTACCTAAGTTTATTTGTATGATATTTAATTGGTCGGTCATAATATAAAGATAATATATGACATATCAATTAACTTTTATTTTGTGGCAGTATCTGAAAATGGCATTTGAGAATGTTGAGAATAGCAATGGAGCACATGCGACTGTTGATTCACCACATATCAATAATCAGGATAATGTGCATCAGGAAGGTGACAATCCTCATGCAAACAACAACAATGACCAGATGATGAATGATGGAATGTTCAGAAGCTTTATGCAGTTCATGCAACAGCAAGCGAGAGCGGCTCCTGTCCAAAATATAGGTGAAAACACTAAAAACTCTCGGACGGTCACCGCTAAACAGTTCAAGGAGCTGGGACCACCGGAGTTTAAGGGAGAGCCAAAACCACTTACAGCGGAAACATGGATAAAGCAGATCACCAAGATATTTGATGTCTTGGGATGCTCCAAGGAGCAAAAGGTTCCCTTTGCCGCCTTTATGTTGCGAGAGGCAGATTACTTATGGGAATCGATTAAGCGTACTCAACCTGCCGCACTGAAGATGTCTTGGGAGAAGTTCCAAGAGCTGTTCAATGACAAATACTTTCTCGAAAGTGTTCGTCACATGAAGGAGGTGGAGTTCATCAAATTGGAGCAGAATAATATGACCGTGTCGCATTATGAGGCTAAATTTGCTGAGTTGTCCCGGTTTGCGTCCCACTTGGTGGATAATGAAGAGCGAATGACGCGAATATTTTTGCGAGGTTTGAAACCTGAGATACGTCAACATCTTATTTCTCATAAACTGTGTTTGTATTCAGATGTTGTGAATAGGGCTCATTTAGTGGAGCGCGATAACGAGTCAACGCAACCAAAAGAGAGCAGTCGGCAAAATGATAATACCAGTGAGAGCAGTCATCGAAGCGGTGACAACAAGCGTGGAGGGAATCAACAGGCCAGAAATGGTAACCACTTCGGTGGTAATCAGGGCCAAAACAATAAGAATGATCATTTCAAGAAGAGGAGATTTAACAATGATAGAAAGACGTCAGCACCATCACCCGTTGTTAAGGAAGGAGAACGACCACCTATCATATGTTTCAAATGCGGAGGGGAGGGGCACATCAGTCCAAACTGCGCGATGCCGTCTAAAGCATGTTATAATTATGGAAGAGAAGGTTATTCAGCTCGATTTTGTCGTTTATCAAAAACAAGTTCAGCCAAGATGGAGACACCAATGGCCGTCCCAGAAAAGTCAAAATCGGTAGTGCAAGGGAGAGCGTTTGTTGTGACCTCCCAGAAAGTAAGGAACCCGAATGAGGTCATCACGGGTAAGCTTATCATAAACTCTAACGAAGCCTATACTTTATTTGATACCGGTTCTACCCATTCTTTTATTTCTCCTACTTGCGCTCATCGATTAAATTTGACTCCGGAGAAATTAGACTTTGATTTATCTGTTGAAACTCCATTGGGAGAAACCTTCATTACATCCACGGTTTATAAGTCTTGTTTGGTTCAAGTTGGTACCCACACATTACCTATCGATCTTATTTCATTAAAAATACTTGCATTTGACGTGATTCTAGGGATTGATTGGTTAACTACTCATCATGCAAAAATTGATTATTTTCGTAAGGTTGTTAGCTTTCATATTCCTAATCGACCTATTATGCGAATTCAAGCAACCAAACCATTAAAATCAATCGCTGTCATCTCAAGCCATAAAGCTATTCGTTTATTGAAAAACGGATGTCAAGCTTTCTTAGCTCATGTCACGGATCTAAACAAAAATACGTCAGTTTTGAATGATATTTCTATTGTTAATAAATTCCCTGACGTATTCCCTGAAGAACTTCCTGGCCTACCCCCAGAGCGTGAAATTAAATTTTGTATCGACCTTGAACCCGGTACAAAACCCATTTCTAAAGCCCCATATCTAATGGCTCCTATTGAACTTCAGGAGTTAAAGATCCAACTGCAGGAATTGTTAGACATTGGCTTTATTCATCCTAGTACTTCTCCTTGGGGTGCTCCTGTTCTATTCGTGAAGAAGAAAGATGGAAGTATGCGACTTTGTATTGATTATCGGGAGTTGAATCATGTCACCATCAAAAATAGGTACCCATTGCCACGTATTGATGACCTGTTTGATCAGTTGCAAGGAGCACAATTTTTTTTAAAGATCGATCTTCGTTCTGGATATCATCAGCTGAAGGTTAGAACTGAGGATATTCCAAAGACGGCTTTTAGAACTCGGTACGGGCATTATGAATTCCTAGTCATGTCCTTTGGATTGACTAATGCACCTGCTGCCTTCATGGATATGATGAACCGGGTATTCAAGGAATATTTGGATCACTTTGTGGTCGTCTTTATTGATGACATCCTTATTTATTCCAAAAGTCGTGAAGATCATGAGCAACACTTGAGGCTGGTACTCCAAAAGCTTCGTGAATACAAGCTTTATGCCAAGTTGAAGAAATGCGAGTTCTGGCTGAAGGAGGTAGCATTCCTTGGGCACGTAGTATCAAGTCGTGGAATATCGGTTGACCCGGCAAAGATTGAAACTATTCAAAGCTGGGAGCAACCTAAATCAGTGACCGAAGTACGTAGCTTTCTTGGTTTAGCTGGTTATTATCGGAGATTCGTGGAAGGATTTTCTCGAATCGCTACTCCATTAACTCAGCTGACTCGGAAAGATACAAAGTTCGGTTGGAGCGAAGAATGTGAGCAGAGTTTTTAAGAACTCAAGAGGAGACTCATTTCAGCACCTGTTCTAACAATACCATCTGGCTCGGAGGGATTTGTCATCTACAGTGATGCTTCGAGCAAAGGGTTGGGATGCGTTCTCATGCAACATGGAAAAGTCATAGCCTATGCATCAAGACAACTCAAGGAATATGAGAGGAATTATCCTACTCATGATCTAGAGTTGGCAGCTGTTGTCTTTGCACTTAAAATTTGGAGGCATTACTTGTATGGGGAGAAGGTGGAGATCTTTACGGATCATAAAAGCCTCAAATATTTCTTCACTCAAAAGGAACTCAACATGCGACAACGACGTTGGCTTGAACTGTTGAAAGATTATGATCATACCATTCAATACCATCCTGGAAAAGCGAACGTGGTAGCTGACGCATTGAGTAGAAGATCATATGCAAGTACGAGTGCGATATTGTCAACACAAAGGCCCATTTTGTGTGATTTGCAAAGGATGGAGATAGAGTTAAAGACTCCAGGGACCCATGTGATGATGGCGAATATACGAGTAGAACCGACTTTAATCGATAAAGTTAAAGCTGCTCAAGCTACAGACCTGGAGCTGATGCGTATGAGGAAGAAAGTGCAAGAAGGTGCTATGCCGGAAGCAAGAATCGATGAAGAAGGAATACTTCGAGTCAACTCCAGACTTTGTGTTCCTAACAACCCTGATTTAAAGTATGAAATCATGATGGAGGCGCACAACACACCGTTTGCAATCCATCCTGGAAGTACCAAAATGTATCATGATCTTCGTCATACATTTTGGTGGAGCAATATGAAGAGAGAGATAGCGTTGTTTATCTCAAGGTGTCTAACTTGTCAACGAGTCAAAGCGGAGCATCAAGTACCAAAAGGTCCATTGCAACCACTTGAAATTCAGAATGGAAGTGGGAGCACATTACCATGGATTTCGTTACCGGTCTTCCTAAGGTTTCTCAAGGTATTGATGCGATTTGGGTCATTGTTGATAGATTGACCAAGTCTGCTCATTTCTTACCGATACGAGAAACTTATACACTTGAACGTCTTGCTCGTATGTACATAAACGAGATTGTAAGACTGCATGGTATGCCAGTATCCATAGTTTCTGATCGAGACCCAAGATTCACTTCACGATTTTGGGTTAGTTTACAAAAAGCTATGGGCACATATTTACGATTTAGTTCGGCATATCATCCTCAGACGGACGGACAATCAGAGAGGACTATTCAAACTCTTAAAGATCTATTAAGACTCTATGTCTTTGACTTCAAGGGAAGTTGGGACAAGTTCTTACCATTGGTGGAGTTTTCCTACAACAACAGTTATCAAGCAAGTATTGGCATGGCTCCATTCGAAGCATTGTATGGAAGAAAATGTCATTCTCCAGTACGGTGGGATGAGGTGGGTGAAGCAACGTTGTTGGGACCGGAGTTGGTACGTATGACTACAGAAAAGATTCAAACGATCCGACAACGTATAAAAACCTCACAAGATCGACAAAAGAGTTATGTTGATCTTCATCGAAAGGACGTGGAATTTGATGTAGGAGATCATGTGTTCTTACGTGTTGCTCCATGGAAAGGAGTTACGAGATTTGGAAAAAGAGGAAAGCTCAATCCTCGATTCATCGGTCCATTTTTAATCCTCGATCGAGTAGGAACTGTGGCTTATAGACTCGCTTTACCGCCAAGTATGTCTCGTGTTCATAACGTTTTTCACATATCCATGTTACGCAAATATGTGGAAGACCCGAACCACATTATTGAGTTAGAACCGGACGAAATAGCGGAGGATTTGACGTATGAAGAAGTTCCTGTTCAAATCTTGGATAAGAAGGAACATATTCTACGCTCCAAGGTTATACCTCAAGTCAAAGTTTTGTGGAGAAACCACGATGTTGAGGAAATGACTTGGGAGTTAGAATCTGAAATGAAATCAAGGTATCCTTACCTCTTCGACATACCAGGTACGTACCCTAATTTCGAGGGCGAAATTTCATAAGAAGGGGAGGTTGTAAGACCCCAACTTTTATAAATAAAGATGAATTTTCTATAAATATCATTTTTGAATATTATGGAGTTAATTTGATATAATGTTATAGTTGTGGGTAATATTTATAAATTTTGCAAAGTACGCAAGTTGTTATATAATATTCGATTGGTCGGGGAATATTCGTTTTAACAGGGAATATTCGTACAACGGCACAATCATTGGTGGACCCCACAACGGAATTATTGTCGGATTGAGAAAACGACAAAAATATTTTATTAAAAATAACGGCGGAAGTTTTACCATTGTTACTGTTGAACTACTCGGTAGTAAAAGTACAGTAATACGTGTGGTTGCATAGTAGCACACGGTATTGATTATTAATGCTTATGTGAGAAGTCACTCAGTTTGATTCAATTATTGTCAGTTAATAATATGAATTATTTAGCGATAATGACGTTTTGTTTTATTCGTATTATTAACGTAATAAAACAGAAACATCTTTTTATATAAAACAGAATACTTTATTAAAGTTATTCTATAAATAGAATATATTATATTTTATTTAAAAGATTTTTCTTTAAATATGGACCGTCAGATTAAAGTAATCAATCTGGACCGTTCATGGATTAGTTACTATGCATTCTATTTTTCTATAAATAGCAGCTCATTCCTTCATTATTTCTTACGAATTCACTGAACTCTAGAGAGAGAAACTATAGAGAGAGAGAGAGAGAAGAAGGTATTCTGCTACTTAACTACTTCCTTATTTCAGCTCTTCTTTAAAACGGTAAGGGGTGTTATTCTTTCTTATTCATGAAGAGAACTGTTGTTATTCCATTTCTTATTATTCTGTTGGAATAACCTGTATACGCGGTCTACCCTATACTTGGTGACATTCTTCTATTATTCTGTTGGAACATCCTGTCTGTGTGTTTTACACCGGACCTGGTTCCGTTTTTATTATTATTCTGTTGGAACATCTGTCTGTGTGTTTTACACCGGACCTGGTTCCATTTTTATTATTATTCTGTTGAACATCCTGTCTGTGTGTTTTACACCGGACCTGGTTCCGTCTTGTTATTATTCTGTTGGAACATCCTGTCTGTGTGTTTTACACCGGACCTGGTTCCATTATTTATTATTCTGTCGGAATATCCTGTCTGTGCGTTTACGCCGGACCTGGTTCCATTATTTATTATTCTGTTGGAATAACCTGTCTGTGCGGTCTATCGCATGCATGCTGATTTCTTTTGTTATTCCATTCTTTATTATACTCAGTTGGTTAAGTTTTGACTTTTATACTCCATGAAATTTGTGGAATATCCTTGATAATTGCGTTTCATCCAGTATCTTTTCATGAAAATATTCTTCTAAGCATTCTTGAATTTTACTCCACAAAGCAGTATCATGTTGACAATTTGGACGTTGTTAATTCTTGGATAAATTAATTCTTAAACTTGTTTTATTGAATTCTTATATCATTGTCATCATCCTCATGTTTATAAAATGTTAAAAGTCATCTGTGGCCTGTAGTGCATAGATGGACTTGGTATGATTATGACAAGGAATTATTCGGTATAATCATGACCGTAATGTTACAAATGATGTGGTAAAAGTCCTCATTGGCCCGTAGTGCGTTGATGGACAGTTGTTGGCATGATCATGACCATTAATGAATACACGAATATCCTTGGCCGTAGTGCAGGGGTGATTCGATGATGTGGATTATTTTATTAAGCTGAGTTCCAGCGATAACAGTGTTGAAAAACCTTTTAAATCATAAAAGATAGTAGAGTTTATTTTCTAGTTGACTCTTTTAATGGATTGCTTGTTCCGCTGCAGTTAAACTTGATGTCTATTATATTTTATCAGTTTAACATTGTTGACGGCTAATGATAATTTATTCTGCATTATCTTAGTCATAATATTTCTTACTGGGCTAGTTGAGCTCACCCTTTCTTTCACTGTTCTCTTCAGGAAATGAGAACGTAGCTGGGGCAAGTCAGGGAACGGAGTGATGGTCCGAATGATAGTATTAGTTAGTAGTCCTCACTATTCTATGTAATAGTGTGTTAATAAATGTAATGAGGACTCCTTTTGAGTATGGATACTCTCTAGTAGATAATATTTGTATTCAAACTCACAGTTTATGTTTTGTCATATTGAACACGACAGTTGTATTATTAAGTTGTATTTGAATTCTGTACCATGTATCTGACGACCTAAGATGGGTGATGTATACCTAATTTTAGGGGCGTCACAGTTATCGCTGAGACTCAGCTTAATAAAATAATCCACATCATCGAATCACCCCTGCATTACGGCCAAAGATATTCGTGTATTCATTAATGGTCATGATCATACCAACAAATGTCCATCACTGCACTGCGGGCCAATGAGGACTTTTACCACATCATTTGTACATTACGGTCATGATTATATCGAATAATCCCTGGTCATAATCATACCAAGTCCATCTATGCACTACAGGCCACAGATGACTTTTAACATTTTATAAACATGAGGATGATGACAATGATATAAGAATTCAATAAAACAAGTTTAAGAATTAATTTTTCCAAGAATTAACAACGTCCAAATTGTCAACATGATACTGCTTTGTGGAGTAAAATTCAAGAATGCTTAGAAGAATATTTTCATGAAAAGATACTGGATGAAACGTAATTATCAAGGATATTCCACAAATTTCATGGAGTATAGAAGTCAAAACTTAACCAACTGAGTATAATAAAGTATGGAATAACAAAAGAAATCACCATGCATGCGATAGACCGCACAGACAGGTTATTCCGACAGAATAATAAATAATGGAACCAGGTCCAGCGTAAAACGTACAGACAGGATATTCCAACAGAATAATAATAAGGACGGAACCATGTCCGGTGTAAAACACACAGACAGGACATTCCAACAGAATAATAATAAATACGGAACCAGGTCCGGTGTAAAACACACAGACAGGATGTTCCAACAGAATAATAATAAAGACGGAACCAGGTCTGGTGTAAAACACACAGACAGGATGTTCCAAGAGAATAATAATAAAGACGGAACCAAGTCCGGTGTAAAACACACAGACAGGATGTTCCAACAGAATAATAGAAGAATGTCACCAAGTATAGGGTAAACCATACAGGTTATTCCAACAGAATAATAGGAAATAGAATAACAACAGTTCTCTTCATGAATAAGAAAGAATAACACCCCTTACCGTTTTAAAGAAGAACTGAAATAAGGAAGTAGTTAAGTGGCAGAATATTTTTCTTCTCTCTCTCTATAGTTTCTCTCTCTAGAGTTCAGTGAATTCGTAAGAAATAATGAAGGAATGAGCTGCTATTTATAAAAAATGGAATGCATAGTAACTAATCCATGAACGGTCCAGATTGATTACTTTAATCTGACGGTCCATATTTAAAGAAAAATCTTTAAAATAAAATATAATATATTCTATTTATAGAATAACTTTAATAAAGTATTCTGTTTTATATAAAAAGATGTTTCTGTTTTATTACGTTAATAATACGAATAAAACAAAACGTCATTATCGCTAAATAATTCATATTATTAATTGACAATAATTGAATCAAACTGAGTGACTTCTCATATAAGCATTAATAATCAATACCGTGTGCTACTATGTAACCACATGTATTACTGTACTTTTACTACCGAGTAGTTCAACAGTATCAATGGTAAAACTTTCGCCGTTATTTTTAATAAAATATTTTTGTCGTTTTCTCAATTCGACAATAATTTTGTTGTGGGATCCACCAATGATTGTGTCGTTGTACGAATATTCTCTGTTAAAACGAATATTTCCCGACCAATTGAATATTATATAACAACTTACGTACTTTGTAAAATTTATAAATATTACCCACAACTATAACATTATATCAAATTAACTCCATAATATTCAAAAATGATATTTATAGAAAATTCATCTTTATTTATAAAAGTTGGGGTCTTACATATATATATATATATATATATATATATATATATATATATATATATATATATTTACATTTCGTCCCACCTAGAGTTTACTTCGTGGTGGTTGACCGTTTTTACAGCTTTCTGTACATTTCGTCCCGCCTGGAGTTTCCTCCGTGGCGGTTGATAGCTTTTACAGCTTTATTTATATTTTTGATCCCCCATGGAGGTGCTTCGTGGCTGGTGATCATGTCTGTATATATATATTTATAGCTTTTATATATATACCTGCTTATTACGTTTATATCAATTGCGGCATCATGTGAGCCTAGGAATCATGTGATCACAGGTTCAGTCCATTGAATCTAGATTCGGTTCCCATGATGGACCTTTTCAGCTGTAAGCAGCTTGTAAATTTATCTGTGATGTTTGGATTTCCTCAGATGGGTTTCATACCCATGAGGAATTCAGCACCTTTTGTACATCATTTTCACACAGATGCCTCGCATCTGTAAAATAAAATCAACCCAGCCGAATACAGAATAAAATGGGAGTGTAAAAGGTCTCCATCACTATTGAGCATTGGGTTTGAAAAACCTCTTTTATAAAACATCAGTGCCATATCTTGTTTAAAATTGAATTTTTACATAAATTCAAACCCTGTGTATATAGGCTCGAACGAGGCCTAGCACAACTTCCAAATAACAGCACATTGACCCACACACACACATTCATATAACAGTTTCTTGAAAAGTGGCGGTCACCGTGGCAACACGGATGTCGGGGGGTGCCTAACACCTTCCCTCTGCATAAGCAAGTCCCCGGACCCTAAATGAATCTTGGTTTCACAGACCCGTTTAGCAGTGTTACATCACTGGGTCAATGTGCAAACTTTTTCTCGGTTGTGTTGGTACAACCAGTTAAAAAACCAACTGGCAACTCTTACAGTCCAATCGTCGACATTACATATGTTGGACCTTTTTCACTTGTTTTTTTAAACAAATCTCACCTAAAATGAGAACACAAAAGAACAGGTAACGAAAAGGGACAAATAAAAAATTCGACGTCGATAGAATATATGAGAGTACTTTTATTAATTAATTTCCAAACTTCTTTAGGAATTAAATAATAATAATAGTAATAGTAATAATAAGACTCCTCTTATTAATTTATATTTAATATTTCTAAAATATTAAATAATAAATATTAAGCTATTTAATTTATTCTATCACCATAGATTAAATTAAATATACTTAATTTATTACTACGATTATGTCATTAACTTCTGAAATAATTATTCTTCCTTTTATGGTGTGACCCTTTAGGTTCTCCATATTAAACTGGCTGTGAATAAATCAATTAGAACAATTTTAATCTTATTTAAATAAATAAATTAAACTATTAATTTATTTAAATAAATAATATTTATTCTACAATAGGGATAAGCCTCCCTAGCGATCAACGACTTTCCAGATAATATAGATTTCAACATTAATCATAAAAGAACCTTTGAGTAAATAGTTACCGTATAATTTAATCCTTCCACTATACAATGTCCCAATTAAATATAAGACATGTAATTACTGTCAAGTCTTATTTTATTTAATTATATGTATTTCGATCCTTAAATGCACAACTCCAAATAATGCAAATTAGAAACTCCTTTCTAATTTCATTCTGCCTTGGCCAATGACTACCGGGTTGTCATTTATCGAATCACATAGGACATTTCTCTTCTTTTACTAGAAGTGGTAGATTCTTTATTGATCATACATTATCTCCATTTATAACTTATTATACCCAAGCATACCCTTTGATATACCCTAAGGGTCTTAAGGAATAAGTCAAAGTATAACTCATCATACACAAGATACTATGATGATCTCAAGTCCAAGGATCACTTGTACTACTATCACTACAGGAATTCCTATTGATAGGCAAGTAAAACTCCATTAGGTATTCCTTAGCGAGCCACGTTCAGTGAACTTATTCTCTAATAAGCACCTACATACTTGCTTTAGTGTCTCCACGCAAATGATCATGAGATCAATCATCCTCATCCAATGAACAAGCAACGTATGTACTAATCTATTCGGATTCATTAATCCCCAATTTAGTAATCCAACGATTGGGAACTATTTTAGTTTTAAGCTTTCTAAGAATTTAGATCTCATTAGAATGATCATCATCATTATTCTAAAAGCATTGCTTAAAACTATGGGTTTATCACATATTAAAAAACAGCATCATGTAGATAATTAAAAGCCTTTAATAAACTAATACTTTTTATTAATAAATGAAAAAGATTGTTACAAAGTATATGCTTTATCATCAAACATGATTGGCTTGTGTGCATACTACTTTCAGTTCTCCTTCCTTGAAAACGGGTGTTGGTGCTGCTGTCTTTCCATCGTTGTTGAACCCTCTCTTCTTGAAATTTCCACTCCTATTATCTTGGCCATGATTACCACCGAAGTGATTACCATTCTTGGCATGATAATTTCCCCCATGATGGTTATCATTGTTCCGATGGCTGTTGCCACCGGTACGATTATTATCGTGTTGTTGCTCGTTATCCTTTCGTTGGGCTGGCTTATTATTGCGCTCCAATAACTGAGCCCTATTCACTACATCTTAATATAAATAAAGTTTGTGAGGAATTAAGTATTGAGGTATCTCGGGTTTCAAACCTCTTAGAAACATTCACGTCATTCTCTCCTCATTATCAACCAAGTGGGACGCAAACCGGGACAACTCGGTAAACTTAGCCTCGTATTGCGACACGGTCATATTGTTTTGCTTCAACTTGATGAATTCCACCTCCTTCATGTGACGAATACTTTTGGGAAAGTACTTGTCGTTGAACAGCTCTTGGAACTTCTCCTAAGACATCTTGAGTGCGTCAGGCTGGGTACATTTTACAGATTCCCACCAGTAATCTGCCTCTTCACGCAACATAAAGGTGGAAAGGGGAACCTTTTGCTCCTCAGAGCATTTCAAGACATCAAATATCTTGGTGATCTGCTTTAACCACGTCTCCGCCTTAAGTGGTTCTGGCTTTAACCACGTCTCTGCCTTAAGTGGTTCTGGCTTTTCCAAAAACTACGGCGGTCCCAGCTCCTTGACCTGCTTAGCAGTGGCCAGCCGTGGGTTCCCATTGTTTCCACCTACATTTTGAACAGGAGTCTCTCTCACCTGATGTTGCATGAATTGCATAAAGCCTCTGAACATCCCATCGTTCACCATTTCAACGGTCTCATGTGCTTCATTGCTTATCTCGACATTTTCGGATGCCATTTTCAAATACTGCCACAAAATAAGGGTTAATTAACATATCACATATTATCCCTATACTCTGACCGACTAATTAAATACCAAATAAACTTAGGTAGGTCATACTAGCGAAGGAATTCCTCGTTTCTCCCCTCCTAGTTCTTGTCTCACATCTCAGCCAAGGATCATATCCTTAAGCTTTGATACCAACTGTGACGCCCCCAAAATAGGCATACATCACCCATCTTGAGTCGCCAAATACATGGTACAAAATTTAAATACAACTTAATTATACAACAGTCGTGTAAAATACGACATAACATAATCTAAGAGTTTTAATAAGAATATTGTCATCTAGACAATATCCACACTCAATGGATTCCTCATTACATTTATTGTCACACTATTTTATAGAATAGTGAGGACTACTAAAACAACCATCTGGACTGTCAATCCATTCCCCGACTCGTCCCAGCATAATTCTCATTTCCTGAAGAGAACAGTAAAAGAAAGGGTGAGATCAACTAGCCCAGTAAGAAATATTATGACTAAGATAATGTAAAATAAATTATCCTTAGCCTTCAATAGTATAATAATTGATAGAATATAATATATAACAAGTTTTAGATCAACAACTGCAGCGGAATAAGCAATCCATTAGAAGAGTCAAGTAGAGCATAAAATCTATTATCTTCTATGGTTTAAAAAGTTTTTCATCAACTCTATCGTTGAGACTCAGCTTAATAAATAAAATCGAATCATCCCTACACCACGACCAAGGATATTCATGTAATCATCAATGGTCATGATTATACCGAATAATCCCTGGTCATAATCATACCAACAACTGTCTATCAATGAACTACAGGCCAATGAGGACTTTTACCACATCATTCGTTACATTACGGTCATGATTATACCGAATAATCCCTGGTCATAATCATACCAAGTCCATCTATGCACGTAAGCCAAAGATGGCTTTCATCACAATATAAGCATGAGGATGATGCCAATGACATAATAATTCAATAAAACAAGTTCAATGATAAATTTTAAAGATTTATAATTTAATTTATCCAGAAATCAATAACGTCCAAATCGCAAACATGATACTGCTTTGTGGAGTAAAATTCAAGAATAATATTCATGTACCAAAAATAATTTGGACAGAAAAGAAATATATTTTTCGGGCGAATAGTATCCCGTGAATAGTACTTCGGGAATAGTACCCCGACACGAAAAGTGTCCTGAATAACCCAGTGAATGATACTAGAGTGAATAGTAATTGGGTGAATAGTAACATGTGAATAGTAACTCGTGAATAGTATTTCGGCACAAACACGAGTGAATAATACCAGTGTGAATAGTAACTGGGTGAATAGTAACCCGTGAATATTAACTCGTAAAAGAAAAATACCAAAGAAAATGATATTTCATGACGAGTACAAAAGAAATGATATCTCATACAAGTATAATTGAATATACGAAACTGCAAATAGATTTTCACCCGCCATGCAGTAATCCACGTAGACAAATCATTTCCACAATTTAATAAAGAATGAATACGAAGGATCATTCACCATGCATGCAATAATCCACATAGACAGGTTATTCCAACAAAATAATAAAGAATGGAACTTGGTAATGCGTAATCCGCATAGACAGGATATTCCAACAGAATAATAAAGAACAGAACCAGGTAATCTGTAATTCACACAGACAGGATATTCCAACAGAATAATAACAGAATTCACCAGGCATGCGATAGACCGCACAGACAGGTTATTCCCAACAGAATAATAAAGAATGGAATAACAGAAGAATTCACCAGGCATACAATAGACCGCACAGACAGGATATTCCAACAGAATAATAAAGAATGGAATAACAGAAGAATTTTACCATGTATGCGGTACTTCGCATAGACAGGTTATTCCAACATAATAATAAAGAATGGAATAACAAAAGCTCTTTTCATGAATACAAAAGAAATAATACCCCTTATCTTAGAATAAAACTGGATACTGGAATAGTGAGGTAGCAGACTTCTCTTCTTCTTTCTCTCTATAATTTCTCTCTATAATAATTGCTCTTGTGAGACTTAGTGAATTGGTGAGAAATGAAGGAAGAATGAGCTTCTATTTATAAGAAAATATTGTTTCAATAATTGCACATTTTGGGGCTCAAAATATTACAGTATAATACCTTCCTCTTTTTCTTCATTTTTAATTTAGTCCTGCAAGTTATATCAAACTTGCACCACCTCCCCTAATAGTAAATCATGTGAATCAATAGTAAATCATATAACTCAATAGTTCTAAACATGTGAAAAAAATAATTACAGTATAGTACCTCCAACTATACCTCCATTTTTAATTTAGTCATACAAGTATTATCAATCTTGTACCATCTCCCCTAATAGTACAAGAATGTGAATCAATAGTACACACATGTGAACACATAGTTATAAGCATGTAAATTAATAGCAATTAATTGCTCATTTATCTGGTTAATTATCCGATTGGTCCATATAACCTCCAGGCATCAATTATTATAGAAATAGATGTCAATTTCCACTAACACTAATAATCCCAACACAATAGAAATATCAATTTTATCTTTAATCAACACGAACTTATTTATCATTAATATTATAATTCACAATATTTAACAACCAGGTCGTTCCAAGGAAAAAGGGGACTTTCCGATAAGGATTTCTCCCTATTGGCGCGCAATTAGGTGGCCAAACCTCTCCTCGATAGAACTTTCTAGACATTGTCAATATTATAAATAATAATATGAATAACTTTGTCGTCTCAATGATTGATTTACTAATAGTAAATATTATGCAAATGATACTGTGACAATAATTGAATCAATAATATGAGAGATATTATGCAGCAACTACTGTAACAATAATTGAATAAACTGAGTGGCTTCTTACATAAGTATCAATAATCAATACCGTGTGCTACTATACAACCATGCGTATTACTGTACTTTTACTACTGGGTAGTTCAACAGTTTTAACGGTAACACGTTCGCCGTTATTTTTATAAAATGATAATTCTATCATTTTCTAACTACGACAATACTTCTGTTGTGGGGTCCACCAATGATTGTGCCGTCGTACGGATATTCCCCGACAAAAAGAATATTCCCCGACCAAACGAATATTTTATAACAACTTGCACACTTTACAAAGTTTTCACATATCACCCTTAACTTTAACCTTTTATCAATTAACCATTTACAAAATAAAATAATAATTATAAGAAAATTGAATACTTTCATTTCATAAAATTCGGGGTCTTACAATTAATACCTCTTACATGGCACCTCTTGATTTGTGCACTACCAATATCAATTTCTGATTGTATTACATGCATTGTTATTTTGCTCTCTTTCTCTCAAAATTCCCTTTAAAGTTTTGTGATCTGATGTTTATTTATTTGATTTAATTTATTATTTGTTATTTTAGATTTTTGGGTAGGCAGAGTTTTTGAATCCAGGGGGAGTGTTAAAGATAGGGTGGCTGTTCCACTTATTACATGGTATTTGTTTCATTACATGGTAAGAGAAGTTTACCTTTCTCTTTTAGTTGGATAACCAAAAATTACAAAGTAAAGCATTTCAAGCTCTTTAATTTTCTATCTTTGCATTTTATCTTTGAAGCTTAATTAAGAGCCTCAATGTGTTGGGCATTGTTTTTCTGATAGTTATATAATTTTGTTCTTGAATAACTACTATGACTCCCCCAAATTCGGGTATCTTCCAACCCGACATATGGTGCTCCACGGTGCTACAATTCACATAAACATTCAATTGAAATGCCTCAGAAGAATGAATATGTCTTATATATATTCCAAAACAATATTACCATTCTCCAGGTTCTTTATAACCGTTACATTTGTTCTTGTCATAATATCAAATATTATCATTATCAACCTATACTATTACATACGTAATCTATAACTTCGCATTAGCCTTCCCTTTATCCTTGCTAGATCCTTCGGTCCATTCGGTCTAAGCTGCATTCATATGGTTCAAGCAAGAGTGAGCATAACAAGCTCAGCAAGTACAACAATTTCTTTTAAACAATATGCTTGAAATACAAGAATCGTATATCTTCTATAACTGGATAATAGTTACGAAGTACTATCAATAACTCAAAATAGCATTTATTTTCTTTTAAAACGTTTTACAATAACAATATTCAGTAAAACATCAATTCTGGTCCAAGACTATGAGTGTTTCATAATTTCTTTGGAAAGGACAACCCGGTACTAAGTCCGTAAGTCCGGCATAGCTTACGAGCACTTCTAGGTGATCAACCTATAGTACTCTATGTTGTTCAACACTACATCCATTAAACATGTGTACGTTTAAGTTTTGATAACCTCGCGTGCCCATCGAATAATCGATGAAAAATACATTTGTTTATTCATACGCATCCTTACCTTGAATCCGTACCAAATAATTGGCACATGATAGCTTTAGCAATTCTATATTGAAAGACTTATAAATAAATCAATCAACTTTTCAAGATTAGTCTAGCCGAGGTAAAAATGGCATTGACCCTTTAATAAAACAATTCATGAATCTCATAACATGAATCACAGAAAACTTGGCTAACACGAAGGTTGTAACGACCCCAAAATAGGTTCATTCCACCCAACCCATTCTGAGTCGTCAAATACATGGTACAGAAAATAACTACAACTTTATTACAACAATTGTCGTGCAAAATACAACAACACATATGCTGTGAGTTTGGATACAAATATATACCAAATGTGACTCATGTTCCAACCGTGGACATCACCTCACAATAACACCTTACATAAAGGTATAGTCAAAAACTGTTTTAGAAATTAGAATCTTTGGGAAGTGCTCAAGGAAACCTTCGTACATGGGAGGCCACGCATCTAGGTTATGATAGATATCATATGGCCACAGAATTATCCTTGGTTGACCCAATAGACCCCAAAGAAAAACGAGAAGATTACTATCATATTCTTCCCAATGGTGAGTCTTCTCTTGACTTATCATTATCTCCACTGTCTCTAATTGAGAATTATACTTCAAACAAACACCAAGATTATATAGGTAGTGCCCATAGATATACTCAGCAAGTGGATGAGCACAACCCTGTCTTATGATGACACGAGGTTGTATGTCATTAGACATCTTGTATGATAGTGACAAAACACCCTTCCAACGTTGGGTTCGCCTCACCCTATTTTCTTCACCAAATATAACTACTAAATGATGACCACCGTTCTATTCCCTTGTTACCCCCGCTCGACCCAGCTACACTCTTATTACCTGAAAGGAATTGTGAAGCAAAAGGGTGAGCACAACTAGCTCAGTAAAGAATATCATGACTAAAGATAATTAAATTATCAATAGCCTTCATCAATAATAAATCAGAGATTTAGAACATATGGTAAATGATAAAAATTTCAACCATAGTTGCAGCGGAACGAGCAATCCATTAGAAGAGTCAAATAGACTATAAAGTCTATTATCTTCTCCATGTTAAAAATCCATCAACAATGTTTTATCCCTGTAACATCAATCAACAATTCTGGTCCACAATCATATGAATAACTCATAATCATAACTGTAGTTCTAAATTCCTCTTCTCACCCAGGACGAAGATAATTTTCATCACCTATCTTTACCTGAAACATCAAAGATCATGGTTACACCAAATCACATTTCCTGTTCATAATCATACTAATAACTTCATCTTTGCACTACGGCCAAAGATATTCATTTGTATCACCAGTTGGTCATGTTTATCTCAACATCTGTTCATCTTTGCACTACTGGCCAAAGATATTCAACAACATGTCATCTTTGCACTACGGGCCAAAGATATTCATCAACATTTCATCTTTGCACTACAGGCCAAAGATATTCATCAACAGTTCATATTTGCACTACGGCCAAATATATTCATCAACAGTTCATATTTGCACTACAGGCCAAATATATTAATATCTCAAAGAAATATATAATCATTTCAGAATTTATATAAACAATAATTATAACCATGTTGATCAATTCACCTTTGCACTTAAGCTAAAGATATTCAATTATAAATTCAATGGTCATGATCATACCAGTCACAATTCAACTTTGCACTACAGGCCAAAGAGAACCCTAGTCATGATCATACCAATAATCTACCCATCTTTACACTCAAGTGAAAGAGAATTTCAACATCAGGGTTATAAAAATGTTATATATGATAATAAAAACAATATGATCAACATATAGATTTAATCTCAAGAGTAATATTCATAACTCAACTATAATTTGGTCAGAAAAAGAAACCAATTTTATCATGAATAGTAACTCGTGAATAGTAACTCATGAATAGTAACTCGTGAATAGTAACTCGTGAATACCCCGACACAAAAGATAGAAATTCCACAATAAAATCCATACCAATATTTCGGTATAATGATATTGAAAGAATAACATTACTTAAATTTATAAACAATTTATTTTAATTGTTTACACTTTACTAATTAATGCATTTAATCATCATAAAATGCCAACTCTTACAATTTCATCATCAATAACCAAAACCCTCATCAAAAATCTGCATATACCTCATATAGGATTCTCAAGCCATAAAATCCTATTTTCCAATTTTCTTTCTTCACAAAACATATTTAATTCATTTACTCATAACTAGACCATTTTCATGAAAAATACCAAATCAGTTCCAAAAATATTTCTTTTCTGGGATTTAGCATAATATAGTCCCATAGTGAACATATATTTTTCTCAGAATTTTTAAAAGTCATTTACTATTTTTCATATGGCCAAAATAGCCGAATATTTAGACATTTATCAAAAATTGTACTTTTGTCTAAAAATTCTGAAATTTACAGAGTATACTTCTATCATATACATGTACTCCCAATAAAAATTTCATCAATTTTGGAGTTAACCACAAGGAATTATAAGCTGTTACTTTTAAAATAGTCTTTTCTCATAAAATTCATAACTCTCAATCTATACATCCAAAAATCACCATTTTTGGACACAATCAAGAAAACTCATCAAAATATCATTTCAAATTTTTCCAGAATTTTTGAAGATCAGAAAAATTACGAAACTGAAAATCATAACAACCCTTAAAATCCCTTAATATCCCTTACTATCCCTTACTATCCCTTACCTCAAAAGAGCAGTACTTCTGACTGGATATCGGATATGATGCTGAAGGAAACTTGCACTGATGAATAGCAACTCACCAAGTATCTAAAAACTCACAAAATATGCTTCATAATATAGAGAGAGAAAGAGAGAAAGCTTATGTTTCTGGTGTGATTTTCAATTCTAACTTAGCCCTCTATTTATAGGAAAATTTTGGTAGGTTTGACCTGCAACCTGATGGCTTTACCTGCTACTATTCCCACCCACCACATTTGAAATATAATTCAGCACATTTCTTCACCAACCACAAGTGGGGCCCACCAATTCTAGAATTTTTCACCAAAATGATAAACTCCGAAAATTCAACAATTTCTGAACCAGTCATCTCGTAAAATTCATAATAAATCATACGTTCATTTTTAACGGTTCAAAATTTGTGGGCATATACTCAACTTATATATGTATAACATATCCAAAAATTACCACGATCCAACGGTCGGATTAAAAATTATAACCCCCGCAAAATATCTCAAAAACCCTGATTTTTAATACCTCCATTCCGACAAAAATACGGATAAAAACCTCAACATTAACTCCTTCATTTTTAACCACAAAAATATATCCCTCATTTATATCCACATAAAATAAATATTTCCTTATCATATGAATCAATAATTAATTATTCACAAATAATATTACAGAATCACATTTATGACAACCAGGCCGTTCCCAGGAAAGAGGGGGCTTTCCAATAAGAATTTCTCCTTACTGGCGCGCAATTAGATGACCAAACCTCTCCTTAGACAGAACTTTCTAGACATTGCCAATAATGTTATCTAATAATATTATTCAAATAATATGAATTATTGATCTGATAATGGGAAATACTGTGCAGCAACAATTATTGAAACAACAATAATATAAAATATCAACGCAGCAATTATTGAATCAATAAAATAAAATATTGAACAGTAATTACTGTAACAATTATTGAGTAGTGCCTTCTTACGTAAGAATCAATAATTTCAAAAATACTATGCAATACCGTGTGCTACTGTGCAATAACGCGTATTACTGTATTTTAACCACCGGGTATTCCAACAGTGTTAACGGTAACAACTACGCCGTTATTTGTAAAAACTCAAATTTGTCGTTTTCTTCACCCGACAGTTATTCGTTATGGGGCCCACAAATAGCTGCGCCGTCGTACGAATATTCCCCGACAGAAAGAATATTCCACGACCAAACGAATATTCCCCGACAACAATGATTATTTTATAACCACTTGCTTATTTTGAAAAAATTCATATTTCACCCATAACTTTAAACTTTTATCAATTTAACCATTTACTGAATAGTAATTATAAGAAAAATTGAATACTTTTATTTCATAAAATTCGGGGTCTTACAATCTCCCCTCCTTATGAAATTTCGTCCCCGAAATTTACGTACCTGGTATTTCAAAGAGTTGAGAATACCTTCCTTTCATTTCAGATTCCATCTTCCCTGTCATCATAATTTCTCCATTGCTCATCTCCTGTATTTCAAATATCATTCTAGAATACAGCTTCAAAACAAGGGTTAATTTAACAAATTAACATATCACATAATATCCCGATATTATGACTGACCAACAAATAAGCTTAGGTAGGACACACTAGCGAAGGATTTACTCATCTCTCCCCTCCTAGTTATATTCCCCGATCTCCGCCAGAGATCATATCCCTAAGCTCTGATACCAAATGTAACGACCCCAAAATAGGTCCATTCCACCCAACCCATTCTGAGTCGTCAAATACATGGTACAGAAAATAACTACAACTTTATTACAACAATTGTCGTGCAAAATACAACAACACATATGCTGTGAGTTTGGATACAAATATATACCAAATGTGACTCATGTTCCAACCGTGGACATCACCTCACAATAACACCTTACATAAAGGTATAGTCAAAAACTGTTTTAGAAATTAGAATCTTTGGGAAGTGCTCAAGGAAACCTTCGTACATGGGAGGCCACGCGTCTAGGTTATGATAGATATCATATGGCCACAGAATTATCCTTGGTTGACCCAATAGACCCCAAAGAAAAACGAGAAGATTACTATCATATTCTTCCCAATGGTGAGTCTTCTCTTGACTTATCATTATCTCCACTGTCTCTAATTGAGAATTATACTTCAAACAAACACCAAGATTATATAGGTAGTGCCCATAGATATACTCAGCAAGTGGATGAGCACAACCCTGTCTTATGATGACACGAGGTTGTATGTCATTAGACATCTTGTATGATAGTGACAAAACACCCTTCCAACGTTGGGTTCGCCTCACCCTATTTTCTTCACCAAATATAACTACTAAATGATGACCACCGTTCTATTCCCTTGTTACCCCCGCTCGACCCAGCTACACTCTTATTACCTGAAAGGAATTGTGAAGCAAAAGGGTGAGCACAACTAGCTCAGTAAAGAATATCATGACTAAAGATAATTAAATTATCAATAGCCTTCATCAATAATAAATCAGAGATTTAGAACATATGGTAAATGATAAAAATTTCAACCATAGTTGCAGCGGAACGAGCAATCCATTAGAAGAGTCAAATAGACTATAAAGTCTATTATCTTCTCCATGTTAAAAATCCACCAACAATGTTTTATCCCTGTAACATCAATCAACAATTCTGGTCCACAATCATATGAATAACTCATAATCATAATTGTAGTTCTAAATTCCTCTTCTCACCCAGGACGAAGATAATTTTCATCACCTGTCTTTACCTGAAACATCAAAGATCATGGTTATACCAAATCACATTTCCTGTTCATAATCATACTAATAACTTCATCTTTGCACTACGGCCAAAGATATTCATTTGTATCACCAGTTGGTCATGTTTATCTCAACATCTATTCATCTTTGCATTACTGGCCAAAGATATTCAACAACATGTCATCTTTGCACTACGGGCCAAAGATATTCATCAACATTTCATCTTTGCACTACAGGCCAAAGATATTCATCAACAGTTCATATTTACACTACGGCCAAATATATTCATCAACAGTTCATATTTGCACTACAGGCCAAATATATTAATATCTCAAAGAAATATATAATCATTTCAGAATTTATATAAACAATAATTATAACCATGTTGATCAATTCACCTTTGCACTTAAGCTAAAGATATTCAATTATAAATTCAATGGTCATGATCATACCAGTCACAATTCAACTTTGCACTACAGGCCAAAGAGAACCCTAGTCATGATCATACCAATAATCTACCCATCTTTACACTCAGTGAAAGAGAATTTCAACATCAGGGTTATAAAAATGTTATATATGATAATAAAAACAATATGATCAACATATAGATTTAATCTCAAGAGTAATATTCATAACTCAACTATAATTTGGTCAGAAAAAGAAACCAATTTTATCATGAATAGTAACTCGTGAATAGTAACTCATGAATAGTAACTCGTGAATAGTAAACTCATGAATAGTAACTCGAACCCCGACACAAAAGATAGAAATTCCACAATAAAATCCATACCAATATTTCGGTATAATGATATTGAAAGAATAACATTACTTAAATTTATAAACAATTTATTTTAATTGTTTACACTTTACTAATTAATGCATTTAATCATCATAAAATGCCAACTCTTACAATTTCATCATCAATAACCAAAACCCTCATCAAAAATCTGCATATACCTCATATAGGATTCTCAAGCCATAAAATCCTATTTTCCAATTTTCTTTCTTCACAAAACATATTTAATTCATTTACTCATAACTAGACCATTTTCATGAAAAATACCAAATCAGTTCCAAAAATATTTCTTTTCTGGGATTTAGCATAATATAGTCCCATAGTGAACATATATTTTTCTCAGAATTTTTAAAAGTCATTTACTATTTTTCATATGGCCAAAATAGCCGAATATTTAGACATTTATCAAAAATTGTACTTTTGTCTAAAAATTCTGAAATTTACAGAGTATACTTCTATCATATACATGTACTCCCAATAAAAATTTCATCAATTTTGGAGTTAACCACAAGGAATTATAAGCTGTTACTTTTAAAATAGTCTTTTCTCATAAAATTCATAACTCTCAATCTATACATCCAAAAATCACCATTTTTGGACACAATCAAGAAAACTCATCAAAATATCATTTCAAATTTTTCCAGAATTTTTGAAGATCAGAAAAATTACGAAACTGAAAATCATAACAACCCTTAAAATCCCTTAATATCCCTTACTATCCCTTACTATCCCTTACCTCAAAAGAGCAGTACTTCTGACTGGATATCGGATATGATGCTGAAGGAAACTTGCACTGATGAATAGCAACTCACCAAGTATCTAAAAACTCACAAAATATGCTTCATAATATAGAGAGAGAAAGAGAGAAAGCTTATGTTTCTGGTGTGATTTTCAATTCTAACTTAGCCCTCTATTTATAGGAAAATTTTGGTAGGTTTGACCTGCAACCTGATGGCTTTACCTGCTACTATTCCCACCCACCACATTTGAAATATAATTCAGCACATTTCTTCACCAACCACAAGTGGGGCCCACCAATTCTAGAATTTTCCACCAAAATGATAAACTCCGAAAATTCAACAATTTCTGAACCAGTCATCTCGTAAAATTCATAATAAATCATACGTTCATTTTTAACGGTTCAAAATTTGTGGGCATATACTCAACTTATATATGTATAACATATCCAAAAATTACCACGATCCAACGGTCGGATTAAAAATTATAACCCCCGCAAAATATCTCAAAAACCCTGATTTTTAATACCTCCATTCCGACAAAAATACGGATAAAAATCTCAACATTAACTCCTTCATTTTTAACCACAAAAATATATCCCTCATTTATATCCACATAAAATAAATATTTCCTTATCATATGAATCAATAATTAATTATTCACAAATAATATTACAGAATCACATTTATGACAACCAGGCCGTTCCCAGGAAAGAGGGGGCTTTCCAATAAGAATTTCTCCTTACTGGCGCGCAATTAGATGACCAAACCTCTCCTTAGACAGAACTTTCTAGACATTGCCAATAATGTTATCTAATAATATTATTCAAATAATATGAATTATTGATCTGATAATGGGAAATACTGTGCAGCAACAATTATTGAAACAACAATAATATAAAATATCAACGCAGCAATTATTGAATCAATAAAATAAAATATTGAACAGTAATTACTGTAACAATTATTGAGTAGTGCCTTCTTACGTAAGAATCAATAATTTCAAAAATACTATGCAATACCGTGTGCTACTGTGCAATAACGCGTATTACTGTATTTTAACCACCGGGTATTCCAACAGTGTTAACGGTAACAACTACGCCGTTATTTGTAAAAACTCAAATTTGTCGTTTTCTTCACCCGACAGTTATTCGTTATGGGGCCCACAAATAGCTGCGCCGTCGTACGAATATTCCCCGACAGAAAGAATATTCCACGACCAAACGAATATTCCCCGACAACAATGATTATTTTATAACCACTTGCTTATTTTGAAAAAATTCATATTTCACCCATAACTTTAAACTTTTATCAATTTAACCATTTACTAAATAGTAATTATAAGAAAAATTGAATACTTTTATTTCATAAAATTCGGGGTCTTACAAAGGTTTGACAAGCGTTTAAGAAAAATGTTCCTTCAGCGTCTGCTACAATATAATTACTTTTCCTTTTGAGTCTTTATAGTCTCTACAACACATAATCACATAACATACCATATTAGGTCATAAATGAACATACATGGTTCCTAATAAATCTTACCCTTCTTCTCAATCTAATCATGTATTAGATTTGTTATTATTGGTTCTGGCTTGCCGTTATAATTTACATTGTTCTTACCGACTTCTTTCTCTTCTATAACTTATTTGAAATTTACTTCCTTAATAAAGGTCAGTTTGACTTCTTAATCTTCCTTCTAGCTTACTAACGTTCTTACGTTATTAATCGAAACTCAATCGTCATTGATTCAGTACACTTATTGCATACCGTTCATGTTCATGTAACCTTTAACAAATTGTAGTTGTATTTATAAATGTTATTGTTATCATCGAAGATATTACTTTAAGTTAATTAATTCATCATCAATTAACTATCTTTCATTCCGTATATTTAATCATACTTATTTCTTTAACAAAACTCATTTTGAGTATTTATCTGCCCTTACGGTTTATTATCGTTAATCGTTTTATTATTACTAACTTACGTTCAATTAATTTTTCCTTCAACCTTTAGTCGTTAATCTTAAGGTCTTCAACATCTTAATTGATGTTACTTTAGGTTTAGCATTGATATAAATCACCATTATCAATTTACTTTCCCCTTACATTCATAATCTTTCCTCTTTGTGCTTCACCTAATGCTGGCGCTGCAGCGCCAAATTTTGTTCTACAACTCGCACTGCGGCGCGGCCTTCTTGTTCCTAAAACTCGGTCACGGCACTGCGGCGCCATCTCCTTCTTTCTTAGCTACACTACGATGCCAACTAACAGTATGCTATGGTTTGGCCTCGCGATGCGGCGCTGACCTTTCTTCTTTGAGTCGCACCGCGGCGCGAACTCTGTGCCTCAGAAAATTTTAACAGACTTTTTCTTATGTGAGATTCCCGGGCTCATAACTTATTCGTTATAAGTCCGAATTGGCTCGTTCAAATGCCTACGGTTCAAAAATTACATACTCTACGTGTTCATATAAGAATTTTATCTATTTGACTTCATTAACTAAAAATTCACCTTTTAGTCCATTTTTAATGAAAACGATAAACGTTCGTGAACGTTCAACGCTCGTTTCTTCGTTCTAAGTCGGAATTCGGTCATTCTTGAGTCCGCAACTCTATAATGCCAAATAAGACTTATCTCCATTGAAAACCAATGTTTCCAAGCTTAATATCAAAATTTAACTTCCATTCCGAGAATTTCACGAATTCGACGATTATCGTCTAATCATGTGAATTCCGGCAAAACTTCATTACTTAAGATTTGTTCTTATTTTCAAATGGATTTATTCTATTATACTAATATCTTGACATGCATACTTCATTAACTTATAATCATGATATGTTATTACTTGTTTTTTATGAGTTTATAACTTTTAAAAGTACAAACTACTTATGTTTCCATTTCTCATGACTTATGATTTCTTTTTACATGACTTATCAAGGTTCAAGACTTCTAACCATCATTCTTATGTCATCTTATCATACCAATTTCATTAATGTAAACATGTTACAAGTTTCTATAAATTCTTCCTTGGTTCATAACTTATATGATTATTACTAGCTTATTCATGACTTATACGACTTATTAAGACTTAAGTTCATGGATTAACCATTCTTACCTCTTCTTAGCATACATGTTCAACCACTCCTCACTTCTCTAACAATGGAAGAGAAAGAGAATCATGGTTCAAGATTGCTTACCCTTTGATGATCACTTGCTAAATCTTAATCTTCTTCTTGCTTCTTGAAATATAAACTCTAGCTTTTGTAGCTTTTTCTCTCAAGCCAATAAGCTATAAGTTGTTGGGGTTTTTTTTGAGCAAATAACAAATGAAGTCTAAAGCCCTCTATTTATAGGAAAGCCAAGGTTAGGGCATAAGGGTCATTAATCCACTTCCACCTCCTTAATCACCTCCTTACTATTCATTACTTCCTAATTAAGTTAACTTGGCCACCACATTTACTTAGCCACCAAGTCACTTGCTCACCACTTATCTTAGCCATTAAGTTATTTTACTTGGTCATTACATTATTTGTTTAGCCATTAAGTTAACTTGCCCATTACTTATAAGCTCTTTACTTATCCTTTAAGTTTGCTTAACTTATCCTTTGCTTAATCCTTAAGTCTACTTGCTCATCACACTTGTTTCTTGGCCACCAAGATCACCCATGTGATCATGGGTTGCCCCATGGATCATCCTTGCTTTGGGCCTTTAACTTAATTAATCTTAACATAATCATTTAGGCTTGGATTAAATTACTTTAGGACTTTACCTCAACAACCTCTTGGGCTTCAATACTACATAATCTTGGGCTTGCTAATTAATTCTTATTAGACTTCACAAATTGCTACACAATCCCACAAGTCTATTACAATTGGCTTAAAGCCTTATAACATATACTCTACGTATAATTCTCGTATTCTAACTCATATAATAATTCATCATATACGATATATCATCATTCATACATACTCTTATAATACTTCATATTGTACTCGTATTCATTACTTCATATAATACCTACGTATGATATGATCATTACACTAACTTCTTAACGCTTGATTTTCCTAACGTTCTTAAAATAAGTCCACAGGCGAAATATTATATTTTCCATAATTGAAATATTATTGGATATTCCATCTCACATCGATATTCTATCGTTACGTATTTCTCGGAAGTTTAAAAATAATTCCCGAGCAGAAATGCGTGAATAGTATTTTTCAAAAAAAAATTCGGAAAGCTTTTATTTTCTACTTAGAAATTCAAATACTTTAATTCTATCACGTAGCCTGAATACTATGACGTTCTGACATTTTTAGGTCATAGAACGACCTTCAATTAGCTTACTCCCATAAATAATTAATTAAATTCATTTAATCCACATAATCAAATAAAAATTTAATTCTCATAAAATCCGATTTTTCTGGGGCGTTACATTCTTCCCCCTTTGTAAGGATTATGTCCCTAGAATCCCGCTATAATTATATAAACAAATGAGGAAAGTTTTTTTTTTTCATTTTAATCTCGAGTTCCCACAATGCTTGTTCGACATTGTGGTTCTTTCATTTCACCTTCACCGAAGGTATTATCTTATTTTACAGAACTTGTTCCTTCCTATCAATAATCTGAATTGGAAGTTAAGTACTTACTAACACATTACGCTATCTCTCTTTCATATTAGTTCTTCTTTTATCTTTAAAATTATTTGGAACTCAAATTCCTCCTTCAAAACAAGATTATACCTAATCTTCTCTTCATCTTGCATCCTCTTCTTCATTTGCTTGCATACCTCATTACCTAGTTGTACTTGATTAACTCATTCCATTATCGTGGATTGAGTTTACGTTGTGAAAAACATTTCTACCCCTTCATCCCGTAATTTAACTTCTAACTCTGATCTGGTCATCTCCGTTATTAACTCATTCTGAGTTGTTAGCATTGATAGCTTTTCCCTACCCTTCCTACACAATGCGTCAGCTTCTACGTTTACCTTCCCTGAATGATATAACATATCACAGTCCTTCTCTATACCGCATTTTCAACTCCTTATGTGTGAAGATATATTTCAGACTCCTAGAGTCCGTGCATATCTCACACTTCTCCCCGTATAATTACTATCTTCAAATTTTTAAATTTAAAAACTATAGCTGCCAATTACAGATCATAAGTAGGATAAACCTCCTCATAATCCTTTAACTGGCATGATGCATACCCAATGACTTGGCCATGCTACAAGAGCACGCAATCTCGTCATCCATGCGAAACATCGATATACACTACAAAATTCCTCGTATCATCTGATAAAGATAATACAGGTTCCTTACTTAACCTTACTCTTAAATCCTGTAATGCTAATGGTACCTTCAACCATAGCACCTCATAAGAGAACCTATTTGTTTACCACCGACTTGCTCGGCGCCCCTTAAAGAAAGTCTAACTTCCGCACATTAGTCAACCCAAATGATATAACCAGAAACTTGTTATAACTATAATGAGTTCTGAACGTTATCTTAGGTACCTCCTCCTTCTTCCTTACTTTCAACCAACTATACCCCGTACGCAAATCTATCTTAGAAAAATGCTTTGCCCCTTCAACTGATCAAATAGATCATCGATCCTGGGCAACGGGTATTTATTCTTAACCGCTAACCAAATAGTCATATATTTGACTTACACATTATTTTACTTAACTTTACTTCTTAGGGTTCGTGTTCTTTCGACCTAAGTTTACGCAACCTACTTTCATTACCAACTTACGGCTTCATGTCATACGGAGATGTCTTACTTAATACATTTATCATCTTTGATGATTTACATTCTTATCTTCTTCTTATTACTTTTTTAGGTCTCAGCACACATCGCTTCTCTACTAGTAGTCCATATGGTACTCTGAGTGGTTTTTCACAAATAACCAACAAACAAGTTCCCGTCTCATCTACACTGCCATCACAGTGAGTTAGATCGGTCGCCAGTTTCGTATATACCTTCGCTCTCTGAAGGAATTATTTAGCCCAGCTCCCATATGTTAACCATCAAAGGTTACGATTGTACCACAACCTAAACTCATCTTATCATCCTTCTAGATTGCGTCATGATTAGACAACAAGGAAATTCTGGTGATTTATTACCATAAATTACTACCTTGGGTTTATTAGAAAACCGAAGATTAATACTTTTGTTTAGATAATTTAAAGTTTTATGGTTAATCAACCCATTCATACCGAGAATTACTTCAAATTCTCTTAACTTTATCTGTACTTATCTACCGATACTTGCTTACCTTTCTTATTCATAAAACCATTTCCACAATATATTATTAACGAGAGTTATTTCCTCCTCCTCTACCTTAATGTTTAAAGGTACTTATAATCCCTTTCAGACAGACTCCTAGATGAGTCTTTCCACATGTCTTACACGCTCCGATCCTACGCTTAGGATCCACTTGTCCCACTTGTCCCACTCCAGTATTCCTGAAGTTAAAATTCTTTCTTTTTGGCATACTGCCACTGACATTCTCTGCCTTGGTTCCTCCCTCTCCCTTGCTCTCATTCTTTCCCTCTTTGGGGTATTGAGTCAACGCCTCACTACCACCCTCCACTATAATCGCTTACTCCAGAATGGTCCCATAGGAAGCACTCTGGAACACAGAAATCCTACTATAGAGCCATGGTTTTAGGCCCTACTCAAACCTATGAGCCTTCCTCTCCTCAGTGTCCACTTAATGTGGAGCAAACCTTGCAAATTCATAGAATTTAGTCGCGTACTGGGGAACCGTCATGTCCCCATTGTTTAAGTTCTAAGAACTTAATCTCCATCCTCCCTTGCATGCTTGTAGGTAAATAATTCTCGAAGAAAACCTTCTTAAACTGTTCCCATGTTACCACATCTGTTCTAGTCCCAACCTGGTGAGCCTCCCACCAAAAGTTGGCTTCTGTCATTCCTTTGAACTCCGGCGGACCTACGCTTTTAAATTCTTTAAAGGTAGTCATTCTGGCTAACCTAAGTTCCGCAGTTATTCTACCCCCGTTTGATTAAATGCAGCCGTTAATAAATTAATGAACTCTTGCATAGGGTTGTTCTGACCCCCTTGGTTATCATTATGTGATTCTTCCTAATTACGTTGTCTTCTCCTAGGCGGCATTATGCTGATTAACCAAATAAAATTTCATTATTATCTATTTACTTACTTAGTTATTATTCGCCACATACCAACTCATATCATAACAAAGCAAATTTAATAAAAACTTCTTTATATTCACAGGCTGTAACGACCCCAAAATTCAAACAATTTGATTCTCGACATTGGTCGTTAATAACACATCTACCTTCTGATTTTACATCATTATTCGATGTTAAATTTTATAAAATAAACTGTTATGTCTTCTTACTTTAATTCCCTGAATCAAAACTTTTATCTACTACATGGCTTTGAATCAATCTTATTTTATGATTCGCTTTATCACTGTTATCATATAAAAGTTTACATTTCAATCCGATAACCTCTACATATCAGATAACTCTAACTCTAGCTTTACAACTCAATATAAAACTATACATCATAAAACATTTAATACATCTCATGAGTCTTAATCATGGTTTAAGGAAATCACAACTTTAGCTAAAATATAAATTTTCGTATATTATTTCTGATCCACTTCATTCAAGTAGCACGTAGTGTCATCTTCAATCCTTAATCTGCAAAAATGGTTCTTTGCAAGGTTGAGCTCAACAGCCTAGCAAAATCTAACAGTTTTCATGCATCACGTAGCACATAATAACATGCTCAACATATATCTCGTAAACATTGACCTAACATAACATATATGTTACAGTTCATATAACAAGTATAAAGATTGAGTTCCTTACTCAATCAGCATGCTTTACTCAACCAACGTAGTCATAAGTTGACTTTAACATTTCATACATTCAACATATATATAACACATCATGCTCTTTGCAATAAAGATTTAAAACAATCAAATTCACATAGCAAATAGAAACTGAAAGACTTGCCTTGATCGTTGTTTACCAATAACAGTTTAACAGCTTACAGATATCTGCACTACACGTGCCCTACACAATTATATAATCATTCACATTAACTATTAGTCACATAGAAACGCATAGTAGTTATAATGTAAACTTTACTCTACATCTCATAAACCTTCATATCATAAATACACAGTGTTCAATTTGATTGTGTTAACTTTTGACTTATATCTCATTGTATTTCATGTTCGAAGTTCATTCAAGCGCTTATGTCTTGCTAGTAATCATTATTGGTTTTATATTAAACCCATTTCAAACCTTATAATGTCCATTTCATTTGACTTAAAATACTTTTTACGTTCATTAACATTTGCTACGGCATTTCGACGTTCATTCGTCACACGCCCGATTTGTCTCTCTTGTGTGTGCTTAGTATGCGTATATAACTTATCTAATATATAATTTATTAACGTTAAGCATCATTATACTTCATAGTATTCATGTTCTATAACTTATAACAATATCTTTTATCATCAAGAGCATTACACTTGCATACGTGCATGCCCGAAGTCCTCTGATTTCCTCCGAAAACACAACAGTCCTACAAATGACCATTTTGACCCCTGTTTCCGACCTCGAATTGAAAAACTTAAAGAATAAAAGTTGTAGGTTATGCGTCCTCGTTCCGGATCATCTTGAATCACCTCAATCGGAGTTTGTATGAAAAAGTTGTAGGTCTATTCGTTCTCATTTTATTATAATTATACTTATGATTAATAAATAATTATATATATAATTTAATTAATAAATTAGACTTAAACATCACTTTATTTAATTTACTTATTTTCTTTAATATTAAACAATTTAATTTAATTTAATTATTTCATTAAATTAAATCTTTCAAATAAAAATTACCATTATTCAATTTCATTACTAAATTAATGCACCACAATTCATCAATTATTTATTTATCTCAATAAATAAATTAATTAAAATATTTATTTAATTTAATAAATATTTAAAATTAATTATAAAATTTATTTAATTTCTTCAATAGTTAACTTAACTATTAAACCTCACTTTCTCAATATATGAATATATATTTCTCTTCACACTAGATCACATATTTCAAAATATATAGCACGTATATATAAATACTCAAACTCAAAACATCTCATAATAAGAATTTTAATTATTAAATTCCTATTTTAATAACCTATAAAAATTCGGGTTGTCACATCATTCCCTCCTTATAAGGATTCCGTCCTCGAAATCACCGAAACCCTACCTTACTCAGGTTTTCATCAAATCTCTTCGTTGAATAACTTCAACACATTACCTTAATATAGGTTTTATATTTCCTACTCCCACCATTCTTGATAATAAATTCTTGTAAGTTTTATTTCATAACATTTACTTAGACTCAATTATATTTGAGTATTACATATTCTTTGACCCGTTCATTACCTTTTCTAAGGATCGTTATCATATATTCAACTCATAAACACTCGGGATATTACATTCACCCATTCTTCTAAGAATTTCGTCCTCGAAATTTTTATTTATTAATCTTCATTCCTTCAATCTATCAAAATATAATTTATGTTAATATTTTATTCATTCATTGGGTTCTGCAACCAAATTCTTTCTCTAAAGTTCTTTCTAAGATCATCATATTCCTCACCTCTTCCTCTTCTAAGAGTTTTACATTTCTCATCTTTCCGGAGTTTTAATTCTTTCTTGAAATTATTATGTTTTGCTTAATTTTTTTCATCCTTTCCACTTTCACCTTCTAGAATAATAAGAATCTTCCACAATTGCTCAATAATTGGGAAGCGATATGAATAATAGGAATTTAAAAGATTCCAAATCATGCTGACCTTGAACTACGTCCCTAGGTTATCAAGTATCTCAACTTGAACCTTTAACAGTCATAAGACTATACGAACCTTGAACTCTTCTCCAGGTTTAACAGTGCATCACCACTATAAACCATCTTTAACAGAATGTTTAGCAATCACACAGACTGAAAACACTCTCTGCAAGTACTCTAGGTGATCAGCCTATCGTACCCCTACGTCGTGCACAACATATTACATCTTAAAATTGTAACGACTATATACGTTACTTTCGGAACCATTATCTCCGATAACATGTCCCCTTTTACAGGGTTGTTCACCTCAGCTTTTCAACATCTGAATTCGCACCAAAACAATTTGGTTTGGCATAACTTCTCAAGAAACGCTTGAATTTCATGAACATCTTTCAATATTCGTCTAGCTGAACCAAATAGCATAGACTTCTACAACAATCCGGGCATCAATCGAAATATACATATACATATATATATTCTCATATCTTAAAGAAATCTCAAAAATATTTTTATGACGTCATGATACCGCACTGTATTTACAGTCCGTTTGAGAATTCCGTCATTTGGTGATTTTATCATACTACATCATACCATAGTGGGCTGACGATCTTTAGATCACATCCAACACTAAGTAATACTGCATTGATGACTCCATCGCTTTTATCATCTCGGCACCAGGTTCCATGAAGCATTGATAATATAAAAATACATTTTGATATATTTTAAATCATTTTTGTCTAGCTGAAGCAATTAGCATAGACATACGAATAACGGTATTGTTTTTAAAACTCATTGGTTTCATCATTTGATCCAATATTTTTCAAGAAAATAGAAGTGCAAACATTAGCACGAAGTCAATAAATTTTTAAAGTCTAGCATAGCTAGTAGATTTAGACTATCCAGATATCCATCAACTTTAATCTTTACTTCATTACTTCATTGCTTATCCATTCTATCAATCCTCAAATTCATCAATGCTCTCTATACTATAACCGTTTTCTACCCAAAATAGTTCATCAAACTTACCGCACATTGGAAATCTAGGAACTTGCCACAATAATATGAGTTTAAGAACTTGTCCTAGTCAGACCATAGGCGTCCATTCACTGAGGGGTTCAAAACATACCATATTATTATGAGTTACGAACTTACTATATGCATTAGTTTTAAGAACCGCACCTAATCCTAATAATTTCTGATTAATCTTAATAGTTTCTAACTATCAAATATACACATGAGCGAAGAATCACCTTTTCACCACATATACATTGATAGCGCGACACCGACATTCCAATGATTATTAATGTGATAAACCAAGTGCAAGCACAAAACCCCCGCCCATACAAAGGTTTGTACAACTCTGCCATCACATAAGTCCTCAATTGAAATCCCACCTAACTCTATCTTACTCATGACTTGCTCTTAACTTGCTCAGTACGAATTCCTCGTATGACATTATCTACAACTCCTTATGAGTTTACCTCGTACTATATCATTGTACATTATCTTCATACACTAAGCTATAATTATTCAAATATTACAGAACATCTTTCTTTTATAACTTAAACAAATCACGTCGTGATCTTATTCTATAATCATCTCCCTTAAAATTCTTTTCTTAACTCGTGATCGTTTTGTTTTACGATCCTCTTTCTTTCCTTTTTCATCATTTACGACTTTATTTGTTATCTTTGCTATTGCCATTTCTTATCTTTAAATCTCTTCAAGATTCTTCCTTAAATTTTCTTGTTTATATAACAATTCTTACTTTAAGAATTTCTAGCTTCATTTACATTGCTCAACATTTCATTTGAGTCCCACATTTTCATCATACCTATTCACTTTCTATACTTGGTACACATCGAGTCTCTAATACTTTCAATATGGTACGCTGAGTGGTTTCCAACAAACAACCAACAAACTAGGTTCCGAGTTGCTAGTTCATATATACCTCCACTCTATAAAGGAATCGTTTAGCCCAGATAGCATACATCAACCATTAAAGAGTACAATTGTACCATATTTAAATATAACTTTTTGATTCTTAACTTATTTATCATTCTCTTCTTATAGACATTGTCTATTTATTATCACCTTACATCCTTATTATTGGAGTTGGGTAACCCCACATTCATACTCCTTATAACTCAGCGAGATTCTTCTTTGAATCCTCTCACGCATATTTTAATCCTTTTTTTTATAAATTTCTTAAATTACTTCATATTATTCAAACTCTACTTGAGTTTATTCTTTCATTATCTTCACATATCTTCTCTAAGGTTATAGCCTAAGGTACTCTTACCTAAGGTTTCTAACCTATCGGCTATGATACCAACTGTAATGACCCCAAAATTCAAACAATTTAATTCTCGACTTTGGTCGTTAATAACACATCTACCTTCTGATTTTACATCATTATTCGATGTTAAAATTTATAAAATGCGGAATAATTTAAACTTTTATGTCTTCTTACTTTAATTCCCTGAATCAAAACCTTTATCTACTACATGACTTTGAATCAATCTTATTTTATGATTCGCTTTATCACTGTTATCATATAAAATTTTACATTTCAATCTGATAACCTCTACATATCAGATAACTCAAACTATACATCATAAAACATTTAATACATCTCATGAGTCTTAATCATGGTTTAAGGAAATAGCAACTTTAGCTAAAATATAAATCTTCATATATTATTTTTGATCCACTTCATTTAAGTAGCACGTAGTGTCATCTTCAATCCTTAATCTGCAAAAAATGGTTCTTTGCAAGGTTGAGCTCAACAGCCTAGCAAAATCTAACAGTTTTCATGCATCACGTGGCACATAAGTACATGCTCAACATATATCTCGTAAACATTGGACTAACATAATATACATATTACAGTTCATATAACAAGTATAAAGATTGAGTTCCTTACTCAATCAACATGCTTTACTCAACCAACGTAGTCATAAGTTGACTTTAACATTTCATACATTCAACATATATATAACACATCATGCTCTTTGCAATAAAGATTTAAAACAATCAAATTCACATAGCAAATAGGAACTGAAAGACTTGCCTTGATCGTTGTTTACCAATAACAGTTTAACAACTTACAGATATCTGCACGACACGTGCCCTACACAATTATATAATCATTCACATTAACTATTAATCACATAGCAATGCATAGTAGTTGTAATGTAAACTTTACTCTACATTTCATAACCCTTCCTGTCATAAATACACAATGTTCAATTTGATTGTGTTAACTTTCTACTTATATCTCATTGTATTTCATGTTCGAAGTTCATTCAAGCGCTCAAGTCTTGCTAGTAATCATTATTGATTTTGTATTAAACCCATTTCATACCTTATAATGTCTATTTCATTTGACTTAAAACACTTTTTACGTTCATTAACATTTGCTACGGCATTTCGACGTTCATTCGCCACACGCCCGATTTGTCTCTCTTATGTGTGCTTAGTATGCGTATATAACTTATCTAATATATAATTTATTAACGTTAAGCATCATTATACTTCATAATATTCATGTTTTATAACTTAGAACAACATCTTTTATCATCAAGAGCATTACATTTGCATACGTGCATGCCCGACGTCCTCCGATTGCCTCCGAAAACACAACAGTCCGACAAATGACCATTTTGACCCCTATTCTTGACCTCAAATTGAAAAACTTAAAGAATAAAAGTTGTAGGTCTATTCGTCCTCGTTCCGGATCATCTTGAATCACCTCAATCGGAGTTTGTATGAAAAAGTTGTAGGTCTATTCGTCCTCGTTTTATTATAATTATACTTATGATTAATAAATAATTATATATCTAATTTAATTAATAAATTAGACTTAAACATCGCTTTATTTAATTTACTTATTTTCTTTAATATTAAACAATTTAATTTAATTTAATTATTTCATTAAATTAAATCTTTCAAATAAAAATTACCATTATTCAATTTCATTACTAAATTAATGCACCACAATTCATCAATTATTTATTTATTTCAATAAATAAATTAATTAAAATATTTATTTAATTCAATAAATATTTAAAATTAATTACAAAATTCATTTATTTTCTTCAATAGTTAACTTAACTATTAAACCTCACTTTCCCAATATATGAATATATATTTCTTTTCACACTAGATCACATATTTCAAAATACATAGCGCGTATATATAAATACTCAAACTCAAAATATCTCATAAAAAGAATTTTAATTATTAAATTCCTATTTTAATAACCTATAAAAATTCGGGTTGTCATATATATTTCTTCATAGTCAAAACTATTTACAATTTGTTTTCCATAGAAAAAAGCTATTACATTTCTATCCCGCAATTGAACTTCACAAAAGTTGCGATTTACAAAAAGACTACCCTTTTATACAAAAGAGGGTTTTATGTCACTACACACATATTTGTAACTCTAGATTTCTAATAATGCATAACAGCATCCTCGTGTTTCTCATTTGCAATCTTCGTTACAGTATCCCGACTAATAGTATGTCGAGTCTGTCCCGACTCAATGGAATAATAAGCAACTTTCAGCTTGAAATCCTTATGAGCACTCATATAGATGTAAGACATTCGTGCTATCCTCAGATCCTTCTCCTCTAGTTCTTTACGAAGCTCATCGACCTCCTTCTTAAAATCACTAGCCTTATTTATCATGAGCACCTTCTCATCATGCTCGGACTCAAAATCTGCTTCTGCAGACTCCTTCGCTACATAAAGAGCACTAATCTCTTCATTCTGATCCTGCACAACTGTACTCAGTTGCACATTCTTGTTAAGCTCTTCCAGATACAATGATCTCATTCCTCCTCCACATCGTTCACCATATCCAGGTATGATGTCCAAGATACATCTCCCTCGGAGTAGTCTTCCTCAGAAAAATACTCCATTGTCTCCGACTCCTCTAGAATCACTATTGGCACCTCCGCCACTGGCATGGGTACAGGCTCTACTCTGTTCACCAACTCTTCGCTCACCATGTGTATATCTCTATACATCAAGCTATCGATCAACATCCTACAATAACACATAACTTATTGATTAGTACATAACACATAATAGTATAAGCACAAATCACATTTAATTTATTTAGGGTTACTTTCCATTTTTTAAATCTTTCGGTACTGAGTTTCCTCAATACCTTATTGACTCATTCAACTCAAGTAAATCTCGAGTTTACTTTCTTTGGACTTCTCTTCCTTAACGAGGTTATTAGCCTAACGTTCTTCCCCCCTTAAGTTCTATAACCTAATGCTTTGATACCAACCTGTGATGCCCCCAAATCCGGGTATCTTCCAACCCGACATATTGTGCTCCACGGTGCTACAGTTCACACAAACATTCAATTGAAATGTCTCAAAAGAACGAATATATCTTATATATATTCCAAAACAATATTACCATTTCCCAGGTTCTTTATAACCGTTACATTTGTTCTTATCATAATATCAAATATTATCATTATCAACCTATACTATTACATACGTAATATACAACTTCGCATTAGCCTTCCCTTTATCCTTGATGGATCCTTCGGTCCATTCGGTCTAAGCTACATTCATATGGTTCAAGAAAGAGTGAGCATAACAAGCTCAGCAAGTACAACGATTTCTTTTAAACAATATGCTTGAAAAATAGGAATCGTATATCTTCTATAACTGGATAATAGTTACGAAATACTATCAATAACTCAAAATAGTATTTATTTTCCTTCAAAACGTTTTACAATAACAATATTTAGTAAAACATCAATTCTGGTCTAAGACCATGAGTGTTTCATAATTTCTTTGAAAAGGACAACTCGGAACTAAGTCCGTAAGTCCGACATAGCTTACGAGCACTTCTAGGTGATCAGCCTATTGTACTCTATTTTGATCAACACTACATCTATGAAACTTGTATACGTTTAAGTTTTGGCAACCTCGCGTGCCCATCGAATAATCGATAAAAAATATATTTGTTTATTCATACGCATCCTTACCTTGAATCTGTACCAAACAATTGGCGCATGATAGCGTTAGCAATTCTATATTGAAAGACTTGTAAATAAATCAATCAACTTTTCAAGATTAGTCTAGCCGAGGTAAAACTGACATTGACCCTTTAATAAAATAATTCATGAATCTCATAACATGAATCACAGAAAACTTGGCTAACACGAAGGTTAGACAAGCGTTTAAGAAAAACTTGCCTTTAGCATCTGCTACAGTATAATTACTTTTCCTTTTGAGTCTTTACGGACTCTACAACACATAATCACACAACATACCACATTAGGTCATGAATGAACATACATGGTTCCTAATAAATCTTACCATTCTTCTCAATCTGATCATGTATTAGATTTATTATTATTGGTTCCGGCTTGCCGTTATAATTTATATTGTTCTTACCGACTTCTTTCTCTTCTATAACTTAACTGAAATTTACTTCCTTAAGAAAGGTCAGTTTGACTTCTTAATCTTCCTTCTAGCTTACTAACGTTCTTACGTTATTAATCAAAACTCGATCGTCATTGATTCAGTACACTTATTGCATTCCGTTCATGTTCACATAACCTTTAACAACTTTTAGTTGTAATTCTAAATGTTATTGTTATCATCGAAGATATTACTTTAAGTTAATTAATTCATCATCAATTAACTATCTTTCATTCGGTATACTTAATCATACTTATTTCTTTAACAAAACTAGTTTTGAGTATTTATTTTCCCTTACGGTTAATTATCGTTAATCATTTTATTATTACTAACTTACGTTCAATAAATTTTTCCTTCAACCTTTAGTCGTTAATCTTAAGGTCTTCAACATCTTAATTGATGTTACTTTAGGTTTAGCATTGATATGATTCACCATTATCAATTTACTTTCCTCTTACATTCGTAATCTTTCCTCTCTGTGCTTCACCTAATGCTGGCGCTGCGGCGCCAGATTTTGTTCTATAACTTGTGCTGCGGCGCGGCCTTCTTGTTCCTAAAACTCGGTCACGGCGCTGCGGCACCATCTCCTTCTTTCTTAGCCGCGCTGCGGCGCATATGGTTTGGCCTCGCGCTGCGGCGCCAGCCTTTCTTCTTCGAGTCGCACCGCAGCGCAAACTTTGTGCCTCAAAAAATTTTGACAAACTTTTTCTTATGTGAGATTCCCGGGTTCATAACTTCTTCGTTATAAGTCCGAATTGGTTCGTTGAAAATCCTATGGTTCACAAATTACATACTCTACGTGTTCATATAAGAATTTTATCTATTTGACTTCGTTAACTCAAAATTCACCTTTTAGTCGATTTTTAACGAAAACGATTAACGTTCGTGGACGTTTAACGCTCGTTTCTTCGTTCTAAGTTGAAATTCGGTCATTCTCGAGTCTGCAACTCTATAATGCCAAATAAGACTTATCTCCATTGAAAACCAATGTTTCCAAGCTCAATATCAAAATTTAACTTCCATTCCGAGAAATTCACGAATTCGACGATTATCGTCTAATCGTGTGAATTCCGGCAAAACTTCATTACTTAAGATTTGTTCTTATTTTCAAATGGATTTATTCTATTATACTAATATCTTGACATGCATACTTCATTAACTTATAATCATGATATGTTATTACTTGTTTTTTATGAGTTTATAACTTTTAAAAGTACAAACTACTTATGTTTTCATTTCTCATTTCTCAAGACTTATGATTTCTTTTTACATGACTTATCAAGGTTCAAGACTTCTAACCATCATTCTTATGTCATCTTATCATACCAATTTCATTAATGTAAACATGTTACAAGTTTCTATAAATTCTTCCTTGGTTCATAACTTATATGATTATTACTAGCTTATTCATGACTTATACGACTTATTAAGAATTAAGTTCATGGATTAACCATTCTTACCTCTTCTTAGCATACATGTTCAACCACTCCTCACTTCTCTAACAATGGAAGAGAAAGAGAATCATGGTTCAAGATTGCTTACCCTTTGATGATCACTTGCTAAACCTTAATCTTCTTCTTGCTTCTTGAAATATGAACTCTAGCTTTTGTAGCTTTTTCTCTCAAGCCAATAAGCTATAAGTTGTTGGGGTTTTTTTTGAGCAAATAACAAATGAAGTCCAAGGCCCTCTATTTATAGGAAAGCCAAGGTTAGGGCATAAGGGTCATTAATCCACTTCCACCTCCTTAATCACCTCCTTACTATTCATTACTTCCTAATTAAGTTAACTTGGCCACCACATTTACTTAGCCACCAAGTCACTTGCTCACCACTTATCTTAGCCATTAAGTTATTTTACTTGGTCATTACATTATTTGTTTAGCCATTAAGTTAACTTGCCCATTACTTATAAGCTCTTTACTTAGCATTTAAGTTTGCTTAACTTATCCTTTGCTTAACCCTTAAGTCTACTTGCTCATCACACTTGTTTCTTAGCCACCAAGATCACCCATGTGATCATGGGTTACCCCATAGATCATCCTTGTTTTGGGCCTTTTACTTAATTAATCTTAACTTAATCATTTGGGCTTGTATTAAATTACTTTAGGACTTTACCTCTACAACCTCTTGGGCTTCAATACTACATAATCTTGGGCTTGCTAATTAATTCTTATTGGACTTCACAAATTGCTACACAAATTTACAAGTCCATTACAATTGGCTTAAAGCCTTATAACATATACTCTACGTATAATTCTCGTATTCTAACTCGTATACTAATTCAACATATACGATATATCATCATTCATACATACTCGTATAATACTTCATATCGTACTCGTATTCATTACTTCATATAATACCTACGTATTATACGATCATTACACTACCTTCTTAACGCTTGATTTTCCTAACGTTCTCAAAATAAGTCCACAAGCGAAATATTACATTTTCTATAACTAAAATATTATTGGATATTCCATCTCACATCGATATTCTATTGTTACGTATTTCTCGGAAGTTCAAAAATAATTTTTGAGTAGAAATGTGTGAATAGTATTTTTCGAAAAATTTCTCAAAAAGCTTTTATTTTCGTCTTAAAAATTTAAACACTTTAATTCTATCACGTAGACAAAATACTACAACGTTCTGACATTTTTAGGTCATAGAACGACCTTCAATTAGCTTTCTCCCATAAATAATTAATTAAATTCATTTAATCCACATAATCAAATAAAAATTTAATTCTCATAAAATTTGATTTTTCTGGGGCGTTACAACTACCCCATTTTTTAATGTCTTAATGGATAGTTACTAATAACTTTATTTGTATTATTTGTTGAGTTTGGGATATGAACATGTGTTGGGTTTCAAGCCTTAATCTCATCTTCAATTATGCTTAGCCAAAGCCCATTTGATCTTCACTTTTTAATTTATGTAAAGTGATTAGATTATGATCTTTGTTGAAACAATCTACTACATTGGTGCTTATATCTATTGAAGTGATGATACATGATGGGTTTTCTTTGGAATATTTATTTTTGATGCTTTCTTGGTTTTGTTGCTGAAAATGGTGTTTTTGATTAGAGATTGGTTGATATGTTGTGTCCTCTATATTTTCGTTGGAGTATGACATTCATTCTTAGAGGGTAATTTGAGGTGAGTTATTTTTTAATTTTAGTAAAGATTTCAACTTTAGCTTTGAGGAAACTGGAAAAATGCTTCTAGATTCTATTTATGGATAATTCTATCATTTGACATTCTTGGAGGATAATTTTAGGGGTCAGTAAAGATTGCAACTTTGGCTCTGAGAATTATGGGAATGTCTTTATTAGCTTCTATTTATGGATAATTCTACTGTATGATGCTCATTGATAAATGTCAGGTTGAAAAAAGACAAGACATATTTGGATTTTTTTTGTGTGAGTTTCGTGCAGTTTCATGTGTAGTTAGTGAAATGTCCCTTAAGAGTATAATTCAGGATATGAAGGGTGAGTTTGGGAGCATTTCTACAAAAGGGTTTGATGTGAAATTTGGTTATGGGTTGAGGTCGAGGTCCCAACGGTTGGTTCAGGACAGCTTGACGCCAATTGATGCTTTCAAGCAGAGTTGTTGGGCTAATATGCCCCCGGAGCTCTTGAGGGATGTGTTAATTTTGATTTTGGTACATTGCTTTATTTAATAGGGATTAAGAACTCAATTTCAAGGAAGCAAATTCAAAACAAGACCATCAAATCAAATATTGCTTAAATCATTAGAAGATATAATATTGTATTTTTATGTGCTGTTTAAATTTCAGGATGTAAAATGGGCTACTTTGGGTTTGTTAACGTTTGTAATTTTGGTGTTCAATTTAAGAGAATTTTGTTATGAATTCGTAGTGGGTATGAATTATGAGTTAGTTATAAACATCTCCGGGTGTGTATTCATCTCTGGGTGTGTAAATAAGAAATTCACAATTATTTACATATTTGTAAGTTTATATTTATAATATAATCTATTGAATTAATAAGAAATTTAGTAAATATGATGAATGGTCTCCAAAGTTATTTTAAATTATTATAATAGATAATACATCTTCAATTTCGAGGACGATAGTGCTAATAAATTATATAATTCATTATTTAAACTAGCCCGTGCATTGCACGGGCTATCAACTAGTATAATTAAATTAATGTAAAAAATGGAAGCATGACATAAATCATATTTAAATTTTCTGCAATCCTAGAAATCACCTTTATGCGATATTATTAATAGAGAAAGGATAAAAGATATACCTTATGAAAATGATTCAACTCCTCAATCTATTCTTCAAGTCATAATCCTTTGATCCTTCGTGCTTCTTCAAATCTATGGAACAAACATCAACTACTCAGTGTATGTAGCCTCTAAAGGTGATCCACCAAGAGATTATTAATTGAAGAAGTAAATTTAGGTTATTTCCTAAACCTTAGGTGGCTAGCCCTAATTATCTCTCTCTCCTAACTCTTTAGGTTATAGAGAATTATTACATAGTATATAAAATACCAAAATCAGTAAAAACAATCTATAATAAGGCCTCTCTTTAATTATATAGACTAACTCTCTCTCCTAAACTCTTTAGGACTTGGGGTTTTTAGTTTAATTTCTAAGCGATTTATGAACTAAATTATTTATAATAATTATAAGAATACATCTTATTATTTTATAATTAGTATTTCTCTAAATACTTAACTATAAATATTAAGTTATTTAATTTATTCCACTATGGTAGAAATTAAATATACTTAATTTATTATTATTAAGTCAATTACTTCTAAAATAACATTTCTCTTCATGGTGTGTGAAAATAATATGCATACAAGACAATCATGTTTGATGATAAATCATTTACTTTGTAACAATTTTATTCATTTATTAATAAAAGTATTGTTTAATTAAAGACATTTATTTATCTACATGGTGTTATTTTTATAATATGTGATAAACTCATAGTTTTAAGCAATGCTTTTAGAATTATGATGATGATCATGCTAATAAGATCTAAATTTTTAGATAGCTTAAAATTAAAATAGCACTACAAGAAAAACCCTTAGCTTCGACGAAATTATTCTCGACGAATTTAAATCTATAGAAATAATCTTATTTACGACGGATAATTACGTCGAAGATAGGTTCCTCGAAAATAAGCTTATACCGATGGAATTCCGTCGGAAGTAGAATACCCTCATTGGCGCCAAGTTTCCCGTGAGCGTGAACCCTAACTTTGACGGAATGATAGTTAATTCCGAGGGAATTTGCATTGGAATAAAGTTAATTTTGAGGGACTTAAGTCCGACGGATATTCCGTCGAAAATAATTAATAAACCTAATTAGGATCGTCTTCTTCCAACTGCCTCATTCAGTTTTCATTTCACTTCTCTCTCCTCACTACAGCTTTCATTTCCCTCTCCCTTTCTCCTCACAGCTCTGCACTCATCTCTCCCATCTCCTGATAAGTAGGTTTTATACCAACTTATCCGGTATCTATTACTTGAATTATTTTCTTAAACTCATGTTTCTTAGTTACTTTTCATGCATTTTGTGTTCATTTTGTAGATTATATGCTTGGGAGCTGTGTGAGCGACTATTGGTATGAAATAGAAAAGAAAAACAATTCTGACATCGTTTGGGCTTCCATGTTCATTTCATGTTCTTGGCTTGGAATTTGAATTACATTGTAGAGCTTCTTCTTAGCTTTTTGAAACATCTTGAATCATTCCAATCGGAGTTCGGATGCAAGAGTTATGACCTTTGTACCAACGGACGTTGAACTTCACTGTTTTGGGTGGCCATTTGCATAGCAGTCACTTTCAACCCAATTTTGACCTTCATTCGTCCGTTATTTCTCAATTCTCAAAAAATGAAAGTTGTAGAACTCGTCAAGATCTTCGATTTGATAGGTGGCAGACCTCGTAACTCCTTCAGGATCAAAAGTTATGGTCGTTTTACCAGATGATATTGCAGTAAAAAAATTCCAGGAAGGACCACCACCGGGGCGGGCTCTTTAAGCCTATTACCCCCCGCCGGGGCGGGGGTACAAGCTGAAAAATAGTTGCAAAGCCAACTGAGGCGAGCATTTTGTGAAGGAAACCCCCGCCGGGGCAGGCGTACGTGCCAGAACACGCTTTTGATGTTTTTTGGATCAAATTTTGATACCTTTTTGACTCCAAATTGGATTGGGTTTGCTCCCAAGCTAAATATTAGACTTGTAACCTATAAATACATGATGGGAGGCATAAAAGAGATGAGATATAGATTAGATTAGAGAGGATTTCATTATATTAGATTAGAGTAGATTAGGACCAAAACCCTAGTTCTTATTAGTTTTTGGAGATTGGTGCAACTTGGAGACCATTGAAGATCAAGAGCAAGAGCTTGAGGAAGATGGGGATTACATGATAACAGATTTATTCTTTACTCTACTCTTATTTTTATCTTTTAATGTGTATTCAAGTGTGGATTCTTAGTTTTAATTCAATAAACTAATTTTTTGTTTGAGATTACAATGGATCTTATTGTGTAGTTTATTTTAATATGCTTCGCTATCAATTATTATGTTTTATTGTAAGGATTGTCTATTGTGATTTGGACTTAATTGTTTAATTGATTGGCCATCAATTACCGTGATAATCTATATGAACTCGAGAGATGAAGTTTAGATTTAGATCTGATCATGATAGCATGTGTTTGTGATTTCTGCATAGATGGAATTCATGATTCGTGTTTAGGATAGAGATATGTCTTTACGCCATATGTAATCTTATAGAGAACTTGTGCTTTAAATCCTTTTTAATTGTAATTCACATAGAGATATAGTGGATTAGTTAATTAGGGTGTCTTGCTTAATTCTATCATTTGTGGATTTAAGTGAGTTTGGGTATTATGCATCGAGAGGTGGTTTTATCAGTTTTAGTGTTCTTAATTAACAATTTAGGATAGAAAATAATTGATGAGAACTGTGTTAACTTAAATGAAGCAATAAGTGAAGTTGTGATCTTAAATCTCTGTAATCTGAGATTTAAGTTAACACACTTCTTGTAAGACCCCAACTTTCATAAATAAAGATTAATTTTTCTCGAAATATATTTTTGAATATTATGGTGTGGTTTTGATATAATGTTATAGTTGTGGGTCATATTTATAAATTTTGCAAAGTATGAAAGTTGTTATAAAATATTCGATTGGTCGAGGAATATTCGTTTTAAACAGAAAATATTCGTACGACGGCACAATCATTGGTGGACCCCACAACGAAATTATTGTCGGAGTTAGAAAACGACAGAAATATCTTTTTATAAAAATAACGGCGAAAGTTTTACCGTTAACTGTTGAACTACCCGGTGAAAAAAGTACAGTAATACGTATGGTTGCATAGTAGCACACGGTATTGATTATTGATGCTTACGTGAGAAGTCATTCAGTTATACTCAATTATTGCTACAGTAATTGCTGCATAATATCTCTCATATTTTTTATTCAATTATTGACTCATTATCATCTGCATAATATTTTATATTATTAAATCAATAATTGAGACAATAAAGTTATTCATATTATTATTTGCAATATTGATGATGTCTAGAAAGTTCTATCGAGGAGAGGTTTGGTCACCTAATTACGCGCCAATAGGGAGAAATCCTTATCAGAAAGTCCTCTCTTTCCTGGGAATGATCTGGTTGATAAATATTGTGAGTTATAATATTAATGATGAATAATTGTTGAAGTATTAAGAATGTGTTTATTGAAGATAAGTGAATTACAAAAGTTAGAGGGGAATATTGCAAACTTGAAAAACTTTATGGGTACTAAAGTGTAATAAGTTAAATCAATCTAGACCATTGGTGGTGGTTTTAATAATAAATTAATTTGGACCATTGGTGGTGGTTTTAATAGTAAATCAATCTGGACCGTCGATATTGGTTTTAATAGTAAATCAATCTGGACCGTCGATGGTGGTTTTAATAGTAAATCAATCTGGACCGTCGGTGGTGGTTTTAATAGTAAATCAATCTGGACCGTCGGTGGTTATTTTAATAGTAAATCAATCTGGACCTTCGGTGGTACTTTTAAAAGTAAATCAATCTGGACCGTCGATTATGGTTTTAATAGTAATCAATCTAGACCGTTCGTGAATTAGTTACTATTTAGTCATTTCTCCTATAAATAGAAGCTTAATTCTTCTTTCATTCTCACCAATTCACTGAGACTCACAAGGGAAACTATAGAGAGCAAGAAGAAGAGTATTCTGCTACTTCACTATTGCAGTATCCAGTCTTCTACTAAGGTAAGGGGTATTATTTCTTTCGTATTCATAAGGAATACTATTTTTTCATATTCATCCTTTAATATGTCGGAATAACCTTTCTATGCGGATTACATACCGTAAGACAGGTGAAAATCCATTTGTAGTTTCGTATGTTATTTCTTTTCATATTCTTAAATTTAAACTTACTATGGTAAGTATTGCTTCTATAATCCCTGAAATTAGTGGGATATCCTTGAAATTTTGCGCTTCATCCAGTATCGTTTCATTGGAATATTGATCTGAACTTTCTTATTAAATATCTATATTTTCATCCGGGTTACTATTCACCCGATTACTATTCACTATAAAATTATTCACTCGGGTATTCGGGACACTTTTCATGCTGGGATACTATTCACGAGTTACTATTCACCCAGTTACTATTTACTCAAATATTATTCATTCGATATTCAAAATACTTTTCATGCCGGTGTACTATTCATGAAGTACTATTCACAGGGTAATATTCACCAAAAAAAATTATTTCTTTTATGTCCAAATTATTTTTGATACATTGATATTATTCTTGAATTTTACTCCACAAAGCAGTATCATGTTGACAATTTGGACATTATTAAATTCTGGATAAATTAAATTATAAATCTTTAAAATTTATTCTTTACTTTCATTTAATTAAATTCTTATATCATTGTTATCATCCTCATGCTTATATTGTGATGAAAGTCATCTTTGGCTTACGTGCATAGATGGACTGTTGATTAGTATGATTATGACCAGGGATCATTCGGTATAATCATGACCCGTAATGTTACAAATGATGTGGTAAAAGTCCTCATTGACCTGTAGTGCATTGAGGGACAGTGGTTGGTATGATTATAAACAGGGATTATTCGGTATAATCATGACCATTGATGATTACATGAATATCCTTGGCCCGTAGTGCAGGAATGATTCGATGATGTGGTTTATTTATTAAGTTGAGTCTCAGCGATAAAGTTGATGAAAACCTTTTTAAATCGTAGAAGATAGTAGATATCATGCTCTACTTGACTCTTCTAATGGATTGCTTGTTCCGTTACAGTTAAACTTGTTGTCTATTATATTTTATCAGTTTAACATTGTTGAAGGCTAACAATAACTTATTCTGCATTATCTTAGTCATAATATTTCTTACTGGGCTAGTTGAGCTCACCCTTTTGCTTTCATTATTCTCTTCAGGAAATGAGAACATAGCCGGGACTAGTCGGGGAATGGAGTGATGATCCGAGATGGCTGTTTTAGTAATCCTCACTATTTAGTGTGATAATAAATGTAATGAGGATTGGATTTGAGTTTGGATATTGTCTATGAGACAATATTCGTGTAAAACTCTCAGATCTTGTTGTATAATTAAGTTTGTATTTGTATTCTGTACCATGTATTTGGCGACCCAAGATGGGTGATGTATACCTATTTTGGGGGCGTCACACTTCTCATCAATTATTCTCTATTCTGAATTGTTAATCAAGAACACTAAAGAAGATAAAACCACCTCTCGTTGCATAATACCTATACTTACTTAAATCCATAGATGATAGAATTAAGCAAGACACCCTAATTAATTAATCCACTATATCTCTATGTGAATTACAATTAAAAAGTATTTAAAGCATAAGTTCTCTATAAGATTACATATGGCGTAAAGGCATATCTTTATCCTAAACACGAATCATGAATTCCATCTATGCAAAAATCACAAACACATGCTATCATGATCAGATCTAAATCTAAACTTCATCTCTCGAGTTCATATAGATTATCACGGTAATTGATGGCCAATCAATTAAACAATTAAGTCCAAATCACAATAGACAATCCTTACAATAAAACACAATAATTGATAGCGAAGCATATTAAAATAAACTACACAATAAGATCCATTGTAATCTCAAACAAAGAATTAGTTCATTGAATTAAAACTAAGAATCCACACTTGAATACACATTAAAGATAAAAATAAGAGTCTAGTAAATAATAAATCTGTTGTCAGCAAATCCCCATCTTCCTCAAGCTCCTGCTCTTGATCTTCAATGGTCTCCAAGTTGCATCAATCTCCAAAAACTAATAAGAACTAGGGTTTTGGTCCTAATCTACTATAATCTAATCTAATGGAATCCTCTCTAATCAAATCTATATCTCATCTCTTTTATGCCTCCCATCATGTATTTATAGGTTACAAGTCTAATTTTTAGCTTAGGAGCAAACCCAATCCAATTTGGAGTCAAAAAGGTATCAAAATTCGACCCAAAACGCATCAAAAACGTGTTCTGGCACGTACCCCCGCCCCGACTGGGGTTTCCTTCACAAAAAGCCCGCCCCGACTGGCTTTGCTAATGTTTTGAAGCTTGTACCCCTGCCTCGGCGGGGGGTAATAGGCTTAAAGAGCCCGCCCCGGCGGGGGTCCTTCCTAGAATTTTTCTGCTGCAATATCCTTTGGTAAAACAGCCATAACTTTTGATTTGGGAGGAGTTACGAGATCAAATCGAAGATCCGAGATCAAATCAAAGATCTCGACGAGTTCTACAACTTTTATTCTTTGAGAATTTAGAAATAACGGACGGATGAAGGTCGAAATTGGTTTGGAAGTTACTACTATGCAATTGGCCACCCAAAACAGTGAAGTTCAACGTCCGTTGGTACAAAGGTCATAACTCTTGCATCCGAACTCCGATTGGAATGATTCAAGATGTTCCAGAAAGCTAAGAAGAAGCTCTACAATGTAATCCAAGTTCCAAGCAAAGAACATGAAATTAACATGGAAGCCCAAACGATGTCCGTATTTCTTTTCTTTGCGATTTCATACCCATACTTTGCGATTTCATACCAATAGTCGCTCACACAGCTCCCAAGCATATAATCTACAAAATGAACACAAAATGCATGAAAAGTAACTAAAAAACCTAAGTTTAAGCAAATAATTCAAGTAACATCTCCCCCTACCACCACAGTCGCCCCCCTCCCGACCGGTCTCACCCGTCCCCCTACCGGCGGCGGCTCCTCCTTTCATTCTGGCAGCGGCTCCTCCTTTCTCCTCTTGCGATTCCGGCGGCTCCTCCTCCTCTTTAATCGTACTATAATTCCGGTGAACTCTCAAGGTACTGAAATTCCCAAATTTAATTTTTAGGGTTAATATATATTGGTTTTAATGTGATAATTTTAACTAAAATTTGGATAATGTATATGTTGTTACTGAAATTAGAACTCGTTTGGGAATTTGAGATTACTGAATTGCTAAAATTTGTTTCCTATTTTAAGTTGTTGATATTGTTGTCAGAGTGATTTTTTTTTGACTTGGTCATTCTACTGAAATTGGGCATACTGTTGGACTTGTTGTTGTTGTGGAATTTGGAATTATATTTTGTTGAAATTGGGATAAATATGCTGAAATTCGGATGAACATCATTTGATTTAAGACTGCATATATATAATACTTTTTTGGAACGTTAGAACATTGATATTAGGGTTCTGTTTGTGTATATAAATTGAGATATGTTAATTTACTCAATTGTTTGTTGGTATAATTGATTTTGTCATTGATTTTATGACTGTCTTATTAATCTTGCCACTGATTTTGGGACTGTTGGCCTTTAATTTTGATATATTTGCTATTTTCGCCGGAATTTCTGTCAGAATTATTCATTTGCAAGATTTGTGGGCCCTGCATGTATTGTATAAGTAATTAGTTTCCCAATATTAAAATATAAACTAAGTAGTATTTACTTAGTTTCTTACTACTAAAATAAAATAATTTTAATTTAAATAAATTTATTAAATAAAATAAATTTTAAAAATTTGATAATATAATATAATACAAAATAAAATAAAACAATAAATTAAATTGAATTGAATAAAACAAAACAAATTTGATTTAATTTAATAAATAAATTAAATTTAATAAAAATATTTTAAAATTAAAAAATAAAATAAAATTAATTTAATTAAAATAATTTAAATTAAATAAATTTAATTTAATGAATTTAATTTAATTTAATAAAAAAATTTAAAAATTATATAATATAATACAAAATAAAATAAATTAAATTAAAAAATAATAATAAATTTAATCTAATTTGATAAAATAAATAAAATAAAACAAAATGAATTAAATAATAAATTAAATTAAATTGAATAAAATAAAGCAAATTAAATTTAATTATATAATAAAAAATTAAAAAAATGAAAAAAATTAAATTAAATAATAAAAATAGAAATTATAATAAAATAATTATAAAATATTATATATAAAATTAAATAAAATAAAACAAATTTAATTTAAATAAATTTAATTTAAAATAAATTAAATCTAAAATAAATTAAATTTAAAATAAATATAATATAAAATAAAATAAAATAAAATATATTAAAACATAATAATAAATTTAATCTGATTTAATAAAATAAAAAAATGAATTTAATTTAATTTAATTTAATAATTAAAAATTATAGTATATATTATCGTACAAAATAAAATAAAATACAATAAAATAAAATAATAAATACAAGTAAATTTTATAAAATAAAATAAAATAATTTAATAGTAGTCTCTATATATATTTCAAATAACAGTTCTCAAAAACTAAGTAGCATTTACTTAGTTTTTTATTGGCAAAATAAACTAAGTAGCATTTGCTTAGTTTGTCGCGATATTCAATAAACTCAATAAGTACTATATGTATATACATATATGTACTATAATATGAAACTTAGAAACCCGTTTGACAAGTAGGAGTGAATGTCAAACAGTAGTCTCTATATATTTCAAATAACAATTCTCATAAACTAATTAGCACTTACTTAGTTTATCATTGGCAAAATAAACTAAGTAGCATTTGCTTAGTTTGCCATAATTTTCAATAAACTCAATAATACTCTCCCTTTAATCTTCAATACACTCAATAATATATGAACTATGCTTTGGAACTTAGAAACCCATTTGACATTCACTTAGTAGGAGTGAATGTTGAACAGTCCCCAGTTTGGGACTATTACTAGATGTTATGTCTCTCACTTAGGCCGGTGCCAATACGAAACGATACGTTTTTGTTGTTTTAAGGATTTTTTGACTGTTATCTCTATATGTTCTTCGAGTGCGTACTTAGATTAAGCTATCTTAGTCTATTTCGTGTGCTTAGAGACTATGGAGATGTGCTGTCGTAATTTTCTTGAAACTCATGAAACGTACTCAACGTGTTGGCACTAGTGACGAGATGCATCCAATAACGGGATAGAAGCCTTACCCCTTTCCTGTAGAGTGGAGATACTAGGTAAATATCTAATTCATGCATGAATATCCCTGTACTGAATGCGTCTTCTATGTAGTTAAAAATGTCAGCCGACCGGAGTTGGATGTACCGTAGGATACCCAGTGATGGGAGGGGAATAGTCTTAGCTTACGTAGGACTATTCGTTCTGGTCCTTTGAGTGTAGACGCCATGAGTAGGGCTCTAACTGAGCCATTGCCCGATGATCGGAGGGTTAGAGATCGCATCCTTTAGCGATTATTTTTTATCATCCTCAGGGGTTGTTTCCTGGCTGATAACTCTTCGAAGGTGTCATTCGCTTTAGTTAGCGCCACTTGGGACGTGGACCGTATTGGAGAGTTTGATTGGGGTTCCTATGCCTTTGCCTACTTCCTCAGGGGGATGCACCTACGCTCAGAGGGTGTGACAGAGGCTTGGTTAGGATTCTATCCGTTCCTGTTGGTGAGTATTTTCTCTTTTGATTTCCCTTATTCGGGTTGCCAGTTTGACTGACTGCGGATATTTGATCTTGTATTGGCAGTGTTGGGCCTACGAAAGGCTCCCATGTCATTGTCCCGTTATCCTGTTAGGTTTGGACACCTATCCACAGGAACAGCTATGGCCTTACTCCACTTTGACGTAGGTTCTTGTAGTTGAGGGTTTCACCCATTCGCGCCTATAGTTAGAGATGTTGACCGCGGAGGTCATTACATGGGTTCCTTACTCTAAGGACCATTTGAAAGTTGGCTTCAAAAGGTAGTTTCCTGACTGGTATCGACTATATATTATCCACCCGTCAAATTTCGTTCCTTACTAACGGAGGTTGGGAGCTCTATTTAGGAGAGCGTGCAATTAGGAGCACTACAGCAGAGATTCGCATTTCGATCTTTCCTCTTGCCAGGCGTCATTGGCCTTTGTCGCAGCCGATCACTGAGATCCCATTGATGGGTGTGGATGGCTTTACTTTGTCAGAGGGACCTTTCACTCAGGAGTCTTTCTACCGCTGGTGGTTACCTCGCACTATTGGAGCTCAGAACCGCGCCACATAGTTTATGAGAGATATGGTTCCTGGCTCAATCATGATGATAGATTGGATTGCCTGCGTCCAAGAGCCTACTCATCTGGCGCAGATTGATAGTTTGACCCAGCAGTTGGACCAAGCACATTTTTTTATCCGGCATTTGGGTAGAGATCCATCAGAGGTGGATACTTTTGTCCCTTCCAGCTCTGGGGCTGGCCCTTCAGGTGGCCCATATTCAGATGGTTTTGTCGGTGCAGATCCTCTATTGTATAGGGCTAATATCCCTTCTGGCAGAGATTCAATGACTCAGGAAGAGTTACATCAGATGGATAGGTTGGATAATGTGGACATCAACACCATTGACTTCTTCTGATGCATTTCTCGCTATATCTTTTGATAGGCCTCTATTAGATATTAGGCGGTTGTGCCCTAGTTCTCGTTATATCTTTTGATAAGCCTCTGTTAGATGTTAGGCGGCTGTGCCCCATTTCCCTATATTTTTTAGTTGTATACATAGCTGAAGTATTTAGATGATGATGTACTTAGGAATGTATTTATAATGTTTTTTATTCCCTTCATCATCTTGTCATCTGTCATTTATTATGCATGTATTATGTCATGGATATGCATTTCCAGAGATGAGTTTAGCATTGACCCCTGGATGGTCTTATGATATGGCTATACTGATGTCTTCATCCACCGTTAGCCTGATTGAGCATACCTCACCTATGTTAGTGGCATCTTCTTTGAGATCGTGGTATGACAGTTTGTCTTCCCTAGATCGAGTGACAGTTGATCAGATGTTGAGACACTCTATGACCCTCCTGACATTTCAGGTTCCACCAGGCTTTATAGAGGACATGCTTGAGCATTGGGTACCAGATAAACAGGTATTCATATTTGATACCCAGGAGTTGACTCCTACATTGGAGGAGTATGAGCGTCTTACAGACTTGTCATTGGATCGGCCTTGCGCTTGGATGGCTATCGGTGACATGAGTCGGCAGTTTATGACCTTGACAGGCTTAAGGCGCAGAGTTGCCCTGGACGAGATTTCCTCGGGGCATGTGGTGTCCATGAGTTTCTTGATTAACAGATTTGGGTTATTAGACAGTTATTTGTGATACTCCGAGGACTTCACCATTTTTGAGGGTGATTGGCATGTCGCCCATGTAGATATACTCTTGATGTGCATAGTGGCCTATCTGTATATGTTGTTGTACATGGACCACCTAGATATTGGCGTGATCATGGTAGTTCATGCTCTCCGGGAGGGTCATACAATCTTACTGATGATTCTGGCAGAGACCTTGAGGTCGGACATGTTTTACCATACCCATTTAGTGGAGGGTTTTATAGGCAATGCGGTCTTGTTGTACGTGTGGTTTATAACACACTTGAGACCGATTGGCACTTTCAGATGCCATGGGTATTGTTTTTCCCATGAGATAGCCATGTTATAATCCTTTCAGTCGGCTGAGTGTACAGGCGCAACATCTTGGTTGGCTTTCTTGTCAGGGATCGAGGACCCATTTGATATTTTGCCATATTCAGGGCTCAGCTCTCCCTATAGCTCTATCACTCATGCAGTTGGCATGGACTATATTCCCCTAGCTAGTTTGAGGGGGGTGACCATCCACTGGCTGTTATGGCATAGTTTGACAAGTTTCAGGATATTCATCCCTTTGACGGGGCAGTGGGTGATTGTTATCTCGACTTCTGTCAGTAAAGGATTTGTCCAGGATTTATTCATGTTGGACTTGTCGCGAGAGGGATGACTTTTCGACTAGCCATCCAGGTCACTCTCTAGAGAATTCTGCATGGTTGGAGGTAGAGATTGCATCGGCTAGGGCTGTATCCTCAGAGCCAGATATTGATTCTGATGATGGGGAGCCTATAGAGTACCCTAATTCTCCCATTGAGGATGTTCTATTTACTAGTTCGTTAGTAGCTCTTGTTGATTCCCCTAGTATCCCTGTTGTTATGGCTCTACATTCTGCAGAGTATTTAGAGAAGAGTTTACATCTGATGACGTTTGAGAGGGATCAGGCTAGGGCCTCGATGTTGACAGCTCTTTCTGATAGATATGTCACTCTAGTTGAGAGAGATGATGCTCTAGCTCACAGGGATACCATTGTTGTTGAGCGGGATGAGGCTCAATCATCTAGGGATGCAGCTGTTATTGAGCGGGATGAGACTCTAGCTACCCGAGATGTTGCCACTACAGATAGTACTGCATTGAGATCTCATACTGCTAACATTGTTGCAGAGATGAGTGCGTTCATTGATGAGCACGGTAGCACCATACAGATAGCCATAGATCTTCTTGCTTGTGTGGATACTAGGGCAGGAGCTCATAAATTTACCTCCATCTATTGAGAGGGATGCCATGTTGGACTTGATGGCTCGCTTATCCATGGATTTGTAGATTAGCTTTGATTTTCCTACATAGACTAGGTTAGTCATTTTGGTCATGTACAGGACACATTGTATATATCAAACAATTTTTATATGGCAAGGAAATATGTTTTGATTCACTTCCCTTTTAGATGTGCCTTGTTACTTGCTTGATAGTTGCCTGTTCTCCAAGACTTGTGATCTCGATGTATTTTGAACTCCTCCTTGATGGATGGACATTAAGATGGCTCAGGATCTTTCAGAATGGATCGTCGATCTTTGTGTTTCCCAGATCTTTGGTGTCTTGGGACTGGTTTCTGAATGTGGTTGTGGAGAGGTTTTGGCTTTCGTCTCTGAGGTTGACCGTACCATAGATGGTCTCTGGTACTCCTGTGTTTGGACGAGACCAGGTAGTTCCATCTCTTATGGATTGGTGTTTCTCTTTGAGGATTCAACCGCAGCTTAGATGGTCGCCGATTGTTTCCATTTGTGCGGGGATACCAGGTAGTTCCATCCTTGTGGTCTAAGCCGATGAAGTGTGGTTTAACCGCCCCATAAATGGTTGCTGATGTATTCCCGTGTATTGGGGAGATCAGGTAATTCCATCTCTTATGGGTTGGTTGGAAGGGTTGAAGATGATCCCAATACCGTTGACAGTTTTTTTTGTTTGTAGGGGTGAGACAGCACTGTGAATGGCTGCCTATGTAGTCCTATTAATGAGGGGAGATCAGGTCTACGTAGTTCCAATCTAGCGTAAAAAGGTTAAAAGTTGTATGTGTTAGGTTTGTAATATTCATGAACGCAATCAAATTGCACAAAATAAGCGAAAACGTGTAAAAATCAGATATTAAAATTTTACAAACCATATACCCGGATCATCCTTTATGCACAATTATTAATTAAACGAAAAGATATGAAGAACAAGAATCATACTCTCAAAGATTCGAGCTTCCTCAGGTACAAGTTCGCCTCCAATCCTTTTCGCGTTCAACTTGAATCCACCGGGTTTGGTTCCTTCCATTGATCAACATTAGCCACTTAAGTGTTTGGCCTCTAGAGGTGATCTACCAAGAAAGAATAAAGATTCAAGAATATGGGTGTTTGGCAAAACCCTAGTTTTTCTATCTCTCATAGAAAAGGAGCGTACTCTCCAACAATTGGAATCACGTCTGTTGTGCAAAAGTCAACAACAACTCTACACCCATAATAAGACTCCTCTTATTTATAGATGTAGGCAACCCTCCTTAACAATTAAGGAATTGAGCTTTATTTTAATTAATTAAACTCCTTTAATTAATTAGGCTCCTAATCTTATTAGGAATAATTAATTAAACTTTTAATTAATTAGCCTCCTAATCTTATTAGGAATAAATGAGAGTACTTTTATTAATTAATTCTCAAACTCCTTTAGGAATTAAATAAAAATAATAATAATAACAATAACAATAATAATAATAATAATAATAATAATAATAATAATAATAATAATAATAATAATAATAATAATAAGACTCCTCTTATTATTTTATATTTAATATTTCTAAAATATTAAATAATAAATATTAAGCTATTTAATTTATTCTATCACCATAAATTAAATTAAATATACTTAACTTATTATTACGATTATGCCATTAACTTCTTAAATAATTTTTCTTCCTTTTATGGTGTGACCCTTTAAGTTCTCCATATTAAATCGGTTGTGAATAAATCAATTAGAACAATTCTAATCTTATTTAAATAAATATATTATATTATTAATTTATTTAAATAAATAATATTTATTCTACAATAGGGATAAGCCTCCCTAACGATCAACGACTTTTCAGATAATATAGATTTTAACATTAATCATAAAAGAATCTTTGAGTAAATAGTTACTGTACAATTCAATCCTTCCACCATACAATGTCCCAATTAAATATAAGACATGGAATTACTATCAAGCCTTATTTTATTTAATTATATGTATTTCGACTTTTAAATGCACAACTCCAAATAATGCAAATTAGAAACTCCTTTCTAATTTCATTCTGCATTGGCCAAGGACTACTGGGTTGTCATTTATCGAATCACATAGGACATTTCTCTTCTTTTACTAGAAGTGGTAGATTCTTTATTGATCATACATTTTCTCCATGTACAACTTATTATACCCAAGCATACCCTTTGATATACCCTAAGGGTCTTAAGGAATAAGTCAAAGTATAACTCATCAAACACAAGATACTATGATGATCTCAAGTCCAAGGATTACTTGTACTACTATCACTACAGGAATTCCTATTGACAGGTAAGTAAAACTCCATTAGGTATTCCTTAGTGAGCCACGTTTAGTGTACTTATTCTCTAATAAGCACCTACATACTTGCTTTAGTGTCTCCACACAAATGATCATGAGATCAATCATCATCATCCAATGAACAAGCAACGTATGTACTAATCTATCAGGATTCACTAATCCCCAATTTAGTAATCCAACGATTGGGAACTATTTTAGTTTTAAGCTTTCTAAGAATTTAGATCTCATTAAAATGATCATCATCATTATTTTAAAAGTATTGCTTAAAACTATGGGTTTATCGCATATTATAAAACAGCATCATGTAGATAATTAAAAACCTTTAATAAATTAATACTTTTTATTAATAAATTAATAAGATTGTTACAAAGTATATGTATTATCATCAAACATGATTGGCTTGTGTGCATACTACTTTCAATCTCCCACTTGCACTAAAGTCAATCACCATGGTATCTCATACCCTTCTTCTTTAAGCGACGATTATCCTGCTGTTGGATAAGCTTTAGTTAATGGATATGTAATGTGTTCTTGAGAGTCCACTATCTCTATAGTGATTTCCCATCTTTCAATGATTCCCATAATCAAATGAAAGTGCCACAACACATGTTTAGATCCAAGATGAGACTTAGGAACTATTCCTAGTTCTGTAATGAACTTTTCATCCAGACAATCAACTTGTAGCTTCATTTATGGCTATATACTTTGTCTTTATCACTAAACCAACAACTCTTTGCTGTTTGGAACCTTTCCAATTCACTGCACCACCGTTCAAGGTAACGCTTTACCTTAAAGTGGATTTTCTGTCGTCTTGGTATGTCTAAAAAAAAAACTTGAGTCTGTTAAGCCCTCTAGTTTTAATTTAGAGCCACCATGAATATGATCACACCCATAGTGCCGGTTAAGTACTTTAAGATATTTTTTACTGACTCATAGTGAACTTCTCCAGAATATGACTGATCAACATCAAGTATGGACATTTCATTGCATACATAATAATTACGCATGTGATCTCTCTTTTATGAGTCTATGAGGACTATTAAGAGAGATACACTCCAGGGCTCATCAACATGAGACATCACATGGAGTTTGCCATGCTAAACGACTTTAGTATCAAATGAATATACGTTCCTTATGTTAAGATACTCTTCCCAAATCATTCATAGAGGAATGTTTAGACAACTTTATCTTTACTGATTGTAGCATTGGTATGTCATTTCTTATCCATAGTATATCAACATATAATACTAGGAATGTCACAACGCTCCCACTGACCCTTTTGTACACACTAGGTTTATTCTTATTTTTGATAAAATCAAACTCTTTTGATTGTCTCATCAAAACAAATGTTCCATAGTTGAGAAGCTTGCTTCAATCCATTTCTCTGAGTGTCTACAACTCTTACCTCATCGTATGTAACTGGATCATCTTCTATGATGCGTACCTCATCATCATCATTTATGATGAATCCATACCTCCCAAGTATCTTCGGTACTATTCCAGATTTACGATTCGGTTGTGGTACAATAGGTTTATCTACATGTTCCTCTTATTTAACTTATAGTGTTTTGTGGTTCTTGAACTCTTCAAGATCTATTATCTTCCCACTAGCCCTTTTAATAATAAACACTTTTATCTTAGAAGGTAGCGTGTTTCGCAACAAACACCTTTTTGCTAAGTAGGATTATAGAACATATACCCTAAACTTACTTTAGGATGTCCCACATATCTGTACTCGTCAAATCTTGTCCCAAGCTTATCCTTTGAAACCTTCTCACATAAGTTGGATAACCCTTTATCTTAACATACTTAAGATTAGGAATCCTCCCTATCTATAACTTTTATGGAGTCTTGGGGCTAGATTTTGAGGTTACCTTTTCGTAGATATGCAGCCATTTCTAGGGCATACCCCAGAGGGATACTGGAACGTCGGTAAAATCATTATGGACCGCACCATGTTCAACAAGGTATGATTTTTCCATTCAGATACATCAATCAATTATTGTATATCAGGAGGCGTCCATTGTGAGAAAACCATTTGAGATGATCTAGAAACTTATTGCACAAGTATATATTCCTTGATCTAATCAAAGAATCTTAATACTTTGCCAATTTGTTTCACTTCTGAATTCTTTGAACCTTTCAAATGATTCACACTTGTATTTCAGCAAATACACACATTCAACTCTTTGAATGATCATCTCCTTTTATTATACTAATTTGTTCAATATGCAAAATTATTTTCACGTTAGTCAAGTATACAAAATCCATTAAGTAATATTCCAGTTCTAAACAAAATATTATTATTATAAGTAGAACAACAATTGTTCTTAAATATAATACCAAAGATTTTATTGTCCAATAACAAAATGGAAATAATGTTTCTAACGAGAACTGGAATACAATAACAACTTATTGACGTAATAGATTTGCCCGTAGGGAATGCTAAACTATAAGTTTCAATGGCTAATGTAGCAACCTTTGCTTCATTTCTCACACATAGGATTACTTATCTTTGTTTAGCTTTTTATTTCTGCTTGATCCCTTCATAAATCTATATTTATGATAACCAAAGCCGGTATCTAATACCCAAGTAGAACCTTGACTTAAAGAAAAATTTATTTCAATCATGAACAAAAAACTATATTTGTAACCGAAGCTTCACTAAGATTCTTCTGGTTAGCCTCTACAAGATGTTTTTTGTAGTTTATTTCCAGTGTCCAGGTTTATTATAGTGGAAGCAAACTCCTTTGCTATCAGTATCAGTTTTTTTCTTATTATCCTTTGTTTTTGCCTTTCTATTTACCTTCTTTGAATCATTCTTCTTTTCAGAAGATCCTTTGGCCCCTACTAGTAAGACATGGTCTTTCTTGGTTGAAAAGTGACTCTCAACATTTTTTAACATGTTAAGCAAATCAGCGAGACTGATATCTAGCTTGTTAATATGAAAAATTCACAACAATTGTGAAAGGAGTCCTGGAGTGAGCGCAAGATCAAATCTTGGCCCAACTTTCTAGCCATTACAAAACTGGTTGTCCTAATTGTTCAATCAAATTGATCATGTTAAGGAATTTTATCTGTACTGTAGTGTCATCGGTCATTCTAGATCGGAAGAGCTCCTTAGATATCTGATATCTATCAATCCTACTTTCTTCACCATCAACTACTTGATGTGCAGGAATATAGTAGGAGCATCCATAGTTTCATGTTAACGCTGAAGCTCGTTACTCATGGATGCGAGCATGATGCATTGAGCCAATTGTGCATCATCTTGTTACTTTCTAAAAGTAGTAATCTCTTCCTCAGAGGCATTGGCTGCAACCATTGCAGGGGTAGGCGTATTAAGGACATAAGATAGCTTTTCAGCTGTGAGAACTATTCTCAAATTCCTTAACCAATCCATTTAATTCGGTCTGGTTAATTAACATCTAATATGCTACGCAGTGATAGTAATTTATACATTGTAAAATTCTATAAATGAATTTATACTTAACAATATTTTAGCATACATTCTTTTATTAATTACCAAAATAAATTAGGTCTTATTTTAAATTGGTATGTTCCACTATTTTCATCAAACTATATTACCCTCACTTATATAGTTCGGCAAAATCTAATTAAAGATATGCTAGTGAGAATAAGGATCTCATTTCAAATGTATATAACCTTGTGGTGACACAACAAACTATATATAAATAAATAGGTAGACAACTCTTATCAATTACATCAACTATGCAACTCCTTGTATTTTGCCTCTTAGATTATAATGGTCAAGTGTGTGCACATCCGAACTAAAATAATTTAAGTCCAACCTAGCACTTCATATATTTAAAAAAGAAAAATATTGTCCTTGTGGTGACACAACAAAATAATATTGTTCAATTTTCTTTATAAGCATCAAATGTGATAAAATTAACATCTCAAAGAATTAAGATAAGCCTTGTGGTGACACAACAAACTTATAATAATTAATTGATACTCTATTATTTTATCATGCTAGAAGGCGACGTTCGATATTCCAAATATCTTTGAACGTTTAGGACTTAATATAAAAAATTTGAGGGGTTTGCATGTAATTAATTTGTCTCATCTTGTTTAGCGCGCATGCATATATATATATATATATATATATATATATATATATATATATATATATATATATATATATATATATATATGTACGCGTCATATTAATGAACATGCGAAACATGTTTGCATAATATATAATATATATAGTATAAGCATGCACATATAGAATACTATATTCTACCTGAATTGATTATGGACTTTTATTCTAGTTTGGTTCACTAGAGCCACCAAGTGAACCAAAAGATCAAACCCTAGGGGTGCAAGAATTAATATTTAAATATAACTATTACATTTAAACCCGGGCTCCATTACAAACGGGTCTTCAAGCGTTCCTTGCACTTTGATCTCTAATTCTTCAAAATTAATTCTAACTATTCCTATTACAAAACTTTTTTAAAATAAATAGAAACCTTGATCAGCAATCAAGGGGAAGTACATAAGAAGAAGATAGAATTTACATTAAAAAAAAATAGAGAAGAGGAGGTACGCAGACCCCATTTAATAAAACTCATACATTCATGCATCCAACTAAAATAAAATCTAATCACATTGATCAATAGTCCATAATCAATTCTATTTATTATCATACACATTGCCATATGCATCAATAAATAAAATTCATCTCATGAATAATAAACATTCAATATATATATTGATATCATTTAATTGGCAAATTTAGTTAGTATAAAATCTAATTTTGAATCAAAATAAACTCTTTTATTTTAATCCAAATTTAAATTAAAATAAACTCTTTTATTTTAATTTATCCAATTTTGAATAAAATAAACTATTTTATTTTAATCAAATTCTTTAATCAAAATAAACTTATTTATTTTAATTAATTATGGAATCCAATTCCAAGTAAAAAAAAACTTTTATTAAAGGAAACATGAATTCTCTTTCGTACTCACAAATAAACTCCTTTATTTTGAATAATATGAAATCTTATTTCATATCTAAATAAACTCCTTTATTTAAGAAAATTTGAATTCTTTTTTCTATTCACAAATAAACTCTTTTATTTTGAATAACATGAAATCTTATTTCATATCTAAATAAACTCATTTATTTAAGGAAACATGGAATTCAATTTTAACTCTAATTAGTTATCATGGAATCCAATTCCAACTCTAATTAGTTAGCATGAAATTTAATTTTAAAATTAAAATAAACTTTATATTTTAATATTAAAATAAACCTTTTATTTTAAGATTAAAATACATTTTATTTTAATTATAAAATAATAAGAATAATATATATTTATATTATATATAATATAACCGTACGACTATATATATAATATATAATAAACATATATTATGCAAATAATCATACTCCCTTAGTCCCTTTACAGGAAATCACGAGAATCTCAAGAATCAGCAGGGCACACTAAAAAAAATATTTGTGAATCACGAAATCATATAATATAGCATACATAATATATAATATATAATAAGAATTATATCATATATAATTTATTACCTGTAAACTATAACATATACCAAATGATAAGCTGCTACTTTAATTTTGTTTCACGTGAATCCAATGGAGATATTTGATTTCATGAAAGTATTCCACTTTCCAGATTCCCTTGTCACATGATTAATGCAGCGAAAAAAAAAAAAAAAAAATACAGCTGACGATTTTTTTTTTTAATTTAATACAACAAAATTATGTCCAATTAAATTGTTCTAAACACATATCAATACATATATCAAATTAAAATAATTAATAATTTGCATAAAGGTTTGGCTCTGATACCACAGTTAGGTTTGTAATATTCATGAACGCAATTAAATTGCACAAAATAAGCGGAAACATGTAAAAATCAGAGTTTAAAATTTTACAAAGCATATACCCGGATCATCCTTTATGCACAATTATTAATTAAACGAAAAGATATGAAGAACAATAATCATACCCTTGAAGATTCGAGCTTCCTCAGGTACAAGTTCACCTCCAATCATTTTCGCATTTAACTTGAATCCACCGGGTTTGATTCTTTCCTTTGATCAACGTTAGCCACCCAAGTGTTTGGCCTCTAGAGGTGATCCACCAAGAAAGAATAAAGATTCAAAAAGATGGGTGTTTGGCAAATCCCTAATTTTTCTATCTCTCATAGAAAAGGAGCGTACTCTCCAACAATTGAAATCACGTCTGTTGTGAAAAAGTCAACAACAACTCTACATCCAAAATAAAACTCCTCTTATTTATAGATGTAGGCAACCCTCCTTAACAATTAAGGAATTGGGTTTTATTTTAATTAATTAAACTCCTTTAATTAATTAGGCTCCTAATTTTATTAGGAATAATTAATTAAACTTTTAATTAATTAGCCTCCTAATCTTATTAGGAATAAATGAGAGTACTTTTATTAATTAATTCCTAAACTCTTTTAAGAATTAAATAATAATAATAGTAATAATAATAATAAGACTCCTCTTATTAATTTATATTTAATATTTTTAAAATATTAAATAATAAATATTAAGCTATTTAATTTATTCTATCATCATAGATTAAATTAAATATACTTAACTTATTATTACGATTATGCCATTAACTTCTTCAATAATTATTCTTCCTTTTATGGTGTGACCCTTTAGGTTCTCCATATTAAATCGGTTGTGAATAAATCAATTAGAACAATTCTAATCTTATTTAAATAAATAAATTTTATTATTAATTTATTTAAATAAATAATATTGATTCTATAATAGGGATAAGCTTCCTTAGCGATCAACGACTTTTCAGATAATATAGATTTCAACATTAATTATAAAAGAACATTTGAGTAAATAGTTACCGTATAATTCAATCCTTCCACCATACAATGTCCCAATTAAATATAAGACATGGAATTACTATCAAGTCTTATTTTATTTAATTATATGTATTTCGACTCTTAAATACACAACTCCAAATAATGCAAATTAGAAACTCCTTTCTAATTTCATTCTGCCTTGGCCAAGGACTACTGTGTTGTCATTTATCGAATCATATAGGACATTTCTCTTCTTTTACTAGAAGTGGTAGATTTTTTATTGATCATACATTATCTCCATGTACAACTTATTATACCCAAGCATACCCTTTGATATACCCTAAGGGTCTTAAGAAATAAGTCAAAGTATAACTCATCAAACACAAGATACTATGATGATCTCAAGTCCAAGGATTACTTGTACTACTATCACTACAGGAATTCCTATTGACAGGCAAGTAAAACTCTATTAGGTATTTCTTAGCGAGCCACGTTCAGTGTACTTATTCTCTAATAAGCACCTACATACTTGCTTTAGTGTCTCCACACAAATGATCATGAGATCAATCATCCTCATCCAATGAGCAAGTAACGTATGTACCAATCTATCAGGATTCACGAATCCCCAATTTAGTAATCCAACGATTGGGAACTATTTTAGTTTTAAGCTTTCTAAGAATTTAGATCTCATTAGAATGATCATCATCATTATTCTAAAAGTATTTCTTAAAACTATGGGTTTATCACATATTATAAAACAGCATCATGTAGATAATTAAAAGCCTTTAATAAATTAATACTTTTTATTAATAAATTAATAAGATTGTTACAAAGTATATGTTTTATCATCAAACATGATTGGCTTGTGTGCATACTACTTTCAGTATGTTGTGAAGGGTGTTTTTTTTGTAAAGGTTAGACCGAATCATAAGTGGATGCCTACGTACTCCCGTGTATTGGGGAGATCAGGTCTGCATAGTTCATCCCTGGTGGGACAAACTGATGTGGTTAGGAAGGTTTTAAAAACCTGAATGGATTGATGCATTTGATGATCCAGAACCAGGATTAAGGTTTTCAGGTAACTTCAAACATAATACCGTTTGATGGTGTCTGAGTTGATGAGTTGGGAAAATTCCTCGGCATCCATTTCTTGCAATTTGAGGGCTCCTCCTGTCAATACCTCCTTGACAATAAACGGGCCTTCCCAATTTGTGGCGAATTTTCCTTTAGATTGATCTTGGTTGTCAATGACCTTTTTTAAGACCAAGTTATTCTATTTGAATTGCCGTAGGTAGACTTTCTTGTTGTAGGATCGAGCGATCCTTTGTTGGTATAATTGACCATGGAAGATGGCTATGGCCAGCCTTTCATCTATCAATGATAATTGGTGGTGTCGATCTTGTAACCATTGGTCCTCATCCATCTGAGCATCTATCAACACTCTCAGGGATTCCATTTCCAGCTCTATAGGGAGCACAGCTTCCATGCCATAGGTTAATGAGTAGGGGGTTGCCCCAGTGGAAGTGTGCATTGACGTTCTGTAGGCTAATAGAGTCAGAGGCAACAAGTTAGGCCATCCTTTGTGATCGGCGGACATCTTTTGCATAATCTTTTTGATAGTCTTATTAGCCGCTTCAACAGTACCATTCATCTTTGTACGATAGATTACGGAGTTGAGATGCTTGATGTGGAATTTGCTGCATAATTCCTCCATTATTTGGTTGTTGAGGTTTTTGGCATTGTCTGATACAATCACCTCTAGTTGTCCATATCGACAAATGACAATATTTCTGATGAAACCAATGATCACCTCTTTGGTAACTCGGAGGGAAGAGGCTGCTTCTACCCACTTGGTGAAGTATTCGATCATGGTGAAGATAAACCGATGGCCATTGCTAGTTTTGGACTCGATTAACCCGATCACGTCCATTCCCCACATTGAGAAGGGCTAGGGTGAACTCATATTGTGGAGCTCCCTTGGAGGGACGTAGATAGTATTCCCATGAATTTGTCATTGATAACATCTCTTCACGTGATCATCATAGTCAACTTTGAGAGAGCCAGTAATGCCCTGTTCTTAAGATTTTCTTGACAAGTAGAGGGCTGCTCATATGTGGGCCGCATACTCCACCATGGATTTCATCCATGAGGCTCTGAGCTTGGTCTTTGTGTAGACATCTTAGAAGGCCTAGTCCAGCATCTCTTTTGTAGAGTGCATCTCCGCTCAAATAGAATTTCATGGCCATTCTATGGATCCACTTTCTTTCAGCTTGATTCTCCCCAGTAGGCGTAGATCCATCTCACAAATTCTCCTTGATGGACTGGTACCAAGGCTATTTGATGGGAGGCAACTCATCTGATACTTTTTCGATTTAATTCCCATAGGTTGTGGCCTTTTGGCTGGCAAAGATGATATTTGAAATGTCTCCCCTTTCAGATATGTGGATCAAGGAGGCCAAAGTTGCTAATGCATCCGCAAAGTCATTCCTGTTATGAGGAATGTGGAGGAAGGATATTTCTTCAAACTCCGAAGCCATCTGGATAACTTGTCGATGGTAAGGCAGTAAATGTAATTCTTTGGTGTGATAGATCCCAGTGGTTTGTTTGATTATCAGTTCAGAATCTCCAAAGACAGTTAACCGTTTGACAGCCATGGATTGGGCTAGTTTCAAACCCATTATACAGCCTTCATACTCAGCTGTGTTGTTGGTGCTGACAAACTGTAATTTGGTGGCAACGGGATAATGCTCTCCCAAAATAGATGATGAGTGAGTTTTATACCTACGAATCGGCTTCTAATTTGGACTTAAACGGTGTTGATCATGTCTATTTCTGTTCATTTTTACTTGTTTTGTGTTTAGGATTGCATTACGTGGCATGGTGGTATAATGGTGGCGTTATGGCGAGACTTGGCATGCAAAAGGCAAGAAATCAGCACTGCAAAAACACTCCCCACCGGGGCGGGCATATTAGTGAAGGAAACCCCCTGCCGGGGCGGGCCCTTTCCAGTACAAAACCCCCTGCCGGAGCGGGGGTACGGGCAGAGAGAAAAATACTTCTGTTTTGATTGAAACTCTGCAGCTGATGGATGGAAGACTTGGGCATGAATTGGGACTATGTTGGGCGTCGTTTTATCAGTGTTATACATGACTTATGCTGGATATAACACATCAAAACAGAGATCAATTATAACAATCAATCAATTCAACTTTGAGCCCTAATTTTCAGAGACGAACATTGGAGGAGAGCAAGGAAGGTCAAGATCACGAAGATTACAGAATTGAAGGCCTTGTTTTATAACTATTCTATTTCTTTAATTCAATTTTTATAATTGGGATGATGAATTCTCTACTTATTTCAGTTTTTAATTCATTGATGATGAACTAAATTCTTAATTAGGCTTGCAATGAATCTTTATTGTAGAACAATGATTATCATGCCTTACTTTCAGTTCATTAATACTATCAATTCAGTTTATCTATTGTGATTTGCACTTTAATTTATGAATTATTTGATCACTAATTCTGTGTGGATTTATATGGACTCGAGAGATGATGTATGAATCTAGACCTAATCACTTTAGCATGTGTTCTTGAATTTTGTGATTTAATGGAATCTTGATGAATGTTTATGATAGAGATATACCTAACATCGTATGTAATCGTGTAAAGAACTTGGGATTTAAACCTTCTTTGATTTTAGTTCATATAGAGATATAGTGAATTAGTTAATTAGGGTGTTTGGCTTGATTCTATCAAATTATGGATTTAAGTTAATACGGAGTTAGTGCATCGAGAGATGGCTAATTTTACTTGAGTGTTCTTGATTAATAAACTGAGATAGTGAATTGAACTAGAATAAGGTGTGATAATCAGAGTGAAACTTAAAGTGAAGTTGTAAGCCTAATTCTTCATTATTTTCTTGAAATTTACGGTTACTTAATGTGTTGATTGATTTGGATTTTTAGTTTCTTATTTTTTATTAGTTATAAGCATTTTTTTTGCTAAATTTTGTTTGTATATAAATATGCAAAAAACTAAGAATATTACAATGAAGTTCAGAACATAGTCCTCTTCTCCCGAGAGGACGAAAACACCTAGATAAAACTAGGAAACCAATTACCTAACCTAAAATATTCTGAGGCTAGGCAAAAGAAAAAAAACTAAAATGCATAACTAACTAAATTAGATAGGAATTTAATACCGACAAAAGGACCACAAATTGAAAGAACCAAAAATTAAACAAGTGGAACCTGATTGTCAACATTAAAATCAGATTTTCGTCGAACTTGAAAATCCAAAGCACAAAGTAAGGTGGGCGATGCAAGTTCAGCAACCAAGGATCATGGCAACACCCACTCACGGGCAGCCCCACGTAGGACAAGACAGCAGCATAGAGATGCACAACAGCAAATAATGGCACCCCATATGAAAGCCATATTATATGCTAGAAAGTAATGTGCAACAAAAGTCATGTCAACCATCTGAACAATAGTCCACAAAAATTATGAGCAGCAAACCAGCTGGCGAACAACCGGAAAACCAGCTCGGAGCTTTTGGCTAACTTGAGCAGCTGTAAATGCTACATATTCCCAAGAGCAACCAGAAATCCTAACAAATAAATATGTCAGGTGGTTTTGGTTCCATAATCCTCGAGGTTGGTCTAGGAGTTGTTACTTTTAAGCACGACTTAAGAATAGGAATAGTAAATAAGGCAACTTTTTGAGTATGTTGGACCTTTTCAAGCAAGAGCTCGGTCTTGTCAAAATGAACTTTTTTCGTAGCACTTGAGTAAGGGGTAGAACCCTTAAAAGTTGATACCACCAAAGTACTAGAAAATTTCGAGACCTTTTCCTTTCCTTTCCCCGTAATAGGTGATGGAGTATTCTCCGAATAGCAAGGAGCAGAAGAGGGACAATCCTTCCTTTTTGGCAATTCCCTCCAATCAAACATGGGCTTAGATTTCATTTCCTCCTTTTTCCCCTCACGAGGCTTTAGGGAGCAAGTGGAATTGGAAAGACCATAGGTTTTGCAAAGCATACATTTTGGGGGCTACCAAGGAATATCAATATAAATTTCATGAGGAGCACAATTCTCAATTTGAACTTTAAAAGACTTAGGTAACTGAGTTGTGACTGCAATATCAATACAAACTCTAGCAAAAGAAAGTTTATTGCCAAATTTAGTAGCATCATCAATAAACAGAGGTTTGCCAAAATAACTAGCAAGATAGGCAAACCCATCATCGTGCCAAAGTGGGAGTGGGACATTATGAAAATTGACCCAGAAAGGAACAATTGTAGGATCACGTTTAAGAATATCCATACTCGCTTGCCATCTTTGGAGGATCAAAAGAGATTTACCAAAGTAACTATGCCCATGAGCATCAATTAGAATAAGGTCTTCCTCCGTCCTAAAATAAAAGAAATAAAGGCCATTTCCTTTAAAATACACCTTTGCTAACTTGTCACCCCAAATTAAAATAAGCATTAATTTGAGTAGTTTAATAAAATTGGAATAATATAAAACTGGTAATTGTTAGATTAAATTTCATACTAGTCTCTGTGGGAACGATACTCTATTCATCATTATATTACTTATTGACCACGTACACTTGCGTGTGAGTGTATCTAGATTTTACCCAACAAGTTTTTGGCGTCATTGCCAAGGACTAGTTTTGATTTTTGTATTTTTTTAGTATCAGTTTAATTAGTTCAGTTTTACTTAAACAATCTTTCTTTTTGTGTTGTTCTTTCTTGTTTCAGGTTCTCTGAGTTAGTGTATACAAACTTGGTCTAAGAAGCCAGTTTTACTTCCTTTCGAGGACGACATCGAGAAAAGGTTTCAAAGGTTGAGTAAGTGAATTAAGGACACTAAGGAGAATCTTGATAAGGAAGAAACAATGGCTACAGAGGATCAAAAAGCGATGAGGGATTATGCTACTCCTAGGGTGACTGAGCTTCAGTCGAGTATCACTAGGTCGGTGATTGCTGCAAATAATTTTGAGATCAAGCATGGGACCATACAAATGATACAGAACTCCATGCAGTTTGGGAGATTAGCCAACGATGATCCAAATGAGCACTTAGTCAGCTTTCTAGAAATCTGTGACACCTTCAGATACAATGGGTGTCAGTTGATTCAGTCAAACTTTGCTTGTTTCTGTTCACACTGCGGGACAAGGCGAAAAGTTGGTTACACTCTCTACCACCAGGGTCGATTACTACATGGGACGACCTTGCTCAGAAGTTCTTGACCAAATTTTTCTCACCAGCAAAGACTGCGAAGATGAGAAATGAGATTACTATGTTTGAGCAGCTGCATGGGGAGTCTTTGTACAAAGCTTGGGAGAGGTACAAAGAATTACTTAGGAAGTGCCCACATCATGGACTACCCAAATAGCTGCAGATGAACACGTTCTACAATGGGTTGAGTGGTAATCTCCGGACTAGTATTGATGCAGCTTCAGGTGGAGCGTTCATAGCAAAGAGTTATGAGGAAGTGTACGATCTGATAGAGACGATGGCGGTGAACAACTACCAGTGGCCTATATCGGGAATGACACAACCGAAGGTAGCTAGGATGTTAGAGGTAGATGGGGTAACATCGTTAGCAGCATAAATTTCTACTTTGTCAAAGAAGATGGATGCTCTAACAGGTGCACAAACACAGCAGGTTACTTGTGTTTACGAATTATGTGCGGGGGAACATCCTACAGAACAATATGCCATTAACCCAGTGGTGGTGCAGTTTGTGGGCAGCTATAATAGAATTTCACAAAATATGTATCAGAATGCCTATAATCCGGGAAATAGGAATCATCCAAATTTTTCGTGGGGTAATAATCAAAATTAGCAGGCTCCACGACCTTCTTATCCCCCGGGATTTCAAAATCAGCATCAACAAGCAGCTCCACAGCAGGAGAAAAAGACATATTCAGAAGAATTGTTGTTGAAGTATATATCGGGAACGAGGCATCAATGAAATCATAAGCAGTGGCCATCAAGAACTTAAAAAAATCAGATGGGACAGCTTGCTTTAGCACTTAATAACAGGCCTCAAGGAACTCTACCTAGTGACACAGAAGAATCCGAAGGGGAATCACGAACAGTGTTAAGCAATCACTTTGAGGAGTGGAAAGCATCTTGAGGGACAGAATGTAGAAAATTCAGCTAAGAAAGATGTCAAAGAAGGTGAAGACAAAGTGGTTGAAGAGAAACAGGGTGAGGAAAAGCAAGTGGACAAGAGTAAGACAGATGTGGAGCCAGTTGTTTATCCTCCACCACTATTCCAGCAGAGAGTTCAAAAACAGGAACTAGACAAGCAATTCTTGAAGTTTTTGAAAGTTTTCAAGAAACTTTAGATCAACAGTCCTTTCACAGAAGCCCTAGAGCAAATGCCTAGCTACGCCAAATTCATGAAGGGGATTCTGTAAGGGAAAAAATTAGAGGATTACGAGACTGTGGCTTTGACGAAGGAATGCAGTGCAGTTCTACAGAGAAAGTTACCTATAAAGTTGAAGGATCTGGGGAGTTTCACCATTCCTTGCACAATCGGTAACATGGCCTTCAACAAATGATTGTGTGATTTGGGGGCAAGTGTGAACCTCATGCCTTTGTCAGTTTATACTCAATTGGGTTTACCAGCTCTGAAGCCTACAAACATCTCACTGCAGTTAGCGGACAGATCGGTGACCTATCCAAGAGGAATCGTGGAAGACATCTTAGTTAAAGTGGATAAATTTATTTTTTCAATAGATTTTATAATTTTGGATTATGAAGAGGACAAAAACATCCCAATCATCTTAGGAAGGCCATGTTTGGCTATGGGTAGGACACTCATCGATGTTCAAAAAGGGGAATTAACCATGAGGGTTCAAGACTAAGAAATTAAATTCAATGTGTTCAAAGCTATGAAGTTCCCTACAAATGAGGAGGAGTGTTTCCGGTTGGATGTGATCGACAGGATAGTAAATGAAGACTTGGTTAAAAGTTTGGTCAGAGATTCGTTGGAAAACACTCTACTGGGGGATGAAGACTTGGATGATCTAGAGTTCGTAGACTACTTGCATATGTTGGATTCTTTGCCTAGAGTTAGCAGGTTCAAGGTACCATTTGAGCCACTACACATGAAAGAAAAAGCTTCGGCATGGATGAAACATTCATTGGAGGAGCCACCCACTCTTGAGCTTAAGCCCCTTCCTAAACACCTCAGGTATGCTTATTTAGTTAATTCTAATACTGTACCTGTTATTATTGCATCTGCACTTAACGAATTGCAGGAAAGTAAGTTACTGAGGGTGCTTAGAGAGTACAAGTTGGCTATAGGATGGACGATCGCTGACATAAAGGGGATCAGCCCCTCCTTTTGTATGCACAAGATTCTATTGGAAGAGGACGCAAAGCCAACAGTGGAACAGCAGAGACGACTAAATCCTGTCATGAAAGAAGTGGTAAAGAAAGAAATTTTAAAGTGGTTGGATACGGGAATAATTTACCCAATTTCAGATAGTAAATGGGTAAGTCCAGTTTAGTGTGTTCCAAAAAAGGGTGGAATGACAGTTGTGACGAACGACGACAATGAACTAATTCTGACTAGGACAGTGACCGGATGGAGAGTTTGTATGGACTATAAAAAACTAAATAAGGTAACCCGAAAGGATCACTTTCCTCTACCCTTTATCGATCAGATGTTGGACCGGTTAGCTGGGCATGAATACTATTGTTTGTTGGATGGATATTCGGGGTAAAACCAAATAGTCATAGCTCCTGAGGATCAAGAAAAGACCACCTTCACGTGCCCATACGACACCTTTGCATTCAAGAGGATGTCCTTTGGGTTATGTAACACACATGCGACCTTCCAGAGATGTATGATGGTTATCTTTTCGGACATGGTGGAGAAGAATGTGGAAGTTTTCATGGACGATTTCTCAGTCTATGGAAACACTTTTGATATCTGTCTAGAGAATTTGGTTATGGTTTTGAAGCGATGTGTGGAAACTAACTTGGTGCTAAACTGGGAGAAGTGCCACTTTATGGTTAAAGAAGGAATTATCCTGGGGCACATGGTCTCTGCAAAGGGCTTAGAGGTTGATAAGGCAAAGCTGGACACAATTGAGAATCTTCCACCATTGAATTCAGTTAAGGGAATCCGCAATTTTCTTGGACACGCCGGATTCTACCGCAGGTTCATAAAGGATTTCTCTAAGATTGCTAAACCTCTATGCAGTCTTTTAGAGAAAGATGCAGTTTTTAGTTTTGATGAAGAATGTAAGTTAGCATTTGAGCAGTTGAAAAAGAAATTAACTACAGCTCCCGTGATCGTAGCACCGGATTGGACGAGGCCATTTGAGGTAATGTGTGATGCTAGCGACTATGCGGTAAGGGCTATTTTGGGTCAACGTCGAGAGAAGATATTCCATGCCATATACTACGCAAGTAAAACCCTCACATATGCCCAATTGAATTATACAACCATCGAGAAGGAATTAATTGCAGTAGTATACGCCTTTGACAAATTCAGAGCTTATTTGATAGGAACAAAGGTGGTGGTATACACGGATCACTCGGCGATTCGTTATCTAATTTCGAAGAAGGATGCTAAGCTGAGACTCATTAGATGGATTCTACTCCTTCAGGAATTTGACTTGGAAATAAAGGATAGGAAGGGGACAAAAAATCAAGTGGCGGATCATCTTTCAAGACTGGAAAATCCAGACAAGGATGGGAAAGATAAGTGTGTAATCAACGATGTGACGCCCCCAAAATAGGTCCACACGACCCATTCTGAGTCACCAGATATCACACTATAAAAATCAAATATAAACTTCATTTATACAACTATTAAACTGTCGTGCAGAGTACGACAACAGATAAGCTGTGAGTTTTAATACAAATATATATAACTCTCGTGGTGTGTTGACCACAAGACCTTACAATGGTACTTTACATAAAGGTAGAGTAAATAATTGTTTTAAAAATTAAAATCTTTGAAAAATACTCAAGGAAACCTTCGTACATGGGAGGCCATGCGTCTAGGTTATGATAGATATCATATGTCCACAGAATTATCCTTGGTTGACCCAAAAGTCCCCAAAGAAAAACAAGAATATTACTATCATCTTCTTTCCAATGGTGAGTCTTCTCTTGACATATAATTATCTCCGTTGTCTCCAAGTGAAAATTATATTTCAAATAAACTCCAAGATCATATAGGTAGTGCTCGTAGATATACTCAATAAGTGGATGTGCACAACCCTGTCTTATGATAACACGAGCTTGTATTAAACATCTTGTATGATAGTGGCAAAACATCCTTCCAAAGTTGGGTTCACCTCACCCTATTCGGTTCACCAAAATTAAATATCAAATGACGTATACAATACGACACACTTATCTAAAGTTCTCAACAAAATTATTTTCATACTATTTAGGGAGAACCTCAACAGCTATAGACCACCGTTTAATTCCCCTGTTATCCCCGCTCGACCCGACAACACTCTTATTACCTGAAAAGAATTGTGAAGCAAAAAAGGTGAGCACAACTAGCTCAGTAAAGAATATCATAACTAAAGATAATTTACATCATCAATAGCCTTCATCAGTAATAATCAGAGATTTAGAACATATGGTAGATGATAAAACTTTTCAATCATAGTTGCAGCGGAACGAGCAATCCATTAGAATAGTTAAATAGACCATCAGGTCTATTATCTTCTCCATGTTAAAAGCCCGCCAATAATGTTTTATCCCTGTAACATCAATCAACAGTTCATGTCCACAATCATATGAATAACTCGTAATCATAATTATGATTCTAAATTCCTCTTCGCACCTAGGACGAAGATAATTTTTATCACCCATCTTCACCTGAAACATCAAAAATCATGGTTATACCAAATCACAATTCATGCTCATAATCATACTAATAAATTCATCTTTGCACTACAGCCAAAGATATTCATTAACAATTCATCTTTGCACTACAGGCCAAATACATACAACTGTATTTTAGAAGAGTCAAGTAGAGCATGATATCTACTATCTTCTACGAATAAAAAGTGTATAATCAATATTTTATCGCTGAGACTCAGCTTAATAAATAATCCACATCATAGAATCATCCTTGCACTACGGCCAAGGATATTCATGTAATCATCAATGGTCTTGATTATATCGAATAATCCCTGGTTATAATCATATCAAAAACTATCCATCAATGTACTACGGGCCAATGAGGACTTTTACTACATCATCTATAACATTACGGGTCATGATTATACCGAATGATCCCTGGTCATAATCATACCAATAAACTGTTCATCTATGCGCATAAGCTAAAGATACTCATCAATCAATAGTTCATCTTTGCACGTAAGCCAAAGATATACAACTGTAAAACCAATAATCAACAGTCCATCTTTGCACGTAAGCCAAAGATATACAACTGTAAAACCAATAATCAACACTCCATCTTTGCACGTAAGCCAAAGATGACTTTCATCATAATATAAGCATAAGGATGATGACAATAATATAAGCATTAATCAAACGAAATCAAGGATAAATATTAAAAACTTTAAAATTTATCCAGAGTTTAAAATATCCAAATGTTATCAATCACTTAATAATCCCATAATCTAATATCATTAATATTATAGCAATATTTTAATCATTTCTTAAACTTATAAACAATTTATTTTAATTGTTTACACTTTACCAAATAATACATTTAATCATTCAAAAATGTCATACTCATAAGATTTAATCACCAATGATCAAATCACTTATCAAAAATCAGCATATACCTTATATAGGAATTCCAAGCCATAAAATCCTTTTAACCAATTTTTCAACTTCACATAACATATTTAATTCATATGTTCGTACCTAAACTATTTTCATAAAAAATAACAAATCAGTACCAAAAAGTTTTCTTTTTTGGGATTTGGCAGAATATAGTCCCATATTGAACATATATTTTTCTCAAAAATTTTAAAATTCATTTACTATTTTTCATATGGCCAAAACTGCAGAATATTTAGATATTTATCATAAGCTGTACTTTTGTCCAAAAATTCTGAAATTTACAGGGTATACTCCTGTTATATATATGTACTCCTAATAAAAATTTTACAAATTTTGGAGTTAACCACAAGGAGTTATAAGGGTTTACTTTTAAAATAGTCTTTTCCTATAAAATTCATAACTCCTAATCTATACATCCAAAAATCGCTATTTTTGGACACAATCTAAAAAACTCATCAAATTATCATTTAAAATTTTTCCAGAATTTTTGAGGGTAAGAAAAATTACGAAACTGCAAATGGATTTTCGCCGTCATGCGGTAATCCACGTAGACAGATCATTTCCACAATTTAATAAGGAATGAATACGAAAGATCATTCACCATGCATGCGGTAATCCACATAGACAGGTTATTCCAACAGAATAATAAAGAATGGAATAACAGAAGAATTCACCATGCATGCGGTAGTCCACGTAGACAGGTTATTCCAACAGAATAATAAAGAATGGAATAACAGAAGAATTCACCAGGCATGCGATAGATCGCACAGACAGGTTATTCTAATAGAATAATAAATAACGAAACCGGGTCATGCGTGATCCGCACAGATAGGATATTCCAACATAATAATAAAGAATGGAACCAGGTTATGCGTAATACGCACAGACAGGATATTCCAACAGAATAATAAAGAATGGAATAACAGAAGAATTTCACCATGTATACGGTAGTCCGCATATACAGGTTATTCCAACAGAATAATAAGGAATGGAATAACAATAGCTCTCTTCATGAATACGAAAGAAATAATACCCCTTATCTTAGAAGAAATTGGATACTAGAATAGTGAGGTAGCAGACTTCTCTTCTTGTTTCTCTCTATAATTTCTCTCTATAATAATTGCTCTATAGCTTTAGTGAATTGGTGAGAAATGAAGAAAGAATGAACTTCTATTTATAGGAAAATATAGTTTCGATAATTGCACATTTTGGGGCTCGAAATATTACAGTATAATACCTTCATCTTTTTCTTCATTTTTAATTTAGTCATTCAAGTATTATCAAACTTGCACCACCTCTCCTAATAGTAAATCATGTGAATTAATAGTTCATTCATGTGACTCAATAGTATAATCATGTGAAAAAACTAATTACAGTATAGTACCTTCAACTATACATCTATTTTTAATTTAGTCATGCAAGTATTATCAATTTTGCACCAACTCCCCTAAAAGTATATCATGTGAATCAATAGTACACACATGTGAACACATAGTTATAAGCATGTAAATTAATAGCAATTAATTACTTATTTATCCGGTTAATTACCCGATTGGTCAATATAACCTCCAGACATCAATTATTATCGAAATAAATGTCGATTTCCACTAACACTAATAATCCCAACACAATGGAACTATCAATTTCATCTTTAATCAACACGAACTTATTCATCATTAATATTATAATTCACAATATTTAACAACCAGGTCTTTCCCAGAAAAGAGGGGGCTTTCCGATAAGGATTTCTCCTTATTGACGCGCAATTAGGTGACCAAACCTCTCCTTGACAGAACTTCTTGACATTATCAATATTGCAAATAATAATATGAATAACTTTGCCGTCTCAATTATTGATTTAATAATATAATATATTATGCAGATGATACTGTGACAATAATTGAATCAATAATATGAGAGATATGATGCAACAATTATTGTAGCAATAATTGAGTATAACTGAGTGACTTCTTACGTAAGCATCAATAATCAATACCGTGTGCTACTATGCAACCACATGTATTACTGTACTTTTACTACTAGGTAGTTCAACAGTTTTAACAGTAACACTTTCGCCTTTATTTTAATAAAAAAATAATTTTGTCGTTTTCTTACTACGACAATACTTCCATTGTGGGGTTCACCAATGATTGTGCCGTCGTACGGATATTCCCCGACCAAACGAATATTTTATAACAACTTGCATACTTTGCAAAATTTTCACATATCACCCTTAACTTTAACCCTTTCTCAATTTAGCCATTTACTAAATAAAATAATAATTATACGAAAATTGAATACTTTCATTTCATAATTTCGGGTTCTCACAAACGAATCATTTCCGGATGAGCAATTTTTTGGAGTAAACTCCGAGTTTCCATGGTATGCAGATTTTGCCAATTACTTGGTGAGCAAAATCCTTCCCCTTGATCTGACACGACAACAGAAAAAGAAATTCCTACATGACGTCAAGTGGTACATGTGGGACGAGCCTTATCTCTTCAGACAGTATGCAGACAAAATGATTCGTAGATGTGTGCCATACAGTGAAGTTAAGATAATTTTGCACGAATGCCATTCATCTGCGTATGGGGGACACTATGGGAGTGAGCGGACAGCGGCCAAGATACTTCAGGCAGGATTCTATTGGCCGACTGTGTTCAAGGATGCCCACTAGTTCGTGAAAAACTGTGATAGATGATAAAAGGGTAGGTAATATCTCGAAAAGTAATGAGATGCCGCTCAACACTATCATAGAAGTCGAGGTTTTTGATGTATGGGGGATGGACTTCATGGGACCATTTCCTCCTTCATTCAACAACTTATATAACTTGCTAGCTGTGGACTACGTGTCAAAGTGGGTTGAAGCCATAGCACTTCTGTGACGCCCCAAAAATAGGTATACATCACCCATCTTGAGTCGCCAAATACATGGTACAAAATACAAATACAAACTTAATTATACAACATGAGCTGATAGTTTTTACACGAATATTATCTAGTAGATAATATTCAAACTCAAATGGAGTCCTCATTACAATTATTATCACACTATTTTATAAAAGAGTGAGGACAACTACAGCCACCATCTCGGACCGTCACTCCATTCTCCGACTAGTCCCAGCTACGTTCTCATTTCCTGAAGAGAACAATGAAAGCAAAAAGGTGAGCTCAACTATCCCAGTAAGAAATATTATGACTAAGATAATGCAGAATAAATTATCTTTAGCCTTCAATAGTGTTAAACTAATAAACAACAAGTTTAACTGCAGCGAAACAAGCAATCCATTAGAAGAGTCAAGTAGAGCATGATATCTACTATCTTCTATGATTTAAAAAATGTATCAATAATTTTATCGCTGAAACTCAGCTTAATAAATAGTATCACAACCACGAATTATCCATGCACTATGGGCCAAGGATATTCGTGTTTTCACCAATGGTCATGATCATACCAGCAGCTGTCCATCAATGCACTACGAGCCAATGAGGACTTTTACCACATCATTTGTAACATTACGGGTCATGATTATACCGAATGATCCTTGGTCATAATCATACCAATCAACAGTCCATCTATGCACTACGGCCAAAGATGACTTTCATCACAATATAAGCATGAGGATGATGACAATGATATAAGATTTCAATTGATAAAAGCAAAGGACAAATTTTTAAAGATTTATAATTTAATTTATCCAGAACTTGATAATGTCTAAATTGTCAACATAATACTGCTTTGTGGAGTAAAATTCAAGAATAATATATAACGCCCTCAAAATAGGTCCATTCCACCTAACCCATTCTGAATCACCAAATATATGGTACAGGAGACAACTATAACTTTATTATTACAATTGTCATGCAAAATACGACAACACATTTACTGTGAGTTTAAATATAAATATTGTCTTCTAGACAATATCCAACTCAAATAAGTCCTCATTACAATTATTGATACACTATTTTACAAAATAGTGAGGACTACTAAAACAACTATCTTGAACCATCACTCCACACCCCGACTAGTTTCCGTTATATTCTCGTCTTCTTAGAAGAAAAATAGAACAAAAAAGAAAATGGTGAGCTCAACTAACACAGTAAAGAATATTATGACTAAGATAATGTACAACAAATTATCCTTAGTCTTCAACATGAAAAAATCTGATAGAATACAATAGACAACAAGTTTTAGATCAACAACTGCAGCGGAAACAACAATTCATTAGAAGAGTTAAGTAGAGAATGAAACCTATTATCATCTATGAATTTAAAAGTCTATCATCAATATTTTATCCCTGTAACATCAATCATCAAATATTCATCTTTGCATTACGAGCCAAAGATATTCATTTGTATCACCAGTTGGTCATGTTCATCTCAATACCTGTTCATCTTTGCACTACGGGCCAAAGACATTCATCATGTAATCATTCATCTTTGCACTACAGGCCAAAGATATTCAGTAATATCATCATTTAGGACTGAGAATGATGAAAATATTTTAAAAAAAACGAATCCAGAGAGATAAAAAGATAAAGATTAGGAATTCGTACTTTAGTTTATCCAAGTTCAAAAATACTCAATAATAATTAATTGTGGAGCAGAAATCAAAAATGAAGATCAAAACATAGATCCAATTAAAGATAGGAACAATACAGACAATCTTGGACACAGAAAAGAAAATTTAATTTTTCTGTGAATAGTTTCGTATTCGTGAATAGTATCGTATATGTGAATAGTAATCCCGACACTAAAAGGTAGAAATTCCATAAGAAAAATCATCATACTTCGTGACATAAAAAGGTAAAACTTTCTTAATAAAATTCATACCAATAATCCGGTATAATGACATTGAAAGAAATAATATCATTTACAAAAAAATAACATCCCTTACCTCAAAAGGACAGTACTTCTGACTGAAATATCGGATATAATACTGAAAAAAACTTGCACCGTATAGCACACTCAAAGTATCAAAATACTTACAAAAATACGCTCGATAATATAGAGAGAGAAAACTTCAGATTCTGGTGTGATTTTCAATTCTAACCTAAGCATCTTATTTAAGAAAATTGCTTAGAACACCAAAGCAGAAAATTTAGTAAAATAATAATATTTATTAAAAAAATTCCTACGCCTACCTTAGAAATCTGAATTTAGCGTTTTGCAACAACAAGTGGGGCCCACCAACACACAAAATATGTTTTTATCATTTAATTCAACAAAATCAATTCAGACCCAATATTCTGAAACTTCAATAATTCATAATAAATAGTCCTTTTATCAGAAAAATTCAAATTTTATGTCCATTCCATTAGAAATTTAATTCTCTACAACTTTTTAGCTTTAAATTTTTCCAAATTCTAAACAGAAATTGACCGAAATCCACATACGGACGATTTTACAGGCTATAATCAAATTTTAGTCAAAAATGAGATCCACCAACATGTTTAACATGTTTTTAGCATTTATTATAACAAAAATACTCTTCCTCATCATTTATTCATATATCACACATTCATTGTAAAAATATCACCATTATTATATTATTATATTATCGCATTATATATTTATAATGTAATATAATAATATATTTGAATGAATTATTTTATCAGAAAAGATAAAATATCAATTTTCAACAATTATCACTTTTCTAAAAATTCATTCATTTATATCCACATAAAATAAATATTTTTCTTATTATATAAATTAATAATTAATTATTCACAAATAATATTACAGAATCACAATAATGACAACCAGGTCGTTCTCAGGAAAGAGGGGGCCTTCCGGTAAAGATTTCTCCTTACTGGCGCGTAATTAAATAACCTCTCCTAGATAGAACTTCCTTAGACATTGTCAATAATGCTATCTAATAATATTATTCAAATAATATAAATTATTGATCTGATAAATTGAAATACTGGGCAATGACAATTATTGAATCAACAATATAAGATATCAACGCATCAATTATTGAATCAATAAAATAAAATATTGAACAGTAATTACTGTAATAATTATTGAGTAGTGCCTTTTTACATAAAAATCAATAATTGGTGCAATACCGTGTGCTACAGTGCAACACCGCGTATTACTGTGTTTTAACCACCGGGTATTCCAACAGTGTTAACGGTAACAACTAAGTCGTTATTTATAAATACTCATACTTGTCATTTTCTTCATCCAATCGCTTTCCGTTATGGGGCCCATAAAAGGTTGCGCCGTCATACGAATATTCCCCGACAGCAAGAATATTCCACGACCAAACGAATATTCCCCGACAATAATGAATATTTTATAACCACTTGCTTATTTTACAAAATTTACACATTTCACCCATAACCAAAGTATTATATCAAATTAACACTTTATTATTCAAAATAATAATTAGAGAAAATTCTATTTTATTTATAAAAAAGTTGGGGTCTTACAACCTTCCCTCCTTATGAAATTTCGTTCTCGAAATTAACGTACATACCTGGTGTTTTAAAAAGGTGAGGATACCTCGCTTTCATTTTCATTTCCAACTCCCATGTCATTTTCTCAATAGCACGGTTCTTCCACAAAACTTTGACTTGTGGTATAACCTTTGTGCGTAGGACATGCTCCTTCCTATCCAAGATCTAGACAGGTACCTCCTCGTATGTTAAATCTTCGGCTATCTCGTTTGGTTCTAACTCAATAATGTGGTTCGGGTCTTTCACATATTTACGTAGCGTGGATATGCGAAAAACGTTATAAATACGAGACATACTTGGCGGTCAAGCGAGTCTATAGGCCACATTTCCTACTCGATCGAGAATTTTAAATGGACCAACAAATCGAGGGTTGGGAGTGCTTCTCTTCATCGACTCTTACTTCTAGAATAACGCCTTCTTGCACTTTCTTCTTTATATTCATCAATTATGGTGTGTAGCTTGAGCAGTTTTAACTTTTTCGATTAAAGTTGATTCTACTCGTATATCATCACGTGGGTCCCTAGAGTCTTTAACTCTATCTCATTCATATAAAATGGGTCTTTGTGTTCGACAATATCACACTCGTACCCGCATAAGATCTTCTGCTCAACACGTCAGCTACCGCGTTCGCTTTTCTAGGATGGTATGGTCAGAACTGATGCCGAAATGAGTCTCATCTTGAGTTATTGGAAGCCCTCCTCACATTCCTCGCTCCATTCGAATTTTGTGTATTTTTTAGTCAGCTGAGTTAATGCAGTAGTGATTCAAGAAAATCCTTCCACAAATCTCTGATAGTAACCAGCTAAGCTTAGAAAGCTACGCATTTCGATTACTGACTTAGGTTGCTCTCAATTGTGACTCATATCCCAATCTTGGATAAAACGTCACAATGGCACCTATCGTTTTACCACCACACAAATATGACGTCCCCTACGGAGAGTTTGGCTTCGGTGCATTCCACAAAGGAAGTCACCAGATAGAGGCTTGGGTACTAACTCCTGTAGTTGGGTTTTTAACTCCTGAAGTTCAATAGGAGTAATTCGATGTGAGATTTTAGTAATGGGTTTTGTACCGGGTTTAAAGTCGATACAAAATTTAATATCACGCTCTGGGGGTAGGCCGAGAAGTTCTTCAGGAAATACATCAGAAAATTCACTAACAACAGAAACATCATTCAAATATGACGTATTTTTGTTTAAATCCATGAATGGGCTAAGAAAGCTTGACATCCATTTTTCAATAAACGAATGGCTTTATGACTTGTTATGATAGTGATTGACTTTAATGGTTTGGTTTCTTGAATTCGTACAACAGGTTGGTTAGGATTATGAATACTAACAACCTTACGAAAATAATCAATTTTAGCATGATGAGTGGTTAAACAATAAATCCCTAAAATCACATCAAATGCAAGTATTTTCAAAGAAATGAGATCACAGGTAATGTGATGGTGCCAACCTGAATCAAGAAAAATTTATAAACAGTGGATGTAACGAAAGTTTCTCCTAACGGAGTTTCAACAGATAAGTCAAAGTCTAATTTCTCAGGAGTCAAGTTCAAACGTTGAGCACAAGTAAGAGAGATAAAAGAATGGTTAGAACCAGTATCTAATAAGGTATAAACTTCATAAGAGTTTATGATTAGCTAACCCGTGATAACTTTGTTCGGGTTCCTCGCGTTTTGGACAGTCACGACAAACGCTCTTCCAGGAATCGCTGACTTTGACTTGTCCAGGACAGCCTTTGGAGTCACCATCCCCGCTGGACTTGGCTTCGCTACAGGACAATCTCAAGCTATATGACCGTCTTTTCCACAACTAAAACATACCTTGGAAGGCTGTGAACAGTTTGGACTTATGTGTCCCTCTTCTTCGCATCTGTAGCATCTAACTAGCAGTCTTTCTCCTCCCCTAGAATTTATTGTTGGTGCTAGTGTTGGTGCTGCTGCCGATGTCTTCCCGTCATTATTGAATCTTCTCTTTTTGAAATTTCCACTTGACTCACCTTTCCTATTATCTTGGCCATGATTACCACCGAAGTGGTTAACATTTTTGGCATGGTAATTTCCTCCACGATGATTATCATTGTCTCGATGGTCGTTGCCACCGGTACGATTATTATCGTGTTGTTGGTCGCCTGGTTGAACAGACTCATTGTCTCGCTCTAATAATTGAGCCTTGTTCACAACATCTGAATATAGAGAAAATTTATGAGAAATGAGGTATTGACGAATTTTGAGTTTCAAACCTCTTAGAAACATCTACTTCATACGTTCCTCATTCTCTACTAAATGAGGTGTAAACCTAGATAACTCCGCTAACTTAGCCTCGTACTAGGACACAGTCTTGTTGTTCTGTTCCAGTCTGATAAACTCTGCCTCTTTCGTATGACGAATACTTTTAGAAAAGTACTTGTCATTGAATAGTTTTTTAAAACGCTTCTCAAGACATATTGAGAGCGGCTGGCTGGGTACACTTCACAGATTCACACCAGTAATTTGCCTCACCACAGAACATAAAGGTTGCGAATAGAACCTTATGTTCCTCCATGCATCCCAAGATATCAAATATCTTGGTACTTTGCTTAACCCACGTTTCCGCCTTGATCTGATCTGGCTTTGCCAAAAACTCTGGTGGTCCCAACTTTTAGAACTACTTGGCTATGACAAGCCGCGTGTTGCTATCATTTCCACCCGTATTTTGTACACGAGTCTCCCTCATCTGATTTTGTATGAACTGCAAATAACTTCTAAACATTCCATCATTCATCGTTTGTTCGGTAGTGTTGTTTACAGGAGGAATATTGCCTTCTTGTTGCACGTTCTCCTGGTTGGTGATTAAAGGTGTCTCCACAGTCTCATTCACTCCCTTGTTAACATTTTTAGCTGCCATTCTCAAATATATACTGTCACAAAATAAGGGTTAATTAAATAAATTAACATATCACATATTAACCCTATGCTCCGATTGACCCATTAATACCAAATAAGCTTAGGTAGGACACACTAGCGAAGGATTTACTCGTCTCTCCCTTCCTAGTTCTATTCCCCGATCTCCACCAGAGATCATATCCCTAAACTCTGATACCAACTGTGACGCCCCCAAAATAGGTCCATTCCACCCAACCCATTCTGAGTCGCCAAATACATGTACAGAAGACAACTACAACTTTATTATTACAATTGTCGTGCAAAATATGACAACACATATACTGTGAGTTTAAATACAAATATTGTATTCTAGACAATATCCACACTCAAATAAGTCCTCATTACAAAAAATAGTGGGGACTACTAAAATAACTATCTTGAACCATCACTCCACACCCCGACTAGTTCTCGCTATATTCTCGCCTCCTGAGAAGAAAAATGGAACAAAAAGGAAAAGGGTGAGCTCAACTAGCCCAGTAAAGAATATTATAACTAAGATAATGTACAACAAATTATCCTTAGTCTTTAACAGCGAAAAATCTTATAGAATACAATAGTCAACAAGTTTTAGATCAACAACTGCAGCGGAAACAATAATTCATTAGAAGAGTTAAGTAGAGAATGAAACCTACTGTCATCTATGAATTTAAAAGTCTATCATCAATATCTTATCCCTGTAACATCAATCATCAAATATTCATCTTTGCACTACGGGCCAAAGATATTCATTTGTATCACCAGTTGGTCATGTTCATCTCAACACCTGTTCATCTTTACACTACGGGCCAAAGATATTCATCATGTAATCATTCATCTTTGCACTACAGGCCAAAGATATTCAATAATATCATCATTTAGGACTGAGAATGATGAAAATATTTTAAAAAATACGAATCTAGAGAGATAAAAAGACAAAGATTAGGTATTCGTACTTTAGTTTATCCAAGTTCAAAAATACTCCATAATAATTAATTGTGGAGCAAAAATTAAAAATAAAGATCAAAACATAGATCCAATCAAAGATAAGAACAATACCAGACAATCTTGGACACAAAAAAGAAAATTTAATTTTTCTGTGAATAGTTCCGTGTACGTGAATAGTAATCCCGACACTAAAAGGTAGAAATTCCATAAGAAAAATTATCATACTTCGTGAATAGTACTCGTGAATAGTAACTTATGAATAGTAATTCATGAATAGTAACCCGTGAATAGTAACTCATGGATAGTAACCCCGACATGAAAAGGTAAAAATTTTATAATAAAATTCATACCAATATTCTGGTATAATGATATTGAAAGAAATAATATCATTTACGAAAAAAATAACATCCCTTACCTCAAAAGGACAGTACTTCTGACTGGAATATCGGATATAATGTTGAACGAAACTTGCACCGTATAGCAACACTCAAAGTATCAAAATACTCACAAAAATACGCTCGATAATATAGAGAGAAAAAACTTCATATTTTGGTGTGATTTTTAATTCTAACATAAGCGCCTTATTTATAAGAAAATGCTTAGAACACCAAAATAAAAAATTTAATAAAATAATAATATTTATTAAAAAATTTCCTACGCCCACCTTAGAAATTTGAATTCAGCATTTTGCAACCACAAGTAGGGCCCACCAACACACAAAATATGTTTTTATCATTTAATGCAACAAAATCAATTCAGACCCAATATTCTGGAACTTCAATAATTCATAATAAATAGTCATTTTATCAAAAAAAATTGAATCTTATGGTCATTCCATAGGAAATTTAATTCTCTACAACTTTATAGCTTTAAGTTTTTCCAAATTCTAAACAGAAATTTGCCGAAATCCATATACGGACGATTTTGCTGGCTATAATCAAATTTCAGTCAAAAATTGGATCCACCAACATGTTTAACATATTTTTAGCATTTACTGTAACAAAAACACTCTTTCTCCTCATTTATTCATATATCACACATTTATTATAACAATATCACCATTATTATATTATTATATTATCGCATTATACATTTATAATGTAATATAATAATATATTTGAATAAATTATTTTATCAGAAAAGATAAAATATCAATTTTCAACAATTGTCACTTTTCTAAAAATTCCTCCATTTATATCCACATAAAACAAATATTTTTCTTATCATATAAATCAATAATTAATTATTCACAAATAATATTACAGAATCACAATAATGACAACCAGGTCATTATGAGGAAAGAGAGAGCCTTCCGGTAAAGATTTTTCCTTACTGGCGTGCAATTAAATAACCTATCCTAGACAGAACTTCCTTAGATATTGTTAATAATGCTATCTAATAATATTATTCAAATAATATAAATTATTGATCTGATAATTTGAAATACTGGGCAACGATAATTATTGAATCAACAATATAAAATATCAACGCAACAATTATTGAATCAATAAAATAAAAAATTGAACAGTAATTACTGTAACAATTATTGAGTAGTGTCTTCTTACATAAGAATCAATAATTGGTGCAATACCATGTACTACTGTGCAACACCGCGTATTACTGTGTTTTAACTACCAGGTATTATAATAGTGTTAACGGTAACAACTACGTCGTTATTTATAAAAACTCATACTTGTCATTTTCTTCATTCAATCGCTTTCCGTTATGGGGCCCACAAAAGGTTGTGCCGTCGTACGAATATTCCCCGACAGCAAGAATATTTCACGACCAAACGAATATTCTCCGACAATAATGAATATTTTATAACCACTTACTTATTTAAATTTTCACATTTCACCCATAACCAAAGTATTATATCAAATTAACACATTATTATTCAAAATAATAATTAGAGTAAATTTGATTTTATTTATAAAAAAGTTGGAGTCTTACATAATATTGTATCAAAAATGATTTGGACATAAAAGAAATCAATTTTTTGTTATGAATAGTACCCTGGGTGAATAATGCCCGAGTGAATAGTATCCCATGAATAGTACTTCGAGAATAGTACCCCGTGAATAGTACTTTATAAATATTACCAGTGAATACTACTTTGTGAATAGTACCCATGAATAGTACTTCATGAATAGTACCGTATAAATGAATAGTACCCATGAATAGTATTCCGGCATGAAAAGCTTAAACTTTAACAAGAATGTTTAAAAAAATATCCTTATTAAACGATACTAGATGAAATATAAATTTCAAGGATATTCTACTAATTTCATGGAGAATAGAAGCAATACTTTAACAAAATGAGTGTAGAATTAGGAATACGAAACGAAATAATATTACTTATATACTAGAGAGTATGGAAGAAAATATTATTTCATACGAATACTGAAAAAAAATATCCCTTACCTTAGAAGAAGACTGGATATTGAAATAATGAAGTAGCAGACTACTCTTCTTCTTTCTCTCTATAGCTTCTCTCTCTATAATTGCTCATGTGAGTCTTAGTGAATTGGTGAGAATGAAAGAAGAATGAGCTTCTATTTATAGGAAAATATAGCTTCGATAATTACACGTTTTTGGCCTCGAATTATTACAGTATAGTACCTTCATCTTTTCCATAATTTTTAATTTAGTCCTACAAGTATTATCAAACTTGCACCATCTCCCCTAATAGTACATGCATATGAATCAATAGTTTCATTCATGTGAACAAATAGTTATATGCATGTGAACTAATATCAATTAATTACTCATTTATCCGATTAATTACCCGATTGGTCAATATAACCTCTAGAAATTAATTATTATCGAAATAAATATCGATTTTTACTAACACTAATAATCCCAACACAATGAAAATATCAATATAATCTTTAATTAACACGAAATTATTCATCATTAATATTATAACTCACAATATTTAACAACCAGATCATTTCTAAGAAAGAGGGGCCTTTTCGATAAGGACTTCTCCTTATTGGCGTGCAATTAGGTGACTAAATCTCTCCTCGACAAAATTTTCTAGACATCGTCAATATTGTAAATAATAATATAAATAATTTTATCGTCCCAATTATTGATTTAATAATATAAAATATTATGCAGATAATACTGTGACAATAATTGAATCAATAATATAAGAGATATTATGCAGTAATTACTGCAGTAATAATTGAGTATACCAGAGTGACTTCTCACGTAAGCATCAATAATCAATACAGTGTGCTACTAATACTACAAAAAAATGGGCCTTTAGCAATAATTTTTTGGGCAACGACTTTATAAGTCGTTACTAAAAGTATATGTTTGGCAACGAAAGTTGTTCTTCGTTGCAGATTGTGTCAGGCTTTCACTTTTTGCAACGAAATTCATAAGTCGTTGCAAAAATTCGTTGCTAATTCATTTGTAAGACCCCAAATTTTATGAAATAAAAGTATTCAATTTTTCTATTTAGTAAATAGTTAAATTGATAAAAGTTTAAAGTTAAAGGTGATATATGTAAATTTTTTAAAATAATCAAGTGGTTATAAAATACTCATTGTTATCGGGGAATATTCGTTTGGTTGTGGAATATTCTTACGACGGCGCAGCCATTTGTGAGCCCCGTAACGAAAAATTTTCGAATGAAGAAAATGACAATAATAAGTTTTTTTTAAAAAAATAACGGCGTAGTTGTTACCGTTAACACTGTTGAAATACCCGGTGGTTAAAGTAAAGTAATACGCGTTGTTGCACAGTAGCACACGGTATTGCACATTATTTTATATTGTTGATTTAATAATTGTCATTGCATAGTATTTCAAATTATCAGATCAATAATTTATGTTATTTGAATAATATTATTAGATAGCATTATTGACAATGTCTAAGAAAGTTCTGTCTAGGAGAGGTTATTTAATTGCACGCCAGCAAGGAGAAATCTTTACCGGAAGGCCCCTTCTTTCCGAGAAACGACCTAGTTGTCATTATTGTGATTCTATAATATTATTTGTGAATAATTAATTATTGATTTATATGATAAGAAAAATATTTATTTTATGTGGATATAAATGGAGGAATTTTTAGAAAAGTGACAACTGTTAAAAATTGATATTTTATCTTTTCTGATAAAATAATTCATTTAATATATTATTATATTATAATAATATAATAATGGTGATATTTTTATGATGAATGTGTGATATATGAATAAATGAGGAAGAAGAGTATTTTTGTTACAAAAAATGTTTAACACATGTTTTGTGTGTTGATGGACCCCATTTTTTACTGAAATTTGATTATAGCCTGCAAAATCGTCCGTATGTGGATTTCGGTCAATTTCTGCTTGAAATTTGGAAAAACTTAAACTTATAAAGTTATAGAGAATTGAATTTCTTATGGAATGAACATAAGATTTGAATTTTTCTAATAAAATAACTATTTATTATGAATTATTGAAGTTCCAGAATATTGAGTCTGAATTGATTTTGTTACAAAAATTGTTTAAAACATGTTTGGTGTGTTGGTGGGACCCACTTGCATGTGTTAGTTGCTAAAATCAGATGACAAGGTGTGCGTAGGAAAATAAAATAAATATATTAATATTTTATTAAATTTTTTACTTTGGTGTTCTAAGTATTTTTCTATAAATAGGATGCTTAGGTTAGAATTAAAAATCACACCAAAAACTGAAGTTTTCTCTCTCTATATTATCGAGCGTATTTTTGTGAGTATTTAGATATCTTGAGTGTTGCTATACGATGCAAGTTCTTTTCAACGTTATATCCGACATTCTAGTCAGAAGTGCTGCTCTTTTGAGGTAAGAGATTGTACGAGATTGTAAGGAATGGTAAGGGATGTTATTTTTTGACGTAAATGATGTTATTTCCTTTAATATCATTATAACGAAATATTGAAATGAATTTTGTTGTGAAACTTTATCTTTTTCGTGTCGGAGTTACTATTCACGTATACGGTACTATTCACGTATACACCACTATTCATGTATATGGCACTATTTACGTATACGGTAATATTTACGTATATGATACAATGTACGAATACGAGCTACTATTCACGTGTTACTATTCATGAGTTACTATTCACGAGTTACTATTCACGAGTTACTATTCACGAGTTACTATTCACGAGATACTATTCACGACAAAATTAGTTTCTTTTTTTGACCAAATTATTGTTAATTTGTGAATCTTATTCTTGAAATTAAATTCATGTTTTGATTATATTGTTTTTATTATCATATATAACATGTTTGTAATCTTGGTGATTAAATTTCTCTTTAACTTGAGTGTAAAGATGGGTAGATTATTGGAATGATCGTGACTATGGGTTCTCTTTGGCTAGTAGTGCAAAGATGAATTGTTGATTGGTATGATCATGACCATTGAATTTATAATTGAATATCTTTAGCTTAAGTGCAAAGGAGAATTGATCAACATGGTTATAATTATTGTTTATATAAATTCTGAAATGATTATATATTTCTTCGAGATATTAATATCTTTGGCCTGTAGTGCAAAGATGACTTGTTGTTGAATATCTTTGGCATGTAGTGCAAAGATGAACTGTTGGTGAATATCTTTGGCCCGTAGTGCAAAGATGAATTTATTAGTATGATTATGAACACGAACTGTGATTTGGTATAACCATGATCTTTGATGTTTCAAGTAAAGAAAGGTGATGAAAATTATCTTCGTTCTACGTGCGAAGAGGAATTTAGAACCCCAAATATGATTATGAGTTATTCACATGATTGTGGATAGAAACTGTTGATTGATGTTACAGGGATAAAATATTATTGTTGGACTTTTAACATGGAGAGGATAATAGACCTTATGGTCTATTTGACTCTTCAAATGGATTGCTCGTTCCGCTGCAACTATGGTTGAAAAGTTTATTCATCTACTATATGTTCTAAATCTCTGATTTATAACTGATGAAGGCGATTGATAATTTAATTATCTTTTGTCATGATATTTTTTACTGGGCTATTTGTGCTCACCCTTTTATTTCACAATTCCTTTCAGGTGATAAGAGTATAGCTGGGTCTAGCGGGGGTAACATGGGAATAGAACGGTGGTCTATAGCTGTTGAGATTTCCCCTAAAACAGTATAAAAATAATTTTATTGAGAATTTGAGATAAGTGTGTCGTAGTTTATACGTCGTTTAACCGTTGATTTTCGTGAAGCGAATAGGGTGAGGTGAACCTAACTTTGGAAGGGTGTTTTGTCACTATCATACAAGGTGTCTAATGACCTACGACTTCGTGTTATCATAGGACAGGGTTGTGCACATCCACTTGCTGAGTATATCTACGATCACTACTTATATAATCTTGGAGTTTGATTGAAATATAATTCTCAATTAGAGACAATTGAGATAATTATATGTCAAGAGAAGACTCGCCATTGGAAAAAAAATGATAGAAATCTTCTCATTTTTCTTTGGGGTCTATTGGGCCAACCAAAGATAATTCTCCATTCATATGATATCTATTATAACTTCGATGCATGGTCACCCATGTACGAAGGTTTCCTTGAGCATTTTCTAAAGATTTTGATTTCTAAAACAGTTATTAACTGTACCTTTATGTAAGGTGTCATTGTGACGTGCTATCCAAGGTTGGGACATGAGTCACAGTTGGTATATATTTGTATTTAAACTCATAGTATATTTGTTGTCGTATTTTACACGAGAATTGTAAAAATAAAGTTGTAGTTATTTTCTATACCATGTATTTGGCGACTCAGAATGGGTTGGGTGGAATGGACCTATTTTGAGAGCGTCACAGTTGCTATCAGAGCTTAGGGATATGATCTCTGACGGAGATTCAGGATTAGAACTAGGAGGGGAGAGACGAGTAAATCCTTCACTAGTGTGTCCTACCTAAGCTGAATTTTCTTACTTAAGTTGACAAATTGTGATATGTCAATTAACCTTTGTTTTGAAGCTGTATTCTAGAATAATATCTAAAATACAGGATATGAGAAATGGAGAAATCATGAGTATAGGGAGGATGGAATCAGAAATGAAAGCAAAGTATTCTCAACTCTTCGAAATACCAGGTACGTAAATTTTGGGGACGAAATTTCATAAGGATGGGAGATTGTAAGACCCCAAATTTTATGAAATAAAAGTATTCAATTTTTCTATTTAGTAAATAGTTAAATTGATAAAATTTTGAAGTTAAGGGTGATATATGTAAATTTTTTAATGGTTATAAAATACTCATTGTTATCGAGGAATATTCGTTTGGCCGTGGAATATTTTTAAGACAGTGCAGCCATTTGTGGGCCCTGTAACGAAAAATTTTCGAATGAAGAAAACGACAATAATAAGTTTTTTAAAAAAAATAACGGCGTAGTTGTTACCGTTAACACTGTTGAAATACCCGGTGGTTAAAGTAAAGTAATACGCGTTGTTGCACAGTAGCACACGGTATTGCACAGTATTTTATATTGTTGATTCAATAATTGTCATTGTACAGTATTTCAAATTATCATATCAATAATTTATGTTATTTGAATAATATTATTAGATAGCATTATTGGCAATGTCTAAGGAAGTTCTGTCTAGGAGAGGTTATTTAATTGCACGCCAGTAAGGAGAAATCTTTACCGGAAGGCCCCCTCTTTCCTAGGAACGATATGGTTGTCATTATTGTGATTTTGTAATATTATTTGTGAATAATTAATTATTGATTTATATGATAAGGAAAATATTTATTTTATGTGGATATAAATGGAGGAATTTTTAAAAAAGTGACAACTGTTGAAAATTGATATTTTATCTTTTCTGATAAAAAAATTATTTAATATATTATTATATTATAATAATATAATAATGGTGATATTTTTATGATGAATGTGTGATATATGAATAAATGAGGAAGAAGAGTATTTTTGTTACAAAAAATATTTAACACATGTTTTGTGTGTTGATGGACCCTATTTTTTACTGAAATTTGATTATAGCCTACAAAATCGTCCGTATGTAGATTTCGGTCAATTTTTGCTTGGAATTTGGAAAAACTTAAACTTACAAAGTTGTAGAGAATTAAATTTTCTATGGAATGGACATAAGATTTGAATTTTTCTGATAAAAGGACTATTTATTGTGAATTATTGAAGTTTCGGTATATTGGGTCTGAATTGATTTTGTTACAAAAATTATTTAAAACATGTTTGGTGTGTTGGTGGGACCTACTTACATGTGTTAGTTGCTGAAATCAGATGGCAAGGTGTGCGTAGGAAAATAAAATAAATATATTAATATTTTATTAAATTTTCTACTTTGGTGTTATAAGCATTTTCCTATAAATAGGATGCTTAGGTTAGAATTGAAAATCACACCAGAAACTGAAGTTTTCTCTCTATATTATCGAGCGTATTTTTATGAGTATTTAGATATCTTGAGTGTTGCTATACGGTGCAAGTTCTCTTTAGCGTATATCTGACATTCGAGTCAGAAGTACTTCTCTTTCGAGGTACGGGATTGTAAGGGATGGTAAGGGATGTTATTTTTTTGAAGTAAATGATGTTATTTCCTTTAATATCATTATAACGAAATATTGATATGAATTTTGTTGTGAAACTTTATCTTTTTCGTGTTGGGGTTACTATTCACGTATACGGTACTATTCACGTATACACCACTATTCATGTATATGGCACTATTACCTATACGGTAATATTTACGTATACGGGTACTATGTACGAATACGAGCTACTATTCAAGTGTTACTATTCATGAGTTACTATTCACGAATTACTATTCACAAGTTACTATTTACGGGGTATTATTCACGACAAAATTGGTTTCTTTTTCAGACCAAATTATTGTTGATTTAAGAATCTTACTCTTGAAATTAAATCCATGTTTTGATTATATTATTTTTATTATCATATATAACATTTTTATAATCCTAGTGATGAAATTTCTCTTTGACTTAAGTGTAAAGATGGGTAGATTATTGGAATGATCGTGACTATGAGTTCTCTTTCGCCAGTATTGTAAAGATGAATTGTTGGCTGGTATGATCATGACCATTGAATTTATAATTAAATATCTTTAGCTTAAGTACAAAGGTGAATTGATCAACATGGTTATAATTATTGTTTATATAAATTCTGAAATGATTATATATTTCTTCGAGATATTAATATCTTTGGCCTGTAGTGCAAAGATGACTTGTTGTTGAATATCTTTGGCATGTAGTGCAAAGATGAACTGTTGGTGAATATCTTTGGCCCGTAGTGCAAAGATGAATTTATTAGTATGATTATGAGCATGAACATTGATTTGGTATAACCATGATCTTTAATGTTTCAAGTAAAGACATGTGATGAAAATTAGCTTCGTTCTACGTACGAAGAGGAATTTAGAACCACAAATATGATTATGAGTTATTCACATGATTGTGGACAGAAACAGTTGACTGATGTTACAGGGATAAAATATTATTGGTGGACTTTTAACATGGAGAGGATAATAGACTTTATGGTCTATTTGACTCTTCTAATGGATTGCTCGTTCTGCTGCAACTATGGTTGAAAAGTTTATTCATCTACCATATGTTCTAAATCTCTGATTCATAACTGATGAAGGTTATTGATAATTTAATTATCTTTAGTTATGATATTCTTTACTGGGCTATTTGTGCTCACCCTTTTCTTTCATAATTCCTTTCAGGTGATAAGAGTATAGCTGGGTCGAGCTGGGGTAACATGGGAATAGAACGGTGGTCTATAGCTGTTGAGGTTTCCCCTGAAACAGTATAAAAATAATTTTATTAAGAATTTGAGATAAGTGTGTTGTAGTTTATACGTCGTTTAACCGTTAATTTTGGAGAAGCGAATAGGGTGAGATGAACCCAACTTTGGAAGGGTGTTTTGCCACTATCATACAAGATGTCTAATGACCTATGACTTCGTGTTATCATAGGACAGGGTTGTGTACATCCACTTGCTGAGTATATCTACGAGCACTACCTATATAATTTGGAGTTTGGTTGAAATATAATTCTCAATTGGAGACAATGGAGATAATTATATGTCAAGAGAAGACTCACCATTGGAAAGAACATGATAGAAATCTTCTCATTTTTCTTTGGGGTCTATTGGGCCAACCAAGGATAATTATCCATTCATATGATATCTATTATAACTTCGATTCATGGTCGCCCATGTACGAAGGTTTTCTTGAGCATTTTCCAAAGATTTTAATTTCTAAAACAGTTATTGACTGTACCTATATATAAGGTGTTATTGTGACGTGCTATCCAAGGTTGGGACATGAGTCACAGTTGGTATATATTTGTATTTAAACTCACAGTATATGTGTTGTTGTATTTTGCACGATAATTGTAGTAATAAAGTTGTAGTTATTTTCTGTACCATGTATTTGACGACTCAGAATGGGTTGGGTGGAATGAACCTATTTTGGGGGCGTCACAATTGGTATCAGAGCTTAGGGATATGATCTCTGGCGGAGATCCTGGATTAGAACTAGGAGGGGAGAGACTAGTAAATCCTTCGCTAGTGTGTCCTACCTAAGCTGAATTTTCTTACTTAAGTTGACAAATTGTGATATATCAATTAACCTTTATTTTGAAGCTGTATTCTAGAATGATATCTGAAATACAAGAGATGAGAATTGGAGAAATCATGAGTACAGGGAAGATGGAATCAGAAATGAAAGCAAAGTATTCTCAACTCTTCAAAATACCAGGTACGTAAATTTCGGGGACGAAATTTCATAAGGAGGGGAGATTGTAAGACCCCGAATTTTGTGAAATAAAAGTATTCAATTTTTTTATCTAGTAAATAGTTAAATTGATAAAAGTTTGAAGTTAAGGGTGATATATGTAAATTTTTTAAAATAAGCAAGTAGTTATAAAATACTCATTATTGTCGAGGAATATTCGTTTGGTCGTGGAATATTCTTACGACGGTGCAGTCATTTGTGTGCCCCGTAACTGAAAATTTTCGAGTGAAGAAAACGACAATAATAAGTTTTTTTAAAAAAATAACGGCGTAGTTGTTACCGTTAACACTGTTGAAATACTCGGTGATTAAAGTAAAGTAATACGCATTGTTGCACAGTAGCACACGGTACTGCACATTATTTTATATTATTGATTCAATAATTATCATTGCACAGTATTTCAAATTATCAGATCAATAATTTATGTTATTTGAATAATATTATTAGATAGCATTATTGGCAATGTCTAAGGAAGTTCTGTCTAGGAGAGGTTATTTAATTGCGAGCTAGTAAGGAGAAACCTTTACCGGAAGGCCCCCTCTTTCCTGGGAACGACATGGTTGTCATTATTGTGATTCTGTAATATTATTTGTGAATAATTAATTATTGATTTATATGATAAGAAAAATATTTATTTTATGTGGATATAAATGTAGGAATTTTTAGAAAAGTGAAAACTGTTAAAAATTGATATTTTATCTTTTCTGATAAAATAATTCATTTAATAAATTATTATATTATAATAATATAGTAATGGTAATATTTTTACAATGAATGTATGATATATGAATAAATGAGGAGGAAGAGTATTTTTGTTATAAAAAATATTTAACACATGTTTTGTGTGTTGATAGGCTCCATTTTTGACTTAAATTTGATTATAGCCTGCAAAATCGTCCGTATTTAGATTTCGATCAATTTCTGCTTGGAATTTGGAAAAACTTAAACTTACAAAGTTGTAGAGAATTGAATTTTCTATGGAACGGACATAACATTTGAATTTTTCTAATAAAAAGGCTATTTATTATGAATTATTGAAGTTCCAGAATATTGGGTCTGAATTGATTTTGTTAAAAAATTGTTTAAAACATGTTTGGTGTGTTGGTGGGACCCACTTACATGTGTTAGTTGCTGAACTCAGATGGCAAGGTGTGCGTAGGAAAATAAAATAAATATATTAATATTTTATTAAATTTTCTGATTTGGTGTTTTAAGCATTTTCCTATAAATAGGATGCTTAGGTTAGAATTAAAAATCACCCCAGAAACTGAAGTTTTCTCTCTCTATATTATCGAGTATATTTTTGTGAGTATTTAGATATCTTGAGTGTTGCTATACGGTGCAAGTTCTCTTCAGCGTTATATCCGACATTCCAGTCAGAAGTACTGCTCTTTTGAGGTACGAGATTGTAGGGGATTGTAAGGGATGGTAAGGGATGTTAGTTTTTTTAAGTAAATGATGTTACTATTCAAGTATATGGCACTATTCAGGTATACACCGCTATTCATGTATATTGCACAATTTACGTATACAGTAATATTTACGTATACGGTACTATGTACGAATACGAGCTACTATTCACGTGTTACTATTCATAAATTATTATTCACGAGTTACTATTCACAAGTTACTATTCACAGGGTACTATTCATGACAAAATTGGTTTCTTTTTCTGACCAAATTATTGTTGATTTATGAATCTTACTCTTGAAATTAAATTCATGTTTTGATTATATTATTTTTATTATGATATATAACATTTTTATAATCCCGGTGATAAAATTTCTCTTTGACTTAAGTGTAAAGATGGGTAGATTATTGAAATGATCGTGACTATGAGTTCTCTTTGGCCAGTAGTGTAAAGATCAATTGTTGACTGGTATGATCATGACCATTGAATTTATAATTGATTATCTTTAGCTTAAGTGCAAAGGTGAATTGATCAACATGGTTATAATTATTGTTTATATAATTCTGAAATGATTATATATTTCTTCGAGATATTAATATCTTTGGCCTGTAGTGCAAAGATGACTTGTTGTTGAATATCTTTGGCATGTAGTGCAAAGATGAACTGTTGGTGAATATCTTTGGCTCGTAGTGCAAAGATGAATTTATTAGTATGATTATGAACATGAACTATGATTTGGTATAACCATGATCTTTGATTTTTCAGGTAAAGACAGGTGATGAAAATTATCTTCGTTCTACGTGCGAAGAGGAATTTAGAACCACAAATATGATTATGAGTTATTCACATGATTATGGACAGAAACTGTTGATTGATGTTACAGGGATAAAACATTATTGGTAGAATTTTAACATAGAGAGGATAATAGACTTTATGGTCTATTTGACTCTTCTAATGGATTGCTCGTTTCGCTGCAACTATAGTTAAAAAGTTTATTCATCTACCATATGTTCTAAATCTCTGTTTCATAACTGATGAAGGCTATTGATAATTTAATTATCTTTTGTCATGATATTTTTTACTGGGCTATTTGTGCTCACCCTTTTATTTCACAATTTCTTTCAGGTGATAAGAGTATAGCTGGGTCGAGCAGGGGTAACATGGGAATAGAACGATGGTCTATAGCTGTTGAGGTTTCCCCTAAAACAGTATAAAAATAATTTTATGAAGAATTTGAGATAAGTGTGTTGTAGTTTATACGTTGTTTAAGCGTTGATTTTGATGAAGCGAATAGGGTGAGATAAACTCAACTTTGGAAGGGTATTTTGCCACTATCATATAAGATGTCTAATGACCTACGACTTCGTGTTATCATAGGACAGGGTTGTGCACATCCACTTGCTGAGTATATCGACGAGCACTACCTATATAATCTTAGAGTTTGGTTGAAATATAATTCTCAATTGGAGACAATGGAGATAATTATATGTAAAGAGAAGACTCACCATTGGAAAGAACATGATAGAAATCTTCTCATTTTTCTTTGGGGTCTATTGGGCCAACCAAGGATAATTATCCATTCATATTCTATTATAACTTCGATTCATGGTCGCCCATGTACGAAGGTTTCCTTGAGCATTTTCCAAAGATTTTAATTTCTAAAACATTTATTGACTGTACCTTTATATAAGGTGCCATTGTGACGTGCTATCCAAGGTTGGGACATGAGTCATAGTTGGTATATAGTTATATTTAAACTCACAGTATATGTGTTGTCATATTTTTCACGACAATTGTAATTATAAAGTTGTAGTTATTTTCTGTACCATGTATTTGACGACTCAGAATGGGTTGGGTGGAATGGACCTATTTTGGGGGTGTCACAGTTGATATCAGAGCTTAGGGATATGATCTCTGGCGGAGATCCGGGATTAGAACTAGGAGGGGAGAGACGAGTAAATCATTCGCTAGTGTGTCCTACCTAAGCTGAATTTTCTTACTTAAGTTGACAAATTGTGATATGTCAATTAATCTTTGTTTTGAAGCTGTATTCTAGAATGATATCTGAAATACAAGAGATGAGAAATGGAGAAATCATGAGTACAGGGAAGATGGAATCAAAAAATGAAAGCAAAGTAATCTCAACTCTTCAAAATATTAGGTACGTAAATTTCGGGGACGAAATTTCATAAGGAGGGGAGATTGTAAGACCCCGAATTTTATGAAATAAAAGTATTCAATTTTTCTATTTAGTAAATAGTTAAATTGATAAAAATTTGAAGTTAAAGGTGATATATGTAAATTTTTTAAAATAAGCAAGTGATTATAAAATACTCATTGTTGTCGGGGAATATTCGTTTGGCCGTGGAATATTCTTACGATGGTGCAGCCATTTGTGAGCCCCATAACGAAAAATTTTTGAATGAAAAAAACGACAATAATAAGTTTTTTAAAAAAAATAACGGCGTAGTTGTTACCGTTAACACTATTGAAATATCCAGTGGTTAAAGTAAAGTAATACGCGTTGTTGCACAGTATCACACGGTATTACACATTATTTTATATTGTTGATTCAATAATTGTTATTGCACAGTATTTCAAATTATCAGATCAATAATTTATGTTATTTGAATAATATTATTAGATAGCATTATTGACAATGTCTAAGGAAGTTCTGTCTAGGAGAGGTTATTTAATTGCGCGCCAGTAAGGAGAAATCTTTACCGAAAAGCCCCCTCTTTCCTGAGAACGACATGGTTGTCATTATTGTGATTCTGTAATATTATTTGTAAATAATTAATTATTGATTTATATGATAAGAAAAATATTTATTTTATGTGGTTATAAATAGAGGAATTTTTAGAAAAGTGACAACTGTTGAAAATTGATATTTTATCTTTTCTGATAAAATAATTCATTTAATAAATTATTATATTATAATAATATAATAATGGTGATATTTTTAAAATGAATGTGTGATATATGAATAAATAAGGAGGAAGAGTATTTTTGTTATAAAAAATATTTAACACATGTTTTGTGTGATGATAGACCCCATTTTTGACTGAAATTTGATTATAACCTGCAAAATCGTCCGTATGTAGATTTCGATCAATTTCTGCTTAGAATTTGGAAAAACTTAAACTTACAAAGTTGTAGAAAATTAAATTTTCTATGTAATGGACAAAAGATTTGAATTTTTCTGATAAAAGGGCTATTTATTATGAATTATTGAAGTTCTAGAATATTGGGTCTGAATTGATTTTGTTACAAAAATTGTTTAAAACTTGTTTGGTGTGTTGGTGGGACCCACTTGCATGTGTTATGTGACACCCCCAAAATTAGGTATACATCACCCATCTTGGGTCGTCAGATACAAAGTACAGAATACAAATACAACTTACTAATACAACTGTCGTGTACAATACGACAAAACATAAACTGCGAGTTTGAATACAAATATTATCTTCTAGAGAGTATCCATACTCAAAAGGAGTCCTCATTACATTTATTAACACACTATTACATAGAATAGTGAGGACTACTAACTAATACTATCATTCAAACCATTACTCCGTTCCCCGACTTGCCCCAGCTACGTTCTCATTTCCTGAAGAGAACAGTGAAAGAAAGGGTGAGCTCAACTAGCCCAGTAAGAAATATTATGACTAAGATAATGCAGAATAAATTATCATTAGCCTTCAACAATGTTAAACTGATAAAATATAATAGACATCAAGTTTAACTGTAGCGGAACAAGCAATCCATTAAAAGAGTCAAGTAGAAAATAAACTCTACTATCTTTTATGATTTAAAAGATTTTTCAACACTGTTATCGCTGGGACTCAGCTTAATAAAATAATTCACATCATCGAATCACCCCTGCACTACGGCCAAGGATATTCGTGTATTCATTAATGGTCATGATCATGCCAACAACTGTCCATCAATGCACTACGGGCCAATGAGGACTTTTACCACATCATTTGTAATATTACGGTCATGATTATACCGAATAATCCCTGGTCATAATCATACCAAGTCCATCTATGCACTACAGGCCACAGATGACTTTCAACATTTTATAAACATGAGGATGATGACAATGATATAAGAATTCAATAAAACAAGTTCAAGAATTAATTTATCCAAGAATTAACAACGTCCAAATTGTCAACATGATACTGCTTTGTGGAGTAAAATTCAAGAATGCTTAGAAGAATATTTTCATGAAAAGATACTGGATAAAACGCAATTATCAAGGATATTCCACAAATTTCATGGAGTATAGAAGTCAAAACTTAACCAACTGAGTACAATAAAGAATGGAATAACAAAAGAAATCATCATGCATGCGATAGACCGTACAGACAGGTTATTCCAACAGAATAATAAATAATGGAACCAGGTCCGGCGTAAACGCACAGACAGGATATTCCGACAGAATAATAAATAATGGAACCAGGTCCGGCGTAAAATACACAGACAGGATGTTCCAACAGAATAATAACAAGACGGAACCAGGTCCGGTGTAAAACACACAGACAGGATGTTCCAACAGAATAATAATAAAAACGGAACCAGGTCCGGTGTAAAACACACAGACAGGATGTTCCAACAGAATAATAGAAGAATGTCACCAAGTATAGGGTAGACCGTGTATACAGGTTATTCTAACAGAATAATAAGAAATGGAATAACAACAGTTCTCTTCATGAATAAGAAAGAATAACACCCCTTACCGTTTTAAGAAGAGCTGAAATAAGGAAGTAGTTAAGTAGCAGAATACTCTTCTTCTCTCTCTCTATAGTTTCTCTCTCTAGAGTTCAGTGAATTCGTAAGAAATAATGAAGGAATGAGCTACTATTTATAGAAAAATAGAATGCATAGTAACTAATCCATGAACGGTCCAGATTGATTACTTTAATCTGACGGTCTATATTTAAAGCAAAATCTTTTAAATAAAATATAATATATTCTATTTATAGAATAACTTTAATAAAGTATTCTGTTTTATATAAAAAGATGTTTCTATTTTATTACGTTAATAATACGAATAAACAAAACGTCATTATCGCTAAATAATTCATATTATTAACTGACAATAATTGAATCAAACTGAGTGACTTCTCACATAAGCATTAATAATCAATACCGTGTGCTACTATGCAACCACACATATTACTGTACTTTTACTACCGAGTAGTTCAACAGTAACAATGGTAAAACTTCCGCCGTTATTTTTAATAAAATATTTTTGTCGTTTTCTCAATCCGACAATAATTTCGTTGTGGGGTCCACTAATGATTGTGTCGTTGTACGAATATTTCCTGTTAAAACGAATATTCCCGACCAATCGAATATTATATAACAACTTGCGTACTTTGCAAAATTTATAAATATTACCCACAACTATAACATTATATCAAATTAACTCCATAATATTCAAAAATGATATTTATAGAAAATTCATCTTTATTTATAAAAGTTGGGGTCTTACAACCTCCCCTTCTTATGAAATTTCGCCCTCGAAATTAGGGTACGTACCTGGTATGTCGAAGAGGTAAGGATACCTTGATTTCATTTCAGATTCTAACTCCCAAGTCATTTCCTCAACATCGTGGTTTCTCCACAAAACTTTGACTTGAGGTATAACCTTGGAGCGTAGAATATGTTCCTTCTTATCCAAGATTTGAACAGGAACTTCTTCATACGTCAAATCCTCCGCTATTTCGTCCGGTTCTAACTCAATAATGTGGTTCGGGTCTTCCACATATTTGCGTAACATGGATATGTGAAAAACGTTATGAACACGAGACATACTTGGCGGTAAAGCGAGTCTATAAGCCACAGTTCCTACTCGATCGAGGATTAAAAATGGACCGATGAATCGAGGATTGAGCTTTCCTCTCTTTCCAAATCTCGTAACTCCTTTCCATGGAGCAACACGTAAGAACACATGATCTCCTACATCAAATTCCACGTCCTTTCGATGAAGATCAGCATAACTCTTTTGTCGATCTTGTGAGGTTTTTATACGTTGTCGGATCGTTTGAATCTTTTCTGTAGTCATACGTACCAACTCCGGTCCCAACAACGTTGCTTCACCCACCTCATCCCAGCATACTGGAGAACGACATTTTCTTCCATACAATGCTTCGAATGGAGCCATGCCAATACTTGCTTGATAACTGTTGTTGTAGGAAAACTCCACCAATGGTAAGAACTTGTCCCAACTTCCCTTGAAGTCAAAGACACAGAGTCTTAATAGATCTTCAAGAGTTTGAATAGTCCTCTCTGATTGTCCGTCCGTCTGAGGATGATATGCTGAACTAAATCGTAAATCCGTGCCCATAGCTTTTTGTAAACTAACCCAAAATCGTGAAGTGAATCTTGGGTCTCGATCAGAAACTATGGATACTGGCATACCATGCAGTCTTACAATCTCGTTTATGTACATACGAGCAAGACGTTCAAGTGTATAAGTTTCTCGTATCGGTAAGAAATGAGCAGACTTGGTCAATCTATCAACAATGACCCAAATCGCATCAATACCTTGAGAAACCCTAGGAAGACCGGTAACGAAATCCATGGTAATGTGCTCCCACTTCCATTCTGGAATTTCAAGTGGTTGCAATGGACCTTTTGGTACTTGATGCTCCGCTTTGACTCGTTGACAAGTTAGACACCTTGAGATAAACAACGCTATCTCTCTCTTCATATTGCTCCACCAAAATGTATGACGAAGATCATGATACATTTTGGTACTTCCAGGATGGATTGCAAACGGTGTGTTGTGCGCCTCCATCATGATTTCATACTTTAAATCAGGGTTGTTAGGAACACAAAGTCTGGAGTTGACTCGAAGTATTCCTTCTTCATCGATTCTTGCTTCCGGCATAGCACCTTCTTGCACTTTCTTCCTCATACGCATCAGCTCCAGGTCTGTAGCTTGAGCAGCTTTAACTTTATCGATTAAAGTGGTTCTACTCGTATATTCGCCATCATCACATGGGTCCCTGGAGTCTTTAACTCTATCTCCATCCTTTGCAAATCACACAAAATGGGCCTTTGTGTTGACAATATCGCACTCGTACTTGCATATGATCTTCTACTCAATGCGTCAGCTACCACGTTCGCTTTTCCAGGATGGTATTGAATGGTATGATCATAATCTTTCAACAGTTCAAGCCAACGTCGTTGTCGCATGTTGAGTTCCTTTTGAGTGAAGAAATATTTGAGGCTTTTATGATCCGTAAAGATCTCCACCTTCTCCCCATACAAGTAATGCCTCCAAATTTTAAGTGCAAAGACAACAGCTGCCAACTCTAGATCATGAGTAGGATAATTCCTCTCATATTCCTTGAGTTGTCTTGATGCATAGGCTATGACTTTTCCATGTTGCATGAGAACACATCCCAACCCTTTGCTCGAAGCATCACTGTAGATGACAAATCCCTCCGAGCCAGATGGTATTGTTAGAACAGGTGCTGAAATGAGTCTCCTCTTGAGTTCTTGAAAACTCTTCTCACATTCTTCGCTCCAACCGAACTTTGTATCTTTTCGAGTCAGCTGAGTTAATGGAGTAGCGATTCGAGAAAATTCTTCCACGAATCTCCGATAATAACCAGCTAAACCAAGAAAGCTACGTACTTCGGTCACTGATTTAGGTTGCTCCCAGCTTTGAATAGCTTCAATCTTTGCCGGGTCAACCGATATTCCACGACTTGATACTACGTGCCCAAGGAATGCTACCTCCTCCAGCCAGAACTCGCATTTCTTCAACTTGGCATAAAGCTTGTATTCACGAAGCTTTTGGAGTACCAGCCTCAAGTGTTGCTCATGATCTTCACGGCTTTTGGAATAAATAAGGATGTCATCAATAAAGACGACCACAAAGTGATCCAAATATTCCTTGAATACCCGGTTCATCATATCCATGAAGGCAGCAGGAGCATTAGTCAATCCAAAGGACATGACTAGGAATTCATAATGCCCGTACCGAGTTCTGAAAGCCGTCTTTGGAATATCCTCAGTTCTAACCTTCAGCTGATGATATCCAGAACGAAGATCGATCTTTGAAAAGAATTGTGCTCCTTGCAACTGGTCAAACAGGTCATCAATACGTGGCAATGGGTACCTATTTTTGATGGTGACATGATTCAACTCCCGATAATCAATACAAAGTCGCATACTTCCATCTTTCTTCTTCACGAATAGAACAGGAGCACCCCAAGGAGAAGTACTAGGACGAATAAAGCCAATGTCTAACAATTCCTGCAGTTGGATCTTTAACTCCTGAAGTTCAATAGGAGCCATTCGATATGGGGCTTTGGAAATGGGTTTTGTACCGGGTTCAAGGTCGATACAAAATTCAATTTCACGCTCTGGGGGTAGGCCAGGAAGTTCTTCAGGGAATACGTCAGGGAATTTATTAACAATAGAAATATCATTCAAAACTGACGTATTTTTGTTTAGATCCGTGACATGAGCTAAGAAAGCTTGACATCCGTTTTTCAATAAACGAATAGCTTTATGGCTTGAGATGACAGCGATTGATTTTAATGGTTTGGTTGCTTGAATTCGCATAATAGGTCGATTAGGAATATGAAAGCTAACAACCTTACGAAAATAATCAATTTTTGCATGATGAGTAGTTAACCAATCAATCCCTAGAATCACGTCAAATGCAAGTATTTTTAATGAAATAAGATCGACAGGTAATGTGTGGGTACCAACTTGAACCAAACAAGACTTATAAACCGTGGATGTAATGAAGGTTTCTCCCAATGGAGTTTCAACAGATAAGTCAAAGTCTAATTTCTCCGGAATCAAATTTAATCGATGAGCGCAAGTAGGAGAAATAAAAGAATGGGTAGAACCGGTATCAAATAAAGTATAGACTTCGTTAGAGTTTATGATAAGCTTACCCGTGATGACCTCATTCGGGTTCCTTGCTTTCTGGGAGGTCACAACAAACGCTCTCCCTTGCACTACCGGTTTTGACTTTTCTGGGACGGCCTTTGGTGTCTCCATCTTGGCTGAACTTGTTTTTGGTAAACGACAAAATCGAGCTAAATGACCTTCTCTTCCACAATTATAACATGCTTTAGACGGCATCGCGCAGTTTGGACTGATGTGCCCCTCCCCTCCGCATTTGAAACATATGATAGGTGGTCGTTCTCCTTCCTTAACAACGGGTGCTGGTGCTGACGTCTTTCCATCATTGTTGAATCTCCTCTTCTTGAAATGACCATTCTTATTGTTTTGGCCCTGATTACCACCGAAGTGGTTACCATTTCTGGCCTGTTGATTCCCTCCACGCTTGTTGTCACCACTTCGATGACTGCTCTCACTGGTATTATCATTTTGTCGACTGCTCTCTTTTGGTTGCGTTGACTCGTTATCGCGCTCTACTAACTGAGCCCTATTCACAACATCTGAATACAAACACAATTTATGAGAAATAAGATGTTGACGTATCTCAGGTTTCAAACCTCGTAAAAACATTCGCGTCATTCACTCTTCATTATCCACCAAGTGGGACGCAAACCGGGACAACTCAGCAAATTTAGCCTCATACTGCGACACGGTCATATTTTCTGCTCCAATTTGATGAACTCCACCTCCTTCATGTGACGAACACTTTCGGGAAAGTATTTGTCATTGAATAGCTCTTGGAACTTCTCCCAAAACATCTTCAGTGCGGCAGGTTGAGTACGCTTAATCGATTCCCACCAGTAATCTGCCTCTCCTCGCAACATAAAGGCGGCAAAGGGAACCTTTTGCTCCTCGGAGCATCCCAAGACATCAAATATCTTGGTAATCTGCTTTATCCATGTTTCCGCTATAAGTGGTTTTGGCTCTCCCTTAAACTCTGGTGGTCCCAGCTCCTTGAACTGTTTAGCGGTGACCGTCCGAGAGTTCTCAGTATTTCCACCTATATTTTGGACAGGAGCCGCTCTCGCCTGCTGTTGCATGAACTGCATAAAGTTTTTGAACATTCCATCATTCATCATCTGGTCAGTGTTGTTGTTTGCATGAGGATTGTCACCTTCCTGATGCACATTATCCTGATTATTGATATGTGGTGAATCAACAGTCGTCTGTGCTCCATTGCTATTCTCAACATTCTCAGATGCCATTTTCAGATACTGCCACAAAATAAAAGTTAATTGATATGTCATATATTATCCTTATATTATGACCGACCAATTAAATACCATGCAAATAAACTTAGGTAGGTCATACTAGCGAAGAAATTCCCCGTCTCTCCCCTCCTAGTTCTATTCTCACATCTTAGCCAGGGATCATATCCCTAAGCTCTGATACCAACTGTGACACCCCCAAAATTAGGTATACATCACCCATCTTGGGTCGTCAGATACAAAGTACAGAATACAAATACAACTTACTAATACAACTGTAACTGCGAGTTTGAATACAAATATTATCCTCATTACTTTTATTAACACACTATTACATAGAATGGTGAGGACTACTAACTAATACTATCATTCGAACCATTGCTCCGTTCCCCGACTTGCCCCAGCTACGTTCTCATTTCCTGAAGAGAACAGTGAAAAAAAGGGTGAGCTCAACTAGCCCAGTAAGAAATATTATGACTAAGATAATGCAGAATAAATTATCATTAGCCTTCAACAATGTTAAACTGATAAAATATAATAGACATCAAGTTTAACTGTAGCGGAACAAGCAATCCATTAAAAGAGTCAAGTAGAAAATAAACTCTACTATCTTTTATGATTTAAAAGGTTTTTCAACACTGTTATCGCTGGGACTCAGCTTAATAAAATAATTCACATCATCGAATCACCCCTGCACTACGGCCAAGGATATTCGTATATTCATTAATGGTCATGATCATGCCAACAACTGTCCATCAATGCACTACGGGCCAATAAGGACTTTTACCACATCATTTGTAACATTACGGTCATGATTATACCGAATAATCCCTGGTCATAATCATACCAAGTCCATCTATGCACTACAGGCCACAGATAACTTTCAATATTTTATAAACATGAGGATGATGACAATAATATAAGAATTCAATAAAACAAGTTCAAGAATTAATTTATCCAAGAATTAACAACGTCCAAATTGTCAACATGATACTGCTTTGTGGAGTAAAATTCAAGAATGCTTAGAAGAATATTTTCATGAAAAGATACTGGATGAAACGCAATTATCAAGGATATTTCACAAATTTCATGGAGTATAGAAGTCAAAACTTAACCAACTAAGTACAATAAAGAATGAAATAACAAAAGAAATCACCATGCATGCGATAGACCGCACAGACAGGTTATTCCAACAGAATAATAAATAATGGAACCAGGTACGGCGTAAACGCACAGACAGGATATTCCGATAGAATAATAAATAATAGAACCAGGTCCGGTGTAAACGCACAGACAGGATATTCCGACAGAATAATATACAAGACCTGATGTTGATCAGTTATATTCTAGAGAAGTTCACTATGAGTAAGTGAAAAATATCTTAAAGTACCTAACCGGCACTAAGGATGTGATCATATTCATGGTGGGTCTGAATTAAAACTAGAGGGCTTAACAGACTCAAAATTTTCTTCAAACAGACCAAGATGATAGAAAATTCACTTTAAGGTAAAGCGTTACCTTGAACGGTGGTGTAGTGAATTAGAAAGGTTCCAAACAGTAAAGAGTTGCTGGTTTAGTGATAAAGACAAAGTATATACCTATAAATGAAGCTACAAGTTGATTATTTGGATGAAAAGTTCATTACAGAACTAGGAATAGTTCTTAAGTCTCATCTTGGATCTAAACATATGTTGTGGCACTTTCACTTAGTTTTAGGAATCATTGAAAGATGAGAAATCACTATAGAGATAGTGAAATCTCAAGAACAACATTACATATCCATTATCTAAAGCTTATCCAACAGCAGGATAATCGTCACTTAGAGAAGAAGGGTATGAGATACCATGGCGATTGGCTTTAGTGCAAGTGGGAGATTGAAAGTAGCATGCACACAAGCCAATCATGTTTGATGATAAAGCATATACTTTGTAACAATCTTATCCATTTATTAATAAAAAGTATTAATTAATTAAAGGCTTTTAATTATCTACATGATGCTGTTTTATAATATGTGATAAACCCATAATTTTAAGTAATACTTTTAGAATAATGATGATGATCATTCTAACGAGATCTAAATTCTAAGAAAGCTTAAAACTAAAATAGTTCTCAATCGTTAGATTACTAAATTGGGGATTAGTAAATTGGGGATAATCGTTGGATTACTAAAGTAGTTGTCCCTTCAATATTACCAAGAATCATTTGACCCTTCGTTAAGACCAAGAGTCATTTGACCCTTCGTTAAGACCAAGAGTCACCCTCAGTTTTTCTATAAATAGAGGCCTAGGGCTTCATTATTTTTCACGAATTCATTCAAGCTATAGAGAGAGAAAGTATAAAGAGAATAAGAGAGAGAGAATAAAAGTATTATGCTACTTCACTTTTCCAATATCCAGTTCTTTTAAGGTAGGGAATATTATTTCTTTTATATTCATGCAGAGAACTTCTGTTATTCCATTCTTTATTATTCTGTTGGAATAACCAGTATACGCGGTCTACCCTATACTTGGTGACATTCTTATATTATTCTGTTGGAACATCCTGTCTGTGTGTTTTACACCGGACCTGATTCCGTCTTATTATTATTCTGTTGGAACATCCTGTCTGTGTATTTTACGCCGGACCTGGTTCCATTATTTTTTATTCTGTCGGAATATCCTGTCTGTACGTTTACACCGGACCTGGTTCCATTATTTATTATTCTATCGGAATATCCTGTCTGTGCGTTTACGCCGGACCTGGTTCCATTATTTATTATTCTGTTAGAATAACCTGTCTGTGCGGTCTATCGCATGCATGGTGATTTCTTTTGTTATTCCATTCTTTATTATACTCAGTTTGTTAAGTTTTGACTTCTATACTCCATGAAATTAGTGGAATATCCTTGACATTTGCGCTTCATCTAGTATCTATTCATGAAAATATTCTCCTGATCAGTCTTGAAGTTTACTCCACAAAGCAGTATCATGTTGACAATTGGACGTTATTAATTCCTGGATAAATTAATTCTTGAACTTGTTTTATTGAATTCTTATATCATTGTCATCATCCTCATGTTTATATTCTGTTGAAAGTCATCTGTGGCTTATAGTGCATAGATGGACTTGGTATGATTATGACCAGGGATTATTCGGTGTAATCATGACCGTAATGTTACAAATGATGTGGTAAAAGTCCTCATTGGCCCGTAGTGCATTGATGGACAGTTGTTGGCATGATCATGACCATTAATGAATACACGAATATCCTTGGCCGTAGTGCAGGGGTGATTCGATGATGTAGATTATTTTATTAAGCTGAGTCCCAGCGATCACAGTGTTGAAAAACCTTTTAAATCATAAAAGATAGTAGAGTTTATTTTTTACTTGACTCTTTTAATGGATTGCTTGTTCCGCTGCAGTTAAACTTGATGTCTATTATATTTTATCAGTTTAACATTGTTGAAGGCTAATGATAATTTATTTTGCATTATCTTAGTCATAATATTTCTTATTGTGCTAGTTGAGCTCACCCTTTCTTTCACTGTTCTCTTCAGGAAATGAGAACGTAGCTGGGGCAAGTCGGGGAACGGAGTGATGGTCCGAATGATAGTATTAGTTAGTAGTCCTCACTATTCTATGTAATAGTGTGTTAATAAATGTAATGAGGATTCCTTTTGAGTATGAATACTCTCTAGAAGATAATATTTGTATTCAAACTCACAGTTTATGTTTTGTCGTATTGTACACGACAGTTGTATTAGTAAGTTATATTTGTATTCTGTACTATGTATCTGACGACCCAAGATGGGTGATGTATACCTAATTTTGGGGGCGTCACAGTTGGTATCAGAGCTTAGGGATATGATCCTTGGCTAAGATGTGAGAATAGAACTACGAGGGGAGAGACGGGAAATTCCTTCGCTAGTATGACCTACCTAAGTTTATTTGGTATTTAATTGGTCGGTCAAAGTATATGGATAATATGTTATATGTTAATTAACCCTTGTTTTGTTGCAGTATTTGCAAATGGCATCCGAAAATATTGAGATAAACAATGAAGCACATGAGACCATTGAATCACCAACGATCAATGCTCAGGGTAATGTGCAACCAGAGGACAATAATCCTTATGAAAATAATAACACCGATGAAATGGTGAATGATGGGATGGTCAGAGACTTTATGCAATTCATGCAACAACGGGCGAGAGCGGCTCCTATCCAAAATGAAGGAGGAAACATTGACAACCCACGGTTGGTCACCGCTAAGCAATTCAAGGAGCTAGGACCACCGGAGTTTTTGGGAAAGCCAGAACCACTTAAGGCGGAGACGTGGTTTGTGACAACCCCAAAATAGGTCCATTCCATCCAACCCATTCTGAGTCGTCAAATACATGGTACAGAAAACAACTACAACTTTATTACAACAATTGTCGTGCAAAATACAACAACACATATGCTGTGAGTTTGGATACAAATATATATCAAATGTGACTCATGTTCCAACCGTGGACATCACCTCACAATAACACCTTACATAAAGGTATAGTCAAAAACTGTTTTAGAAATTAGAATCTTTGGGAAGTGCTTAAGGAAACCTTCGTACATGGGAGGCCACGCGTCTAGGTTATGATAGATATCATATGGCCACAGAATTATCCTTGGTTGACCCAATAGACCCCAAAGAAAAACGAGAAGATTACTATCATATTCTTCCCAATGGTGAGTCTTCTCTTGACTTATCATTATCTCCACTGTATCTAACTGAGAATTATACTTTAAACAAACACCAAGATTATATAGGTAGTGCTCGTATATATACTCAGCAAGTGGATGAGCACATCCCTGTCTTATGATGACACGAGGTTGTATGTCATTAGACATCTTGTATGATAGTGACAAAATACCCTTCCAACGTTGGGTTCGCCTCACCCTATTTTCTTCACCAAATATAACTACTAAATGATGACCACCGTTCTATTCCCTTGTTACCCCCGCTCGACCCAGCTACACTCTTATTACCTGAAAAGGAATTGTGAAGCAAAAGGGTGAGCACAACTAGCTCAGTAAAGAATATCATGACTAAAGATAATTAAATTATCAGTAGCCTTCATCAATAATAAATCAGAGATTTAGAACATATGGTAAATGATAAAAATTTCAACCATAGTTGCAGCGGAACAAGCAATCCATTAGAAGAGTCAAATAGACTATAAAGTCTATTATCTTCTCCATGTTAAAAATCCACTAACAATGTTTTATCCATGTAACATCACTCAACAGTTCCTTTCCACAATCATATGAATAACTCATGATCATAATTGTGACTATAAATTTTTCTTCGCACCCAGGACGAAGAATATTTTCATCACCTGTCTTTACCTGAAACATCAAAGATCATGGTTATACCAAATCACAATTCCTGTTTATAATCATACTAACAAATCCATCTTTGCACTACGACCAAAGATTTTCAACAACAGTTTATCTTTGCACTACGGGCCAAAGATATTCATCAACAGACCATCTTTGCACTACAGGCCAAAGATATTCATATCTCAAAGAAATATATAATCATTTCAGAATTTATATAAACAATAATTATAACCGTGTTGATCAATTCACCTTTGCACTTAAGCTTAAGATATTCAATTATAAATTCAATGGTCATGATCATACCAGTCACAATTCAACTTTGCACTACAGGCCAAAGAGAACCCTAGTCATGATCATACCAATAATCTATCCATCTTTACACTCCAGTGAAAGAGAATTTCAACATCAGGGTTATAAAAATGTTATATATGATGATAAAAATAATATGATCGACATATAGTTTTAATCTCAAGAGTAATATTCGTAACTTATGAATAGTAACCCCGACACAAAAGATATAAATTCTACAATAAAATTTATACCAATATTTCGGTATAATGATATTGAAAGAATAACATTACTTAAATTTATAAACAATTTATTTTAATTGTTTACACTTTACTAATTAATGCATTTAATCATCCTAAAATGTCAACTCTTATAATTTCATCATCAATAACCAAAACTCTCATCAAAAATCTGCATATACCTCATATATAGGATTCTCAAGCCATAAAATCCTATTTTCCAATTTTCTTACTTCACATAACATATTTAATTTATTTTCTCATAACTAGACTATTTTCATGAAAAATACCAAATCCGTTCCAAAAATATTTCTTTTCTGGAATTTAGCATAATATAGTCCCATAGTGAACATATATTTTTCTCAGAATTTTTTAAAAGTCATTTACTATTTTTCATATGGTCAAAATAGCCGAATATTTAGACATTTATCAAAAATTGTACTTTTGTCTAAAAATTCTGAAATTTACAGAGTATACTTCTATCATATACATGTACTCCCAATAAAAATTTCATCAATTTTGGAGTTGACCACAAGGAATTATAAGCGGTTACTTTTAAAATAGTCTTTTCTCATAAAATTCATAACTCTCAATCTATACATCCAAAAATCACCATTTTTGGACACAATCAAGAAAACTCATCAAAATATAATTTCAAATTTTTCCAGAATTTTTGAAGATCAGAAAAATTACGAAACTGAAAATCATAACAACCCTTAAAATCCCTTAATATCCCTTACTATCCCTTACCTCAAAAGAGCAGTACTTCTGACTGGATATCGGATATGATGCTGAAGGAAACTTGCACTGATGAATAGCAACTCACCAAGTATCTAAAAACTCACAAAATATGCTCAATAATCTAGAGAGAGAAAGAGAGAAAGCTTATGTTTCTGGTGTGATTTTCAATTCTAACTTAGCCCTCTATTTATAGGAAAATTTTGGTAGGTTTGACCTGCAACCTGATGGCTTTACCTGCTACTATTCCCACCTACCACATTTGAAATATAATTCAGCACATTTCTTCACCAACCACAAGTGGGGCCCACCAATTCTAGAATTTTCCACCAAAATGATAAACTCCGAAAATTCAACAATTTCTGAGCTAGTCATCTCGTAAAATTCATAATAAATCATACGTTCATTTTTAACGGTTCAAAATTTGTGGACATATACTCAACTTATATATGTATAACATATCCAAAAATTACCACGATCCAACGGTCGGATTAAAAATTATAACACCCGCAATATTTCTCAAAAACCCCTGATTTTTAATACCTCCATTCCGACAAAAATACGGATAAAAATCTCAACATTAACTCCTTCATTTTTTAACCACAAAAATATATCCCTCATTTATATCCACATAAAATAAATGTTTCCTTATCATATGAATCAATAATTAATTATTCACAAATAATATTACAGAATCACTTTTATGACAACCAGGCCGTTCCCAGGAAAGAGGGGGATTTCCAATAAGAATTTCTCCTTACTGGCGCGCAATTAGATGACCAAACCTCTCCTTAGACAGAACTTTCTAGACATTGCCAATAATGTTATCTAATAATATTATTCAAATAATATGAATTATTGATCTGATAATAGAAAATACTGTGCAGTGACAATTATTGAAACAACAATAATATAAAATATCAACGCAGCAATTATTGAACCAATAAAATAAAATATTGAACAGTAATTACTGTAACAATTATTGAGTAGTGCCTTCTTACGTAAGAATCAATAATTTTAAAAATACTGTGCAATACCGTGTGCTACTGTGCAATAACGCGTATTACTGTATTTTAACCACCGGGTATTCCAACAGTGTTAACGGTAACAACTACGCCGTTATTTGTAAAAACTCAAATTTGTCATTTTCTTCACCCGACAGTTATTCTGTTATGGGGCCCACAAATGGCTGCGCCGTCGTACGAATATTCCCCGACAGAAAGAATATTCTACGACCAAACGAATATTCCCCGACAACAATGATTATTTTATAACCACTTGCTTATTTTGAAAAAAAATTATATTTCACTCATAACTTTAAACTTTTATCAATTTAACCATTTACTGAATAGTAATTATAAGAAAAATTGAATACTTTTATTTCATAAAATTCGGGGTCTTACATGGTTAAAGCAGATCACCAAGATATTTGATGTCTTGGGATGCTCCGAGGAGCAAAAGGTTTCCTTTGCCACTTTTATGTTGCGTGAAGAGGCAGATTACTGGTGGAAATCTGTAAAATGCACTCAAGATGTCTTGGGAGAAGTTCCAAGAACTGTTCAATGACAAGTACTTTCCCGAAAGTATTCGTCACATGAAGGAGGTGGAATTTATCAAGTTGGAGCAAAACAACATGACCGTGTCGCAGTATGAAGCCAAGTTTGCCGAGTTGTCCCGATTTGCATCCCACTTGGTGGATAATGAAGAGAGAATGATGCGGATGTTTTTAAGAGGTTTGAAACCGGAGATACGTCAATATCTTATTTCTCATAAACTGTGTTTGTATTCAGATGTTGTGAATAGGGCTCAGTTAGTGGAGCGCGATAACGAGTCAACGCAACCAAAAGAGAGCAGCCGGAAAAATGATAATACTGGTGATAACAGTCATCAAAGCGGTGACAATAAGCATGGAGGGAATCAACATGCCAGAAATGGTAACCACTTCAATGGTAATCATGGTCAAAACAATAAGAATGGACATTTCAAGAAGAGGAAATTCAACAATGATGGAAAGACGTCAGCACCAGCACCCGTTGTTAAGGAAGGAGAACGACCACCTATCATATGCTTCAAATGCGGAGGGGAGGGACACATCAGTCCAAACTGCACGATGCCATCCAAAGTATGCTATAATTGTGGAAGAGAAGGTCACTTAGCCCGATTTTGTCGTTCACCGAAGACAAGTTCAGATAGGATGGAGGCACCAAAGACCGTCCCAGAAAAGCCAAAGCCAGTAGTTTAAGAGAGAGCGTTTTTTTCGTGACGAGGAACCTGAATAAAATTATCACGGGTATGTTAGTCATAAACTCTTGCGAAGTCTATACCGTGTTAGATACCGGTTCTACTCACTCTTTTATTTCACCTAGTTGTGTTCAATATTTGAACTTAACTCCGGAGAAGTTAGACTTTGATTTCCCTGTTGAAATTCCGTTGGGAGAAACCTTTGTTACCTCCATTACTTATAAATCTTGTTCAAATCAACACTTTCACGTTACCTGTTGATCTTATCTCTTTGAAAATACTTGCATTGATGTGATTTTGGAAACGATTGGTTAACTGCTCATCATGCTTTTCGTAAAGTTGTTAGCTTTCATATTCCTAACCAATCTGTTATGCAAATTTAAAGTAACCAAACCACTAAAGTCAATCATTGTCATATCAAGCCATAAGTAAAAATCCCCGTTCCTTTCGTTGTTGACTTCCTGGTGTGGAATGCACCGAAGCTAGACTTTCCGTAGGAGACGTTGTAAATGACGATGGCAAGTTGATAGGTATCAATGTGACGTGTTATCCAAGTCTTGGATGAGGGTCACAGTTTTGAACGATATTTCTATTGTTAATAAATTTCTTGACGTATTCTTGAAGACTTCTTAGCCTACCCCAGAGCGTAAAATTGAATTTTGTATTGATCCCAGTACAAAACCCATTTCTTAAACCCTCAAATATTTCTTCAACTAAAACGAGCGTATTATGCGCCAAAGACGTTGGCTCGAGCTGTTGAAGATTACGATCGTACCATTCAATAACATCGTGGAAAAGCGAACGTGGTAGCTGACGCGTTATGTAGAAGATCGTATACGGTTACAGGTGCGAATATACGAACCCACGTGAAGATAACGAATATACGATTAAAATCGACTTTAATCGATAAAGTTAAAGCCGCTCAAGCTACATACTCGGAGCTGATAAATGTGAAGAAGAAGGTTCAAGAGGGCGTTATTCTAGAAGCAAGAATCGATGAAGAGAGAAAATCTCAACTCTCGATTTAATTGGCCCATTTGAAATCCTCGATGAAGTAGGAACTGTGGCCTATAGACTCATTTTACCGCCAAGTATGTTGCGTGTTCAGAACATTTTTTTTTACGTATCGATGTTACGTAAATATTTGGACGACCCGAACTACATTATTAATTTAGAACCGGACGAGATAGCGAAAGATTTAACGTATGAGGAGATACGTGTTAACATCTTGGATAAGAAGGATCATATTCGATGCTTAAAGGTTATACCTCAAGAGTTAGAATTTGAAGTGAAGTCAAGGTATCCTCACATGTTCGGCATACCAAGTACGTACGTAAATTTTGAGGGCGAAATTTCATAAGAAGGGGAGATTGTGAGACCCCAGATTTTATGAATAAATATTTAATTTTTTCTCGAAATAATTTTTTTTATGGTGTGGATTTGATATAATAGTTATGGGTAGTATTTATAAATTTTGCAAAGTATGCAAGTTGTCATATTATATTCGTTTGGTCGGGGAATATTCTTTTTATCGGGGAATATTCGTACGACGGCACAATCATTGGTGGACCCCACAACAGAAGTATAGTCGTAGTTAGAAAACGACAAAATTATCTTTTTATAAAAATAACGGCTGAGGTGTTACCGTAAAAACCGTTAAAACTGTTGAACTACCCGGTAGTAAAAGTACAGTAATACGCGTGGTTGCATAGTAGCACATGGTATTGATTATTGATGCTTACGTGAGAAGTCACTCAGCTATACTCAATTATTGCTACAGTAATTGCTGCATCATATCTCTTAAATTATTGTCATAGTATCATCTGTATAATATGTTATATTATTAAATCAATAATTAAGACGTTGTGGTAAGTTTGGTTATTTTTATTGGGGGCCATATGTCATCATCTAAGAGTCTCTTCGTCAATAGTAATTACCGTCGTCAATAGTATTTACCTTGGTCAATAGTATTTACCTTGGTCAATAGTAATTACCTTCGTCAATAGTATTTACCTTGGTCAATAGTAGTTACCTTGGTCAATAGTAATTACCTTCGTCAATAGTATTTACCTTGGTCAATAGTAATTACTTTCGTCAATAGTAGTTGTCCCTTCAATATTACCAAGAGTCATTTGACCATTCGTAAAGACCAAGAGTCATTTGACCCTTCGTTAAGACCAAGAGCCACCCTCAGTTTTTCTATAAATAGAGGCCTAGGGCTTCATTATTTTTCACGAATTCATTCAAGCTACAGAGAGAGAAAGTATAGAGAGAATAAGAGAGAGAGAATAAAAGTATTCTGCTACTTCACTTTTCCAATATCCAGTTCTTTTAAGGTAGGGAATATTATTTCTTTTATATTCATGAAGAGAACTTCTGTTATTCCATTCTTTATTATTCCGTTGGAATAACCAGTATACGCGGCCTACCCTATACTTGGTGACATTCTTCTATTATTCTGTTGGAACATCCTGTCTGTGTGTTTTACACCGGACCTGGTTCCGTCTTGTTATTATTCTGTTGGAACATCCTGTCTGTGTGTTTTACGCCGGACCTGGTTCCATTATTTTTTATTCTGTCGGAATATCATGTCTGTGCGTTTACACCGGACCTGGTTCCATTATTTATTATTCTGTCAGAATATCCTGTCTGTGCGTTTACGCCGGACCTGGTTCCATTATTTATTATTCTGTTGGAATAACCTGTCTGTGCGGTCTATCGCATGCATGGTGATTTCTTTTGTTATTCCATTCTTTATTATACTCAGTTTGTTAAGTTTTGACTTCTATACTCCATGAAATTAGTGGAATATCCTTGACATTTGCGCTTCATCTAGTATCTATTCATGAAAATATTCTCCTGATCAGTCTTGAAGTTTACTCCACAAAGCAGTATCATGTTGACAATTGGACGTTATTAATTCCTGGATAAATTAATTCTTGAACTTATTTTATTGAATTCTTATATTATTGTCATCATCCTCATGTTTATATTCTGTTGAAAGTCATCTGTGGCCTGTAGTGCATAGATGGACTTGGTATGATTATGACCAGGGATTATTCGGTGTAATCATGACCGTAATGTTACAAATGATGTGGTAAAAGTCCTCATTGGCCCGTAGTGCATTGATGGACAGTTGTTGGCATGATCATGACCATTAATGAATACACGAATATCCTTGGCCGTAGTGCAGGGGTGATTCGATGATGTGGATTATTTTATTAAGCTGAGTCCCAGCGATCACAGTGTTGAAAAACCTTTTAAATCATAAAAGATAGTAGATTTTATTTTCTACTTGACTCTTTTAATGGATTGCTTGTTCCGCTGCAGTTAAACTTGATGTCTATTATATTTTATCAGTTTAACATTGTTGAAGGCTAATGATAATTTATTTTGCATTATCTTAGTCATAATATTTCTTACTGGGCTAGTTGAGCTCACCATTTCTTTCACTGTTCTCTTCAGGAAATGAGAACGTAGCTGGGGCAAGTCGGGGAACGGAGTGATGGTCCGAATGATAGTATTAGTTAGTAGTCCTCACTATTCTATGTAATAGTGTGTTAATAAATGTAATGAGGACTCCTTTTGAGTATGAATACTCTCTAGAAGATAATATTTGTATTCAAACTCACAGTTTATGTTTTGTCGTATTGTACACGACAGTTGTATTAGTAAGTTGTATTTGTATTCTGTACTATGTATCTGACGACCCAAGATGGGTGATGTATACCTAATTTTGGGGGCGTCACATAGAAAATTTATCTTTATTTATAAAAGTTGGGGTCTTACATGTTAGTTGCTGAAATTAGATGGCAAGGTGTGCGTAGGAAAATAAAATAAATATATTTATATTTTATTAAATTTTCTGCTTTGGTGTTCTAAGTATTTTCCTATAAATAGGATGCTTAGGTTAGAATTGAAAATCACACCAAAAACTGAAGTTTTCTCTATCTATATTATCGAGCGTATTTTTGTGAGTATTTAGATATCTTGAGTGTTGTTATACGGTGCAAGTTCTCTTCAGCGTTATATCCGACATTCCAGTCAGAAGTACTGCTCTTTTGAGGTAAGGGATTGTAAGGGATGGTAAGGGATGTTAGTTTTTTGAAGTAAATGATGTTATTTCCTTTAATATCATTATAACGAAATATTGATATGAATTTTGTTGTGAAACTTTATCTTTTTCGTGTTGGGGTTACTATTCACGTATACGGCACTATTCACGTATACACCACTATTCATGTATATGGCACTATTTACATATACGATAATATTTAAGTATACGGTACTATGTACGGATACGAGCTACTATTCACGTGTTACTATTCATGAGTTACTATTCACGATTTACTATTCACAAGTTACTATTCACGAGATACTATTCACGACAAAATTGATTTCTTTTTTTGACCAAATTATTGTTGATTTATGAATCTTACTCTTGAAATTAAATCCATGTTTTATTTTTATTGTTTTTATTATCATATATAACATTTTTATAATCCTGGTGATGAAATTTCTCTTTGACTTAAGTGTAAAGATGGGTAGATTGTTGGAATGATCGTGACTATGGGTTCTCTTTGGCCAGTAGTACAAAGATGAATTGTTGACTGGTATAATCATGACAATTGAATTTATAATTGAATATCTTTAGCTTAAGTGCAAAGGTGAATTGATCAACATGGTTATAATTATTGTTTATATAAATTCTGAAATGATTATATATTTCTTCGAGATATTAATATATTTGGTCTGTAATGCAAAGATGACTTGTTGTTGAATATCTTTGGCATGTAATGCAAAGATGAACTGTTAGTGAATATCTTTGGCCCGTAGTACAAAGATGAATTTATTAGTATGATTATGAACATAAACTGTGATTTAGTATAATCATGATCTTTGATGTTTCAGGTAAAGACAGGTTATGAAAATTATCTTCGTTCTACGTGCGAAGAGGAATTTAGAACCACAAATATGATTATGAGTTATTCACATGATTTTGGACAGAAACAGTTGATTGATGTTACAGGGATAAAACATTATTGGTGGACTTTTAACATGGAGAGGATAATAGACTTTATGATCTATTTGACTCTTCTAATGGATTGCTCGTTCCGCTGCAACTATGATTGAAAAGTTTATTCATCTACCATATGTTCTAAATCTCTGATTCATAACTGATGAAGGCTATTGATAATTTAATTATCTTTAGTCATGATATTCTTTACTGGGCTATTTGTGCTCACCCTTTTATTTCACAATTCCTTTCAGGTGATAAGAGTATAGCTGGGTCGAGCCGGGGTAACATGGGAATAGAACGGTGGTCTATAGCTGTTGAGGTTTCCCCTAAAACACTATAAAAATAATTTTATTGAGAATTTGAGATAAGTGTGTTGTAGTTTATACGTCGTATTTGGTATTTAAAAATTATGTCCAAATGCGGACTGTTGACCTATCATTTGGAACTTTGGTCATTTGACCGCTAAAGCAACACAAGTTATCTGTTAATATCTTGCAAGGATTAATATTTATATCAAAACATGAGATTTTCCCTATATATTCCTTTCTTCTCCTTCACTACATACCATTAATATAATCTTAGGAAGTTATATACTACAATAATAACAACAACAACAACAACAATAATAATAATAATAATAATAATAATACTTACAAAATTATAATAAAAAATAATAACACTATAATTTTTGCTTATATATGTCAAATACTTACAAAATTATGATATTTATCTTACCTGTTCTTTAATTAATTTATTTTGCCTTGGAATATAGTATAAGTTATTCTTTTCAATTATCTTCTTCTTTTGCAGCAAATAATTAATGGGCGATCGAACACTTTTTTGATGGAAATTGATAATGAAATAATTAAATGACATATCGATGATCATAAGACCTGGCAAACGGGCGGGCCGGCCGGGCCGGGCCGAGCGCGGGCCGGGCCAACTGCGGGCGGGGCCGAAAAGGCCCGAGTTTTGGCGGGCCAGATTTCTTAAGCCTGTGGCCCGGGTTGGGCGGGCCGGGCCGGCCCGCGGGCTTTTTCCTATATTTTTTTTTGTGCAAAATCTTGATACACCAAAAACAGTAATAATAATAAATATTAAAAATAATAAACAATAATTCTAATTACTTAAATTAACTACATATCTCAATCAATTAAAATTTTAATAGTATTATAATTTTAGATATTATTCTAAAGGCATGATTTGGGATAATGATTGATTTACTTTTTAAATAAGTAGGGAGAATGCATAATTAAGGGATAATGATTGATTTACTTTCCAAATTTACTACAATATGATTCTTTAAAATTAATATAATTTATTTAACTTTTAAAAATAATAAATATTGTAATTAATACTATTATATAGATAATTTTAAATTTTTATAATTATATTATCTAACTTAAACTAATAATTGTTAGTTTAATAGTTTTATACTTTGAAATTATTTACTACATATCTCAATCAATTAAAATTTTAATAGTATTATAAATTAGTATTATTAATTAAGAATAATAAAATTACAATAAAATCAAATTTATAGCGACATAAAGAAAAATTATGACACAATCTTAAAGAGATACTGTTATACACTAATAAATACATGAAATAAAATATAATACTATATTATAAAGACAATCACGCTATTTTATAAAAATGAAAAACTATATGTATGAATATTAAGATTATGTTTTTTGTATTCTTTTAAAATAATAAATTGTTAATTTAATATTGTTGTGCAATTATGTGTTATTTTACATAATTATATATTACTAAAATAATACACTTTATTTATATAAAAAATTATATAAATAAAGTGTATTATTTAAGTTTTACTTATTATAAATGCACGATTTAAGTAAGCATTAATTGTTTAGTTTTATATTATAAATGCACGATTTAAGTTTTACTTTTTAAGAATAGTAAATTTGAACAAAAGTAAAGAAACAATATATTAAAGATTGCATTAAAAATAAACAATTGTTGTAGCTCAGTTGGTTTGAACTCTTATTTATTTATTTACAAGTCTTGTGTTCAAGCCCCACAAGTAGCAACATTTTGTTTAAAAAAAAGTTACGGGCTGCGGGCCGGGCCATCACAGGCCGGGCCAAAAACGGGCCGGGCCAAAACGGCCCAGCTTTTCCTGGGCTAGAAAACTGCAGCCCATAGCCCAGCCCGTGGCGGGCGGGCCGGCCCGGCCCACGGGCTTGGGCCAAGTTTGCCAGGTCTAATACATGATCAATATATAGAAGATTATAACGTAAATTAATAGCCAAGTTAATTAATTAGTTTTTTAATATTGTACATTTTAAAATAAGGAATAATTAATGCTATTATTTCCCGAAAATCTACTGCTTTTTTATTTTGTAAAAAAAAAGAATTGATATAATAATTAGCGCTTGTGAAAAAAAGAGAAAAAAAAGAAGTCAAATAGGTCTTTCCATACTAACGATCTTATATATCACAGAATAAAACGACAAATTAGTGTGTTATTATTATAAGATAATATATTTGTATTTCATGCATAAATATTTATATGAATATATATATATATATATATATATAATCTATCTAATACATAAAAAATATAACATAAGAAGCAAAAATATGACAGCTAGGTTTTGAACTTATGAACTATGGGTTATTAGGCCATTACGCTACCATTGAGTCATTCTAATTTCTTAGTTAACTAAACTAACGCCATAACTTGTAGTCTCCAATATTTTTAAATTTATTCTATATATATATATATATATATATATATATATATATATATATATATATATATATATATATATATATATATATATATATATATCAAGATTGATCAGGTCCGGACTCCCGGATGGGAGAAAATTCGGACCTTTTTTTTTTTTACTTTTTGCTTCTTTTTTTTAAAACAACTAAAAAAAATTAATATTTTATAGAACTTGAATTTTTACATAATACAATGTTTTGGGTGTGATTTGGATACATACAACAATACATGTTTGTAAAGACTGTCATGTACTAGTGTATGTATCAAAATCACACCCAAAATACTGTATTATGATAAATATTCAAGTTCCATAAATTTTTATTTTTTTTAGTTGTTTTTTTAAAAAAAGCAAAAAAAAAAGGTCTGGATTTTAAACCTGTTCGGGCTCCCGGACAGGATCCGTCCCCTCTCTCTCTCTCTCTCTCTCTCTCTCTCTCTATATATATATATATATATATATATATATATATATATATATATATATAAACAAATATTCATATAAATATTTATAAAAAATATTCATATCTAAAGTTTTGATGAAATATTTATAAATAAATATTTATTTATAAATATTTATATGAATATTTAGAGATAAATTTATATATATATATATATATATATATATATATATATATCATAGTTACTTTATATATATTTAGTTTAATGTGGAGATTTAAGATGTGTATCTATATATATAGATGGTAATAGAATTTATCTAATACACAAAAAATATAACATAAGAAGTAAAAATATCACAACTAAGTTTTGAACCTAAGACCTATGGGTTATTGGGCCATTAAGCTACCACTGAGCCATTCTAATTTATTAGTTAATTAAACTAACGCCATAACTTGTTGTCTCCAATATTTTTAAATTTATTCTATTGATATGTATATATATATATATAAAATATTTATAAATTTATCTCTAAATATTCATATAAATATTTATAAAAAATATTCATATCTAAATATTTGATGAAATTCAATGACAACCGATGTACCCGTGCCATCCAATATTGAGATCAACGGTATAGATTATGGTTGTTGAAATAGTACTCGTGACAACCGATTGCCAATCATGTTAGTTCCGGGCCTCCGACCCAAATAAACCCAACCTCATCAAACCTGATTATTAAAGGGTCCTTAACACTAATATACAACAATTAGAAAGTAATTATAAAAATAAAACATCTACAAAATAATTACAAAAATAACGCAATTCACATTAATAAGGAAACCTAAAATCAAGGAGAAATAACTGTCATAATTAATAATTCAAATTCAAATGTTCACCAATCAACAGCACTTCCATGTCCCTCTCTTTTGATGATCTCAGGCGCGAGATACTCTGTGTCTTCAAAACCTCTTGCTTTATTGAGTTGGAACCCACCCTTAATTCCTGAGTAGTTTCATCACTTCATGTCAAAATAAATAAACCGTGAAACATATATATATATATATATATATATATACTCACAAAAACTCATAATTCATAGACATGACAGTTGATGCAAACCTGTAGTGATCCAGATTGAAAATCTAAGAAGCTCTTGTAGCTAAGTTATTTCTTTTTCCATCTCCGATACTTAGATTCTGTAAATGTCTGAAGTTCTTCCACCTTCTTCCTTGAATCAGTCAGAAGGCCCTCTATCTCCATTATTTTCTTCTTCAGTTCAACAGTAGCTTTGGTTACCTTGGTGTGAAGGTTTGGTTACCTTGTTCTGAAGGTTTGATTAACAACTGCACCATGAAAAATCTGAAGATGTGGAGGTGAATTGGTTACCTTGGTATGACAGTTTGGTTACCTTGGTATGAATGCTTGGTTACCAATTGCACTATAAAAAAACTGCAGGTGTGAAGGTGGATTGGTATCATTGATATGAAGGTTTGGTTACCTTGGTATGAATGTTTGGTTACTAATCTCTTCTATCAGTTGCTAATTTTTGGATCAACAGTAGCTTTGGTTACCTTGGTGTGAAGGTTTGGTTACCAACTGCACTATGAAAAATCTGAAGGTGTGGAGGTGGATTGGTTCAACAGTAGCTTTGGTTACCTTGGTATGAAGATTTGGTTACCTTGGTGTGAATGTTTGGTTACCAACTGCACTATGAAAAATCTGAAGGTGTGGAGGTAGATTGGTTACCTTGGTATGACAGTTTGGTTATCTTGGTATGAATGTTTGGTTACCAACTGTATTATGAAAAAACTGCAGGTGTGGAGATGGATTGGTAACCTAGGTACGAAGGTTTGGTAACCTTGGTATGAAGGTTTGGTTACCTTCGTATGTCTGTCACTTTGATTTATTCATATAACTTAAAAAATTCTCAACTGGAAATTTTGGTAAAGCCACATTATGTATTTCAGCATCAAAACCCCTTTAAAACAGGTTCTTTACATAATAAACATGCTTTCCAAATTCTGGTTAAGAGACGATAACTTTCAAATTATCCAAGTTATCAATTCTGCCTTCAGCAAAAGAACATGCTCTTTCATTAGACACCAGATGAAATCTAAATCTATTCATGCTTTCCAAACTTTTGAGTAAAAATAATATATCATATGTTGAACTTGACTTTTCAACATCAGAAGTAAGATGAAAAACGAACATATCAAAGAAAAGAGGCGTATGCAACCGATATGTTCCAACTTTGTCCAACACACAAGAACAATAAACCTGTTGATGATGTTGGGAACAACCTTATTTATGTTTCAGAACCCTAAGTCAATTTATATGCTTGACTCCACAAATCGTCGGGCAAACCCTCCTCTGCCGGGCAAACCGTCGCCACTTTGGTTTATAGTATTAAAAAAGATGATGAAGAAAAAAGAGGATGAAGAAAAAAGAGAGAGAAACAGGAACAAAGATCAAAAATGGGTCTGCTGTGTTTGAAAAAGAAAATAATAATTAACGGGAAGAGATATGAGAGATCACCAATACTAATCCCCTAAATTAAGAAATCCTAATTGCATATTAATCCCTTAAATTAAGAAATCCTAATTGCACTAATATTGTAAATATATATGATAAAGTGTCATTTTTTTGTAATTATTTTATGGATGTATGATTTTTGTAATTACTTTTAAAAATGTACTATAATATGTAATTGTTCCTTTTAAATCTATGCTTCCAATGTTTCCTATTTCTAGATAGAAGTAGGATATACTTACAAATACTCCCTCACTCCGAGAATAAAAATGATGATTGATTTTATGCGAATTTTAAAAAAAATGTCAAATGATAAAATTATTCATATTTAAATTCTCATCTAATTCCATATTTTTCTATACATGACTGGTGATATTATATAAATATTTATAAATAATAAAAATATGAAATTTAATACTAAGGATATTACGCAAAAATTATTGTAAAAAAATAAATTATTTAATTTAAGTAAATATTTAACTTGAGATTACATAAAATAATAAGAACTTTTATTCTTAGACGTAGGGAGTAACTTAAATCATGAACATATTTTTAAGTTCAAAAATAAAACATAAAAAGATGAATAATAATGGTATACCCCTAACTATTCCTAGTTCTCCTTTTACCATTTTTCCAAATATATTTTAAAATTAAATTATAATACTATTAGTTATAAGAGAAAACATAAAAGATGGAAATTTTTTTATTATGTTTTATGAACTAAAACAAAATAAAGTTATTTAAAAATGACTTATAAGTCATTCATAATAAGTTAGTTTGACCCATATTAATGTAATATCAATTTTATCCCTATTTTATTTAAAAAAAATTTAAAAAACACAAATTTATAAAAAAGAAAAGTAAGATGCAACGTCACTTTAATTGGCGTTAGATTTTTATGTATTTTTTTATAGTTAAAGTCTTATATACTCCTTCATTTCCAACGTCGATGATTGAGAATAAACATAAAAAAATATTGATGTTCGTAAACAAGTACAAAAGATCAAAGAAATTAAAAAAAAAAAGATTCCAACGTCAGTTAAAGTGATGCTACATCTTACTCTTCTTTTTTACAAATTTGCTTTATAAATTTTTTTTAAATAAGTTACAATGCTGGTTAGTTTGGCATTGGATCATATTTTTATTTTTTTCAAATTTCTTTAAAAAAATAAAATCGTTTTAAAAAAGTTAAGATAATTTTTTTTAAAATTCGTTTTTAAAAAAAATATTTTTTAAAGTGGCGTTGGTTGCCTTTCTGATTTTTAGCCAAAAAAATCAAAAATTCAACGCTGGCTTTCAATAATTTTTTCCTAATTAAATGTGAAAGTCTTTATTCCCAATGACGGTCGTTGAAGTTTTTATCTTTTAAAAAATATTTGTTTAAAAATAAAATCTTTTTAAAAAAAATTAAAGCTTTTTAAAAAAAAAGCCTTGCAAGTTGCAAAGTTGCACAGCATTCGGCAGTTAAGTTAAAATAATAATCTGAGTCATGACTACTTGTTTACTTTACTAAATTACTAGCCGGCTAGCACTCTGAATTAACTTCCTACTCTTAATTCCCAAATCCAGATCACGAACTCTCAATCTCAAGTCTCAATCTCTCATCCAAAACCCAGTTCTCAAACTAGGAACTCGAAACTCGAAACTCTCAAGTCTCAACCTCTCATCGGCCGACGCCGATGGCCATCGCGTCATCGTCTTCGGTGGCCCTTCATCTCGAACTCTTGATCTCTCAAGTCTCATCAGGTACGAATTTGGTAGATAATATACTATGTCGTTCAAAAGTTCTAACTTTTGTTACGAGTACATTTACAGATCTCCTGAATTTGTGAGTACATTTATAGATCTCCTGAATTTGTTTACATTTTATGTTATAGTAACAAGGTTTATGAACCTATTTACATATTATGCTATAGTAACAAGGTTTATCACAAGATATGATACGACTCGGTGTTATTTTATTGTTCTGTGCTTTGATATGACTCTAATTGTTGTCATTTGATTGTTCCGGGCTCTTTGTCGGTACAGAGATCTACCCATGTTAAACTCATGTCATTCATCTTGGTTAATCAGTTTCATTAGATTGTTCTGTGCTATTTATGGTACTGAGTTCTACCCTTTTTGTAAGGTTCAGGTTCGCATTTTACGAACCTTTTACATTTCGATAATCTCTGGTAATGGATTGTTTTTTGTGTTGTTTCAGGCCGATGCTTTGCGAGGGAAGTTTGAGGCCAACAAACACGTGGTTTGTTCTCTTTATTTCTCAGTTAGTTTTAGTTTTTGATTTAGATTTAGATTTAACCATGTTATAGCATCAATAATCACAGATTATATATACGTACACGTTTTTATTATAAAAACTTCTTTTTTGATAATTTGCTAATGTGATTAAACTACTTGTGAATCTTCTTAATTATTTATGTTGTGGACTCCATGTCTACGTCTGAAACCTAATAGTATTGGTCGTGTGCTTGTGTGAGACATGGAAAATTCTCGTTTGAACTTTAGAAAGATGTGTTTTTTATATATGGGAAGCTGATCGCTCGCTTTATTTGTGAGATTTATATTGTTTACAATCAAAAATATTGATAAATTGTGTGTATGCTTGTTGGGTTGGGGAGGGTGAGTGGGTGGGTGGGTGGGTGGGTGGGTGGGTGGGGAATATTAGTTTTGCTAGTTCATACTTCTTAGATAATCGACTTCTATTAGCAACTTGCTAACGAGCTGCATTAATGTGATATTATTTTTTTTTATGTTTACACATACTCTATTATACAAGTAAAAGAAGGGGAAAAATGTGCCAGAGGAAGCGAACATACAGTATACACAAATATGAACCAAACTTACCAAAAAGATGTTACACAACAAAATTAAGCTAGTGCAAATTACTCCCAGGCTAGACTTCATTCAACTAGAATAAGAGCAGACATAATTCAATGAATGAACTTATGTGATTTCATATTATTTGCTATAAAAATTGTTTATTAAAGAGAAATATGAGGTTTGCTTGTTCAAACTTTATATAATTTATGATTTAATATGATCAAAAGTTTCATGGGCTTTATTTATGAGATTTATGTTGTTTGCCATCACATATGTTCTCACAAAATTCGTTTCTGTTTGTAACAGTATTGTCATAAATAACCATACAAAAAGGTGTGTGATTTGCATTCCAAGGCTACTAGAGCATTGGTCAGAAATGTAATGCAGAGGTTCTGTCAGCAGTGTAGCAGGTAGTGTTTCATGGCTTTATAAGGAACATTCCATGATTGCAATGAGATACATTATATTATATACATCTGCTGCAAAAATTAGTTTGGATCACATTTTTTTTATTTCACTAAGTTCTATCTTTTAGATATGTTTCAGTTGGGTCCAAGTAGTATTATTATTTTTTAGGTGCAGTAGTTGTTCCATGAATATATATTTATAATTCATATTGATTAGGTTACACTTATGGCAGGTTTCATGCTCTTCAAGAATTTGATAAAGGTAGAAGAAGTTGTCTTTGGCAGGCCATAATAGACGGAGAAGGAAAACACATCCAGAAAATGCAACTAATGGAGTGGCCCTGAATGATGAGCGTAGTAGTAGTTACTTATTGATAAGTCTGCTGAGGATAATTTCCAATATACACTGTAAGTACAAATCTTTTAAAATTATATTTCTTATTTTGTTCTATATTCATCTTTGTAATATTTAGCTTACTTAACTAATTCTACAGTTTATTCCTCTATGAATTACACCTAACAGCTCTGATCAAACAAAGGATCAGGATCTGCTGTCTCATCTATTAACGAACCTTGCGAGTCTTGCTGGTACAGTCAATGGAAGGAACTTGTGTGGATTACTGAATGGATCTCAAGATTTGTAGGATGTTGGGGTGTCTGTTAGGACTCAAGGACAGGTGCCAAATCTAATTCCAAGCAACTGTTCCAGGTTATTTAGTTCAACTCATAATATAATCTCTATGTTAATTCTCAGGACCCTTCTAGACCTACTGGACAGTGCGTGACTATACCTACATCTAGAATGACACAAAAGAGAGTATTTGTAGATGGTGATCATGGTAGTATTCTACGGTCTCCACCTGTTACACAAGCTAATATTCTTTCTCCAACAAAACATAGCATTCCAACTAAAGCAAATGATTTGGACCCTACGGTGGGAAGGAAAAAATTACATAACATTGACTTAAATAATGTTTATGATGATTCTGAAAAGTGCATGGAAAATTTGGATAGCTCTGATGCTCCTATAAATATAGCGACTGGATCTCCTGGTTGCCCTTTATGGATACACGAAGACTCTCACAAGTTAAGCTCACCTCAGGCAAGTGAGAATTCAGGCTCCACATCTACCAAGTCACCGTCTAGTTCCAAATTTGAGGCTCATGTATTTTTATTATTGTGTATTTTTATTATTATTTGCATGTATTTGTTGGTAATTATCATTTTAAAGCTAAAATTGCAATGTGAAATTATGTGGTATGATTGAGGAACATAACCGAGAAGTTTTGAATTTGATGTGAAATGATGTTGGGGTATACTGATCAAGGTTTTCCATGAAAAAAAAAAAATAAAGGAAACATAATTTTATGGTGTATGCTCTTACTTTCTCGCGTGAACAGTAATTTTCTTTCAAGGCAATAGTCATGGGTTCAATTCTCTATAAAGATAATGATCTCCTTGTGACCACTTGCATATAGTTTACTAGGGGATTACCCAATTTGCTTGGTCTGTGTAGTATTTGAGTGCGGCCGGTTGTTTATCTAGTCCGCAGACTCCACACCCTACGGGGTAGTGGTTGCGGGTTCCACAATCATCAAATTAAAAAAAGAAAGTTGAAATGTTTTGTATGATCAAGTTTTTTAGTCAATATTCTTCCTGTATTTTGTGTTTCTCTTATAATGAAAGTTAAGTTACGTATCTTGAATTTTATAGGAATTGGGTTATGTTTAGTTTCATTTGTTATGTATAATTATTTTTCTTTTTGTACAATAACACCTTGGTCAGTTGGTGTAGTGCAACATGAGATGGCCAAACGTATTGTTATATACTTCTTCGAAGATTAATTATTCCTTTGTCATTTGAATTTGGCCTCAAAAGGATATTTGTCTTGACTAAATATGTTTTTGACTGATTTCAGAGTCGTATTGATTGTATTGTTTTCAAACTTTTTGGAAAAGATCCTAGTGAATTCCCTCGTCTTGTGAAGTCAGGTATGTCAATATTTATGGGAAGTTAACCTATTTGGCCAAAGTTTTATGATCTCCTTCAATGAATGTATGATGCTATCAAATTTATAGCTTTTTCAGATTCTGGACTGGTTAAAGCATAGTCCTACGGATATTGAAAGCTACATCAGACCTGACTATATCATATTATCAGTATACCTTCGAATGGAAAATTCCAAATGGGAGGAGGTAAGTTTTGCTTCACTTCTAGAATGTAGATTTCTATTTCTGAAGAACCAAACTGAGGTTAATATTAAGCTTGATGCTAAACACATCTTGGGGTGAATATTTATTCTACTATATAAACTGTAATATATGCTAGTTTTTGACAGGCACAGATAATATGACAATGTTCTTTCTTATCTGTACGTTTTTTCCACCTAATAATATGTCTTGGTAGTCATGGTTTTTGTATAATATGTTACGTTTCAAGTTCATAAAGGAAGAAGATTTCATTCTCGGAGCACCTAAATATGAAATGACACCAGTTGTATGTACAGTTTCACTATACTTCCAACTCCCCATTTTTTTTCTTGTTCTTTTCCTATCCTGTCTCAAAATTTGGAAAATATGCATACATAAAACTTTTTAAATTATAAGTGGGCTAGGATTTTAGCCTATGTATGTTGTAAAAGGGCAAGCACTAGTGGAAGCATGATGTAGATGATTTTTATAGGAATGAACTGTCACTGGCCAACCAATATTGATTATGAAAGTGATGCTTTTATACTGTGGTGCAGCGTGTACCAAAAAAACTCAGTTTTTGTGATGGATGATAATCGCAACAACGGCTATGATTCGCATGTATGGTATGTAGTCTCAATCTTCAGCTCATAAATGCTTTTCACAAGATATCATTTTTCAAGTATTTTTGCATGCTTTTTGAAGACAACCCAACCCCTTATTAAATTGAATGCAATGATGGCAAATATTTTTGGCAATGAAAAGTGGAGTACTTGTTCTAACTTGTGCTATAACCAGGTTGGAGAGTGATTATGCATTGATATGCCAACCATATTTATTATTTAGTCACTCAAATTGAACAAGAAATTGGTGGTATTCTAAAGTATTATGAAATAGGACCCAAGCCTTGACTCTATTGTCTTTGTGTATTGATTTGGGCACTAAGTGCCTCTGGTGACCTATTTGCTTCATTTTTCTGAGTTGCTATTATTTTTAAATGTGCAGGAAGACTGCTTCTATGACCTGCCTTACAAGGTATCAAATTTTCGTGCTACGTTTACGGAAGACAAGGGACGAAATTATGAAATGTACACTCTCTATATATGTAGATATATACTTTGATTGAAGAATTGTGGTAGCTTTAGATGGTTAATTGTAAAGATAATGAATAATTATGTAGTGGATGATTTTATTAAGTTAATAATATTTTAGTTTTTTGTATTTTTTTTCATTATTTGCTATGGGAAAATTGAGCCAACCAGGTACACAAAAAGAATGTCAAATTTTGATTTGGCAACAATATAATTCGTTACCAAAGCATTGAACAAGGTTTTATATAGCAACAATTTTTTATACATTTAGCAACAAATTTTCGTTGCTAATGGCATTAAAAATATAATATTTGGCAACGAAAAATTAACCTAATAACAACGGAGAGGATATTGTTGCTAATACTAAAATAAAAGGCAACATTTTTTTTCGTTGCAAATCATATTAACTTTCGTTGCACATATAAAGAAACGGCAACGTATAATGTCGTTGCTAATCGACGACTTTCGTTGCTATTGAAAAATAACCAGCAACAAACATTTTCGTTATTGATTCAGCATAATGTCGTTGTCAAATAATATAATCAGCAACGAAAATCGTTGCTAAAAAGTTTACATTCCGCAACGAAAGCAAGCTTAGGCAACAATTTTCATAATTTACTGCAACGAAAAATGTCGTTGCAAAATGGTGTCAATTACAACGAAAATGCATGGTCGTTGCAAAAAAAAGAGTTCATTTCGTTGCCAATTAGCAGGCTTTCGCAGCGAAATGGAATTTTTAGCAACAACATTTTAATTATTCTACAACACTATATTTTGTTGCTAAAGGATCGATGTCTCTGTACGAAAGACAAATTTCGTTACAAAATGTATTACTTTTGGCAACGAACAAAATACGTTCGTTGCGGAACAATTAGCAACGCTCATTGTGCAACGAAAGACGCAACGACAGTAAAGTCGTTACCAAAACCCTTTAGCAACGAAATTTGGCACCTTTAGCAACGAAAATCGGTTGTTGTTGAAGCCCCAGTTGTAAGACCCCAACTTTTATAAATAAAGATGAATTTTCTATAAATATCATTTTTGAATATTATGGAGTTAATTTGATATAATGTTATAGTTATGGATAATATTTATAAATTTTGCAAAGTACGCAAGTTGTTATATAATATTCGATTGGTCGGGGAATATTCGTTTTAACAGGGAATATTCGTACAACGGCACAATCATTGGTGGACCCCACAACGGAATTATTGTCGGATTGAGAAAACGACAAAAATATTTTATTAAAAATAACGGCGGAAGTTTTACCATTGATACTGTTGAACTACTCGGTAGTAAAAGTACAGTAATACGTGTGGTTGCATAGTAGCACACGGTATTGATTATTAATGCTTATGTGAGAAGTCACTCAGTTTGATTCAATTATTGTCAGTTAATAATATGAATTATTTAGCGATAATGACGTTTTGTTTTATTCGTATTATTAACGTAATAAAACAGAAACATCTTTTTATATAAAACAGAATACTTTATTAAAGTTATTCTATAAATAGAATATATTATATTTTATTTAAAAGATTTTTCTTTAAATATGGACCGTCAGATTAAAGTAATCAATCTGGACCGTTCATGGATTAGTTACTATGCATTCTAGTTTTCTATAAATAATAGCTCATTCCTTCATTATTTCTTACGAATTCACTGAACTCTAGAAAGAGAAACTATAGAGAGAAACTATAGAGAGAGAAGAAGAGTATTCTACTACTTAACTACTTCCTTATTTCAGCTCTTCTTTAAAACGGTAAGGGGTGTTATTCTTTCTTATTCATGAAGATAACTGTTGTTATTCCATTTCTTATTATTCTGTTGGAATAACCTGTATACGCGGTCTACCCTATACTTGGTGACATTCTTCTATTATTATGTTGGAACATCCTGTCTGTGTGTTTTATACCAGACCTGGTTCCGTTTTTATTATTATTCTGTTGGAACATCCTGTCTGTGTGTTTTACACCGGACCTGGTTCTGTCTTGTTATTATTCTGTTGGAACATCCTGTCCGTGTGTTTTACACCGGACCTGGTTCCATTATTTATTATTCTGTCGGAATATCCTGTCTGTGCGTTTACGCCGGACCTGGTTCCATTATTTATTATTATGTTGAAATAACCTGTCTGTGCGGTCTATCGCATGCCGGGTGATTTCTTTTGTTATTCCATTCTTTATTATACTCAGTTGGTTAAGTTTTGACTTCTATACTCCATGAAATTAGTGGAATATCCTTGATAATTGCGGTTCATCCAGTATCTTTTCATGAAAATATTCTTCTAAGTATTCTTGAATTTTACTCCACAAAGCAGTATCATGTTGACAATTTGGACGTTGTTAATTCTTGGATAAATTAATTCTTGAACTTGTTTTATCGAATTCTTATATCATTGTCATCATCCTCATGTTTATAAAATGTTGAAAGTCATATGTGACCTGTATTGCATAGATGGACTTGGTATGATTATGACCAGGGATTATTCGGTATAATCATGACCGTAATGTTACAAATGATGTGGTAAAAGTCCTCATTGGCCCGTAGTGCATTGATGGACAGTTGTTGGCATGATCATGACCATTAATGAATACACGAATATCCTTGGCCGTAGTGCAGGGGTGATTCGATGATGTGGATTATTTTATTAAGCTGAGTCCCAGCGATCACAATGTTAAAAAACCTTTTAAATCATAAAAGATAGTAGAGTTTATTTTCTACTTGACTCTTTTAATGGATTGCTTGTTCCGCTGCAGTTAAACTTGATGTCTATTATATTTTATCAGTTTAACATTGTTGAAGGCTAATGATAATTTATTTTGCATTATCTTAGTCATAATATTTCTTACTAGGCTAGTTGAGCTCAGCCTTTCTTTCACTGTTATCTTCAGGAAATGAGAACGTTGCTGGGGCAAGTCGGGGAATGGAGTGATGGTCCGAATGATAATATTAGTTAGTAGTCCTCACTATTCTATGTAATAGTGTGTTAATAAATGTAATGAGGACTCCTTTTGAGTATGAATACTCTCTAGAAGATAATATTTGTATTCAAACTCACAGTTTATGTTTTGTCGTATTGTACACGACAGTTGTATTAATAAGTTGTATTTGTATTCTGTACTATGTATCTGACGACCCAAGATGAGTGATGTATACCTAATTTTGGGGGCGTCACACCATTTTTTTGTAGTGATACAACCACGCGTATTACTGTACTTTTACTACCGGGTAGTTCAACAGTTTAACGGTAAAAACTTTCACCGTTATTTTTATAAAAAGATATTTCTGTCGTTGTCTAACTACGACAATATTTTCGTTGTGGGGTCCACCAATGATTGTGTTGTCGTACGAATATTTCCTGTTAAAACGAATATTCCTCGACCAATCGAATATTTTATAACAACTTGTTTACTTTGCAAAATTTATAAATATTATCCATGATTATAACTTTATATCAAATCACCATAATATTTAAAAATATATTTCGAGAAAAATTAATCTTTATTCATAAAAGTTGGGGTCTTACTACCTCCCATTATTATGAAATTTCATCCTAGAAATTAGGGTACGTACCTGGTATGTCGAAGAGGTGAGGATACCTTGACTTCATTTCAGATTCTAACTCCCAGGTCATTTCCTCAACATCATGGTTTTTCCACAAAACTTTGACTTAAGGTATAACCTTGGAGCGTAGAATATGATCCTTCTTATCCAAGATTTTAACAGGTATCTCTTCATACGTTAAATCTTCCGCTATCTCATCCAGTTCTAATGCAATAATATGGTTCGGGTCTTTCACATATTTACATAATACAGATATGTGAAAAACGTTATGAACACGAGACATACTTGGCGGTAAGGCGAGTCTATAGGCCACAGTTCCTACTCGATCGAGGATTTCGAATGGCCCAATGAATTGAGGATTGAGCTTTCCTGTAAAAGCACCAAATCCCAGTCATAATCACCAAGGATCTGATATACTAATTCTATACTATTGCGAAAGATATAAACATAAATTATTTATACATTAATCTTTACACATTAATCCCCAAGGTCGAGTAACCTTAACTTATACACAATTCATAACTTATTTGACTTACAATGTCATTAATATACAATACTGTTACAAACTTTATCTGCACATACAATCCAAAGCTGGACTTATCTTTGTCTTTTCCTGTAGCCGACGTATTCGTTTTAATCTGCAATGTTTATCATGATATAGCAAGGGTGAGCAACAAGTTTGCCCAAAAAGTTTAAATTTATTTGAGGATATATCATGATTGAAAGAATATGAATAAAAGGCTGGCTACGTTCAACAATATAATTGTGAATTAGCAGGAATCAAATTTCATAACTGACGACCAATACAATAGGAATTGAATGGTCAAGAAAGAACATGAACAACTATAACTGGACTAGATGGTAATGAAGGTGATCAACATTTCATACCTGATGAACACATAAAATATTTGCACAGAAAGCTATTCAACAATTCATAGACATGGTAATCAGCAATGATTAGCCATAATCATAATTGAAATAACAACTCGAGATCGAGTTAAAAAAACCTGCACAATAATTAGAAGTTCAAGGTTAGGAACTTGCCTGTATCACCGACTACTGCTACACAGTTTATATCGCTTTATCCGAAGACCTAATATTAGTAATATAGATCCCCACATTAGAATAATATTAACATAGTATAATACTGTTATAAATATATTTATAAAATAATCCTAAACACATAACACATAACCCTATCAGTCCACAAACTACTTAAGACTCGGTATCAAGTCAAACTATTTCAGTCTGAGTTGAATCCGACACAATTCTAACATCCCGACGGTCTAGTCGGATAATTCTCGAGCCTAATATCACTAAGACTAGGTCTAAACGCTTCACAAATAACTTAGATAATTCTATTATCAGTTAAAATATTTTTCATAGGCTCGTAATAATTTTTAAATAATTATTATCATTTATCACAATTTTTCAATCACTTATATCGTATTTATATAATAGAAATACCACCTTATTCTCTTATCATTAATATTTATTTATTATTAAATATTAATAAAAATCGTAACATAATATTATAATATATTTATAATATTACAAAGTATTTTTAATACCATAAAATCACATTTATATGATTTTTAAACCTTTAAATCCATTATCCAATAATTGACATTAATATTAAAATATTAATATTTTCATGACAAAATATCAAAAGTTATATTTTATAACTCAATATATTTTTCTAACCCTTAAATCATTTTTATATGATTTTTAAATCATTAATTCTAATTTTCCATAATTTATTTAATGTTTTCATTACATAAATCCATTACCATTAATATTAATTTATTAATGAAATTCATCACAAAATATCAAAAGTTATTAAAAATAACTTAAAATATTTTCTAACACCATAATATAATTTTTCATGATTTTTTAAGTATTAAAATCATTTTTAAGTAATTTATATAATATTATAATTTAATAAATTAAATACCATTAACATTCCAAAAATATTAAATATTTATGAAATATACTCAAAATTATTAAAAACCCATCTACAGGCTTTAAAATAATTTTCATGAATTTATTTTGTATTTTTCATAATTAAAAACTAATTTTCTATATATATTTAATAAAAATAATAATTTTCAAAAAATAAAGTGTCACTAAAGAGCCCTATAGCGACAGAACCGTCTCTATAGGTGTTCTTGAGCCAAACTTAGAAGTTCATGTCAGTGTTCAAGGTGGTAGGTTTGACCGATGCTAGATTCTTGATCTTAAGGATTCTGAGCTTGCTAAAGTGTTAGGATTGTAGTATTCATGTCATACTACAAACCCAAACTGATTTCATGGTCATTCAGCAACATATCAGAGAGTTATTTGCCCTCAAAAATCATGTCAGAAGCTGTTATTCATTTTTGGGTTACCCAGAAATGAAGAACAGTTCGGGTTGGCTACTTTGGATCCTTATATCTTGAGTTCTGGGTTTTCTTTGTGTAATCTAGTGGTTCAATCTTGTAGAACACATGTAAGAGAACACATACATATCATGATCTCAGTCCAAATATAACAAAATCACAAGATATGATATGGTCAAACTCTGTTAGAAGAGTTGTTCTTACGGTTTCTGTGTTTTCCAGAAATTTAACCAAACAGACGGTCAACTCTAGTTTGACCTTGATTATCTTTTACTCTGGTTATGATTTAAGTAATCTAATGACTTGATCGTGTAGTCCTCATGTCAGACTACATCATCAAAATAACTACATGGACAAACTATCTAACACATGCAAGATCTAAAGCTTCAAAAGTGGCTATCAGAAATTCCGGGTTTTTGGGTTACCCAGAAACTCAGTTTTCGTGGTCGGTCAATGGACTTTGACCACTTATAACTTGTACACATGATTTGACCCTGTTTCCAGTTTCAAATCATAGTCCACATAACATACTACAGGTCTATAACTTAAAACACCATAAACATCTAACATAAAAGAATCTAGAGGCCCTGACATATGGTTGTCAGACCTTAAAATTAGGGTTCTTGATCAGTTCTAAAAACTTGATTTTTAGCATCTAGATGTTATGGATCCTTGATGTAACATCTTGGATCACTAAATAACATCCTTATACACAACTCTAAATATATAAACACATCATATAACATGAATCTCATGGATTTGTAAGGTTAGAGTTTTATACCTTTAAAACTTTGATCTTTGATTTATGTCCTTCTGATCTGTTCTTGAAAGGCTAAGAGTTGGTCTTGGCTTTGTTTCTCACTTTCTATCACTCTAAGTTTCGAAATTTGGAGAGAGAGAAGGTCATGGATAAAATGAAAAGTAAAGTAAGTTACTTTTTCTTAAGTTTTAAGTTTGATCTTTGGATTCAATGAACCAAGAAGTTGCTAGGTGGCACAAAACTGATCTTGTAAAGATTTAAACATATGGGATAAGCTTTGGCTTGGTGAGTCACCAAAATTTGTAAAATCTTTTACTTAAAGTTTAAGTAAAAGGGTATTTTGGTCATTTCGCACTCACTAAGGGTAGTTTGGTCTTTTCCCCTATATTTTGAAGGGTATTTTGGACATTTCCCCTTTATCCCATGACTTATAACACTTAGCCATTTATACATAGCTTTTAAACTCCCAACTTAGGATTTTGAATATCCGAATTAGGGTTTCGAATTCCTAGAACTAAAATTAGGGTTTTCGAGCGTATCGTTAGAGTTTCTAAACAGTCGTTAGAGTTTTCTAACGTTAACCATGACGTTCTTAACCCAACTTTAGGGTTTACTAAAGTTATAGCTTATCAAATCAATTCCTTGATCTTAAATCACAACTGTACACATAAAATCACTGATTAGGGTTTAATAACTTAACCTTAACGTTCTCAATATAATTTTAGGGTTTGTCATTAATGTAGCTCATCTGATCAAAATTTAATCCTTATCCACAAACTATACACATAAACAATCACTTTTCACATATGAGATCTCATATACCGACTCGTATACACTTAGATACTTAACCCTGATAATTCTTTACAAGAATTTTAAATCCACCTAAATCCTTCACAGAATTTTGAAATCCTTAAAATTTATTCATAGAAACTTTAAATCCATACACTTATTTTCAGTCTAGGTCTATCATATAACCTTTAATCCATCATTTAAGATTTTAATAATTATCTAAATTCTCGGGTTGTCACATTTCCTCTCTTTTCAAATCTTGTAAGTCCTTTCCATGGAGTAACACGTAACAACACATGCTCTCCAACATTGAATTCCATGTCTCTTCGATGAAGATCAGCATAACTCTTTTGTCGATCTTGTGAGGTCTTTATACGTTGCCGGATCATTTGAATCTTTTTCGTTGTCATACGTACCAATTCCGGTCCCAACAACGTTGCTTCACCCACCTCATCCCAGCATACTGGAGAACGATACTTGCGTCCATACAACGCCTCGAATGGAGCCATGAAATACTTGCTTGATAACTGTTGTTGTAGGAGAATTTCACCAATGGCAAGAACTTGTCCCAACTTCCTTTGAAGTCAAGGATACAGAGTCTTAATAGATCTTCAAGAGTTTGAATAGTCCTCTCCGACTGCCCGTCCGCTTGAGGAGGATATGCCGAACTAAATCGTAAATCCGTGCCCATACCTTTTGTAAACTAACCCAAAATCGTGAAGTGAATCTTGGGTCTCGATCAGAAACTATGGATACTGGCATACCATGCTGTCTTACAATCTCATTAATGTAAATATGAGTAAGACGTTCAAGTGAATAAGTTTCTCGTATAGGCAAGAAATGAGCAGACTTGGTTAATCTATCAACAATAACCCAAATTGCATCATTTCCTTGAGAAACCTTGGGAAGACCAGAAACAAAATCCATGGTAATGTGCTCCCACTTCCATTATGAAATTTCAAGTGGTTGCAATTGTGACGCCCCCAAAATAGGTATACATCACCCATCTTGAGTCGCCAGATACATGGTACAGAATACAAATAAAAACTTAATTATACAATTATCATGTAAAATACGACAAAATATACTCTGAGAGTCTTAACATGAATATTGTCTTCTAGACAGTATTCAAACTCAATGAAGTCCTCATTATAATTATTATCACATTATTTTATAGAATAGTGAGGACTACTAAAGTCACTTATCATGGACCATCACTCCATTCCCCGACTCGCTCCAGCTATATTCTCATTTCCTGAAGAGAACAATTAAAGAAAAGGGTGAGCTCAACTAGCCCAGTAAGAATTATTATGACTAAGATAATGCAGAATAAATTATTCTTAGCCTTCAACAGTATAACAACTGATGGAATATAATAGACAACAAGTTTTAGATCAACAACTGCAGCGGAATAAGCAATCCATTAGAAGAGTCAAGTAGAGCATAATGTCTACTATCTCTTCTAGATTAATAATCCATCGTTAATATTTCATTCCTGTAATACTCAACAACAGTTCTTTATTATACCCAAGACAAAAAGAACTATCATCACCTGTCTTCACCTAAACCACCAATGATTATAGTTAAATCCACAATTCATATTTATAATCATGTAAATCAACAGTTTCTCCTTGCCACAAAGGCTTAATAGAACGTTTACTCAATATCCTTACCCCAGAGGCTAAAGATATTCAAATGTAATAACAATGATCATAATAATCATTTGTCTATCTTTGCACTACAAGCCAAAGATATTCAACTATAAAACTAGTGGTCATGATCATACCAATCAATTTCATGTTAGTACACTACGGCCAAAGACATTCAACTGTTAACTAATGGTCATGATCCTGCCAATCACATCAACAAATTATCCATGCACTACGGTCCAAGGATATTCGTTATTATCACCAGTGGTTATGATCATGTCATACACCTGTCCATCTTTACACGTAAGCCAAAAATATATGACTATAAAACTAATAATCGATAGTTCATCTTTGCACGTAAGCCAAAGATGACTTTCATCACAATATAAGCATGAGGATGATGACAATGATATAAGCATTAATCAAACGAAATCAAGGATAAATATTAAAGAGTTTAAATTTATCTAGAGTTTAAAAATATCCAAATTGTCAACATGATACTGCTTTGTGGAGTAAAATTCAAGAATAATATTCATGTATCAAAAATAACTTAGACAGAAAAGAAATATATTTTTTGGATGAATAGTACCTCGTGAATAGTATCCTACGAATAGTACTTCGGGAATAGTAACTCGTGAATAGTATCCCGACATGAAAAGTGCCCCAAATACCCGAGTGAATAATACTAATGTGAATAGTAACTGGGTGAATAGTGACCCGTGAATAGTAACTCGTGAATAGTATTTCGGCATGAAAAGTGTCCCGAATACCCGAGTGAATAATATTTGAGTGAATAGGAACGATGTGAATATTACCCGCAAATAGTAACTCATGAATAGTATTCCGGCATGAAAAGATCAATAATTATTAAGAAAGCTCAGAATAAAATCTCCATGAAAAGATACTAGATGAAGCGCAAATATCAAGGATATTCTACTAATTTCACGGAGTATAGAAGCAATACTTTAACAGAATGAGTGTATAATCAGGAATACGAGACGAAATAATATTACTCACATACTACAGAGTATGGAAAAAAATATTATTCCTTATGAATACTGAACAAAAACAATATCCCTTACAACTGTTGAACGAAAATAATATTCCAACGAATATTTAACGAAGATAATATTCTAACGAATATTTAACGAAGATAATATTCCTACAAATATTGCACGAAGATAATATTCATACAAATACGAAAAATAATATCTCTTCAGAATATGAAATAAATAATACCCCTTACCTCAGAAGAAGACTGGATACTGGAATAGTGAGGAAGCATACTTCTCTTCTCCTTTCTCTCTATAGATTCTCTCTCTATAGCTTCTATCTCTATAATTGCTTTTGTGAGACTTAGTGAATTGGTGAGAAATGAAGGAAGAATGAGCTTCTATTTATAGAAAAATATAGTTTCGATAATTGCACATTTTGGGGCTCGAAATATTACAATATAATACCTTCCTTTTTTATTCATTTTTAATTTAGTCCTGCAAGTATTATCAAACTTGTACCATCTCCCCTAATAGCAAATCATGTGAATCAATAGTAAATCATGTGACTCAATAGTTCTAAACACGTGAAAAAAATAATTACAGTATAGTACATCCATCTATACCTCTATTTTTAATTTAGTCGTGCAAGTATTATCAATCTTGCACCAACTCCCCTAATAGTAAATCATGTGAATCAATAGTACACACATGTGAATAAATAGTTATAAGCATGTGAATTAATAACAATTAATTGCTCATTTATCCTATTAATTACCCGATTGGTTAATATAACCTCCAGACATCAATTATTATCGAAATAAATGTCGATTTCCACTAACACTAATAATTCCAACACAATGGAACTATCAATTTTATCTTTAATCAACACGAACTTATTCATTATTAATATTATAATTCACAATATTTAACAAACAGGTCGTTCCCATGAAAGAGGGGACTTTCTAAAACGGATTTCTCCTTATTCGCGTGCAATTAGATTATCTAATCTCTCCTTGACAGAACTTCTAGACATTGTCAATATTGCAAATAATAATATGATTAACTTTACCGTCTCAATTATTGATTTAATAATATAACATATTATGCAGATGATACTGTGACAATAATTGAATCAATAATATGAGAGATATGATGTAGCAATTACTGTAGCAATAATTTAGTATAACTGAGTGACTTCTTACGTAAGTATCAATAATCAATACCGTGTGCTACTATGCAACCACGCGTATTACTGTACTTTTACTACCGGGTAGTTCAACAGTTTTAACAGTAACACTTTCGTCGTTATTTTTATAAAAAGATAATTCTGTCATTTTCTAACTACGACAATACTTCCGTTATGGGGTCCACCAATGATTGTGTCTTCGTACGAATATTCCCTATTAAAACGAATATTCCCCGACACAACGAATATTTTATAACAACTTGCTTACTTTGCAAAATTTTTAAATATCACCCTTAACTTTAATCTTTTATCAATTTAACCATTTACTAAATAGAATAATTATAAGAAAATTGAATACTTTCATTTCATAAAATTCGGGGTTTCACAATCTCCCCTCCTTATAAAATTTCGCCCTTGAAATTTACGTACCTGGTAGTTCGAAGAGATAAAAATACCTTGCTTTCTTTTCGGATTGTACCTTCTCGATTATTTCCTCTCTATCATGATTTTCTCATTTTTCATCTCCTGTATTTCAGATATCATTCTAGAATATAATTTCAAAATAAGGGTTAATTGACATGCCACATATTATCCCTATACTATGACCGACCAATTAAATAACAAATAACTTAGGTAGGTCATACTAGCGACGGAATTCCCCGTCTCTCCCCTCCTAGTTCTTGTCTCACATCTCAGCCAGGGATCATATCCCTAAGCTTTGATACCAACTGTGACGCCCCCAAAATAGGTATACATCACCCATCTTGAGTCGCCAGATAAATGGTACAGAATACAAATAAAAACTTAATTATACAACTGTCGTGTAAAATACGACAAAACATACTCTGAGAGTCTTAACAGGAATATTGCCTTCTAGACAGTATTCAAACTTAATGGAGTCCTCATTATAATTATTATCACACTATTTTACAGAATAGCGAGGACTACTAAAGCTACTTATCATGGACCATCACTCCATTCTCCGACTCGCTCCAGCTATATTCTCATTTTCTGAAGAGAACAATGAAAAAAAAGGATGAGCTCAACTAGCCCAGTAAGAATTATTATGACTAAGATAATGTAGAATAAATTATCCTTAGCCTTCAACAGTATAACAACTGATGGAATATAATTGACAACAAGTTTTAGATCAACAACTGCAGTGGAATAAGCAATCCATTAGAAGAGTCAAGTAGAGCATAATGTCTACTATCTCTTCTAGATTAAAAGTCCATCGTTAATATTTCATTCCTGTAATACTCAACAACAGTTCTTTATTATACCCAAGACAAAAAGAACTATCATCACCTGTCTTCACCTAAACCACCAAAGATTATAGTTAAATTCACAATTCATATTTATAATCATGTAAATCAACAGTTTCTCCTTGCCACAAAGGCTTAATAGAACGTTTACTCAATATCTTTACCCCAGAGGCTAAAGATATTCAAATATAAAAACAATGATCACACCAACCAGTTGTCTATCTTTGCACTATAGGCCAAAGATATTCAACTATAAAACCAGTGGTCATGATCATACCAATCAATTGCATGTTAGTGCACTACGACCAAAGACATTCAACTGTTAACTAATGGTCATGATCCTGCCAATCACATCATCGAATTACCCATGCACTACGGTCCAAGGATATTCGTTATTATCACAAGTGGTTATGATCATGTCATACACCTGTCCATCTTTGCACGTAAGCCAAAAATATATGACTATAAAACTAATAATTGATAGTTCATCTTTGCACGTAAGCCAAAGATGACTTTCATCACAATATAAGCTTGAGGATGATGACAATGATATAAGCATTAATCAAACGAAATCAAGGATAAATATTAAAGAGTTTAAATTTATCTAGAGTTTAAAAATATCCAAATTGTCAACATGATACTGCTTTGTGGAGTAAAATTCAAGAATAATATTCATGTATCAAAAATAACTTGGACAGAAAAGAAATATATTTTTCGGGTGAATAGTACCCCGTGAATAGTATCCTGCGAATAGTACTTCAGAAATAGTAACTCGTGAATAGTAACCCGACATAAAAAGTGTGCCCTAAATACCCGAGTGAATAATACTAATGTGAATAGTAATTGGGTGAATAGTAACTCGTGAATAGTACTCCGACATGAAAAGTACCCCGAATACCTGAGTGAATAATATTTGAGTAAATAGTAACGGGATGAATAGTACCCGTAAATAGTAACTCATAAATAGTATTCCGGCATGAAAAGATCAATAATTATCAAGAAAGCTCAGAATAAAATCTCCATAAAAAGATACTTGATGAAGTGTAAATATCAAGTATATTCTACTAATTTCACGGAGTATAGAAGCAATACATTAACAGAATGAGTGTATAATCAAAAATACGAGACGAAATAATATTACTCACATACTACAGAGTATGGAAGAAAATATTATTCCTTATGAATACTGAACAAAAACAATATCCCTTACAACTGTTGAATAAAAATAATATTCCAACGAATATTTAACAAAGATAATATTCTAACGAATATTTAACAAAGATAATATTCCTACGAATATTGCACGAAGATAATATTCATACGAATATGAAAAATAATATCTCTTCAGAATATGAAATAAATAATACCCCTTACCTCAGAAGAAGACTGGATACTGGAATAGTGGAGAAGCAGACTTCTCTTCTCCTTTCTCTCTATAGATTCTCTCTCTATAGCTTCTATCTCTATAATTGCACTTGTGAGACTTAGTGAATTGGTGAGAAATGAAGCAAGAATGAGCTTCTATTTATAGAAAAATATAGTTTCTATAATTGCACATTTTGGGGCTTGAAATATTACAGTATAATACCTTCCTCTTTTTCTTCATTTTTAATTTAGTCCTGCAAGTATTATCAAACTTGTACCACCTCCCCTAATAGTAAATCATGTGAATCAATAGTAAATCATGTGACTCAATAGTTCTAAACATGTAAAAAAAATAATTATAGTATAGTACCTCCATATGTACCTCTATTTTTAATTTAGTTATGCAAGTATTTTCAATCTTGCACCAACTCCCCTAATAGTAAATCATGTGAATCAATAGTACACACATGTGAATAAATAGTTATAAGCATGTGAATTAATAACAATTAATTGCTCATGTATCCGATTAATTACCCGATAGGTCAATATAACCTCCAGACATCAATTATTATCGAAATAAATGTCGATTTCAACTAACACTAATAATTCCAACATAATGGAACTATCAATTTCATCTTTAATCAACACAAACTTATTCATTATTAATATTATAATTCACAATATTTAACAACCAGGTCATTTCCATGAAAGAGGGGGCTTTCCAATAAGGATTTTTCCCTATTGGCGCGCAATTAGATTATCTAACCTCTCCTTGACAGAACTTCTAGACATTGTCAATATTGCAAATAATAATATGATTAACTTTGCCGTCTCAATTATTGATTTAATAATATAACATATTATGCAGATGATACTGTGACAATAATTGAATCAATAATATGAGAGATATGATGTAGCAATTACTGTAGCAATAATTGAGTATAACTGAGTGACTTCTTACGTAAGCATCAATAATCAATACCGTGTGCTACTATGCAACCACGCGTATTACTGTACTTTTACTACCGGGTAGTTCAATAGTTTTAACGGTAACACTTTCGCCGTTATTTTTATAAAAAGATAATTCTGTCATTTTTTAACTACGAAAATACTTCCGTTATGGGGTCCATCAATGATTATGCCGTTGTACGAATATTCTCTGTTAAAACGAATATTCCCCGACACAACGAATATTTTATAATAACTTGCTTACTTTGCAAAATTTTCAAATATCACCCTTAACTTTAACCTTTTATCAATTTAACCATTTACTAAATAGAATAATTATAAGAAAATTGAATACTTTCATTTCATAAAATTTGGAGTTTCACAATCTCCCCTCCTTCTGAAATTTCACCCTCGAAATTTACGTACCTGGAAGTTCGAAGAGATAAAAATACCTTGCTTTCTTTTCAGATTGTACCTTTCCGATTATTTTCTCTCTATCATGATTTTCCCATTTCTCATCTCCTGTATTTCAGATATCATTCTAGAATATAGTTTCAAAATAAGGTTTAATTGACATGCCATATATTATCCCTATACTATGACCGACCAATTAAATAACAAATAACTTAGGTAGGTCATACCAGCGAAGGAATTTTCCGTCTCTCCCCTCCTAGTTCTTGTCTCACATCTCAACCAGGGATCATATCCCTAAGCTTTGATACCAACTGTGATGCCCCCAAAATAGGTATACATCACCCATCCTGAGTCGTCAGATACATGGTACAGGATACAAATAAAAACTTAATTATACAACTGTCGTGTAAAATACGACAAAACATACTCTGAGAGTCTTAACAGGAATATTGTCTTCTAGACAGTATTCAAACTTAATGGAGTCCTCATTATAATTATTATCACACTATTTTACAGAATAGTGAGGACTACTAAAGCCACTTATCATGGACCATCACTCCATTCCCCGACTCGCTCAAGTAATATTCTCATTTTCTAAAGAGAACAATGAAAGAAAAGGGTGAGCTCAACTAGCCCAGTAAGAATTATTATGACTAAGATAATGCAGAATAAATTATCCTTAGCCTTCAACAGTATAACAACTAATGGAATATAATAGACAACAAGTTTTAGATCAACAACTGCAGCAGAATAAACAATCCATTAGAAGAGTCAAGTAGAACATAATGCCTACTATCTCTTCTAGATTAATAGTCCATCGTTAATATTTCATTCTTGTAATACTCAACAACAGTTATTTGTTATACCCAAGACAAAAAGTGTAATAACCCGATATTTTCAATATAAAATAAATAAGAAATTTTGCATATAATTTTTTTTTATTTATCTTAATGACGAGAATAAGTGTCAAGTAATGTGCAGGTATTTATGTGATAAATAAAATTTATTTATTTCATGAATAATTTCAAATAATTTTATTTTAGAATTTTTGATCATTATAAAGTATATTCTTATAATAATTAATTTTATAGTAGAAATGTCTTTATTATTTATTTTCCATGAAAATATGATTTTTGTATTATTTAAAAAATATATGAAATGATTATTGGAATTATTATAATTATTATTTTATTATATGAATTTGTTCAGAATATTTAAGTTAATTATTTTAGCTTAATTATTGATACTGTATATGAAAGATAAATCAGATATGGAATCCAAACCCTAAATTTGGGTATTAATCAAGGGATGAGAATAATAATATAATATTAATTATATTTTGATTTTTCAGTGCTATAAATATGTTCTGTAAATATGTAGACTGATAATGGTTGGCCAAATATGGTAAATTATGTCATAACCCTCATATCGTGTTATTAAACCCTAATTGTCGAACTCAGTTATGAGTTCGAGAATGTGTAGTAATTGTGTTATATGAATTTTATTGCGTATTATAAAATTTCTGTAATTAGGAGAAACCGTAATTATTATTTGAAAGCCCTACTTTGCTAAAATTAGAAACCCTAATTACTGTTTTAGTAAATTATAATAATAATTAGGAAACCCTAATTGTTAATTTGGGAACCCTAATAGTATTAAGGAACCCTAATTTTAAAAACCCTAATTTTCTATTAAAAACCCTAATTTAATTAGTGTGTTTAAAATTAAAATTTTATTATACTTTAATTTTTAATTGTCCAAACCCTAGTAATTAATTGGAAAACTTTAAGATGTAAAATTTAGTGATTAAACCCTAGATTCAAACAACTTGGACAAGAATACCCTTGAGATTTTAAGCAAAATTACTAAAATACCCTTTTTGTCCCATTAGTTGAATTATTGCTAGCAAATCTTCATCAAATCTTGGCAGCCACCCTACCCTATCAGCCTAGCATCTAGATTAACATCACATGATCAGCCATCACATACATGCCATACATGATTTCTAGATTTAAGAGAGAGAAAATGCTCATTTTGGCCTAATTTGTTCACAAATACCTAGCCATATTCTCTCAAGACCAAACCTCTGAAATTCCCTTGCTAGATCAGTCCCCAATCAAGCCCCATGAACACCAGCATCAAATCAGAAACATAGAAGTCAGAATTTGATCATAAGGAGGTAAAACCTAATTTAGAAATCTGACTTTTGATCTTGTGTTAGATGTTATGATTTATTGTTAAAACATGTTATTTGTAGTCCATATAGTTGATCTGGGTTGGTATTTGTTAGACCCATAACATCAAAGTGCTCAAAATTAAGTTTTTCAAAAATCTGGAAATGGTAAAAATAAGGATCTGACAGTGAATGTCAGGCCTCGTAGATCTCTGTAGGTGTTTGAGTTTTGTGTTTTAAGTATTAGATCTTGTAGTATGATGTAAGATCTTGAATCTGGAACTTGAATGAGGTTCATATCTGTTGTAGATTAAAAGTTATTTAAGGTCAAAGTGGGTTGACCGGCATTGACTGGCTGTTCTTGAAGCCCAGAATCAGCCCAGAAACCTCTGATAGTGTTTTGCAGGGCTTGGATCTTGCTAAGTTTAAGTTTGTTTTGCCATGTTATTGTTTTGTAGTTGTAGAATGACATGAATACTACATGTTAAAGCCTTTGTATCACATATATACTTAACAGAATAAAAACTAGAGATGGTCAAACTTGGTAGCCGAAACTGCTCAAGAACATTTCTGGGAAACCCAGAAATGTTCAAGAACAGTTCCGGGAGGGTACTTTGACCGGCCTAGATCTGCTTGATCTGTTGTTGTTATGGTGTTTGTATGCAATAGATCTCTTCACCAACCTGTTGGCTACAATCTGGAAACCTTATATCACAAAATTCATTCAAGTACAACAAGTTGTGGAAGCCCAAATATGCTTGTACGAACTGTTCTTCATTTCTGGGTAACCTAGAAAATGAAGAACAATTCTGACAACTTTTTCAATAGCTTAGCTCGGTTTGATTAATTATGTTTAGACATTACCATGGCTTGGAATATGTTCTATGATAGTTTGTCTAAATAGCCCAATGAGCAGAAAACACTTAACATGAACAGATTGGTAGATTTAAGGCCACAAAGGGCGTTGACCGACCATGAATATCATTTTCTGGGCAGCCCAGAAAAATATGATGAACACGCCTGACAGCTAGTTCAAAGCTTAATAACGTTTGATTGTGATAATGTATGAACTGGATATTTGTTGTTTCATGTAGTGTTACCTTAACACTACAAGATATGACCATTAGTTAGCCTAGAAACATAATAGACACCGAATTACGCTTGGTCAAAGTAGCTCACTCGAACACTGAGTATGAACACCTGAGTTTCTCAAGAACACCTAAGGCGACACTTACTGTCGCCAAAGGGCTTTAGCGACAAACATAATAAAATTAATTAATTTAATTTCTAAAAATCATTTAAAAATAATAAATAAATTCTGAAAATTACAGAAATAGTTTTAAAAATTATTTTAAGTTATAAAAATTAACTTTTAATAATTTGGTATATTTTTCATAAATATTAATATTTATTTAGATATTATTGGTATTTAAATTATTTAATAAATGCATTAAATAAATTGATAAAAAAAATGATTTTATTGTATTAAAAATCATTTTAAATAATAATAAGGAATTTAAACATATTTGAAGTTATAAGGCATAACTTTTAATATTTTGAGATAAGTTTCATTAATTATTAAATATTAGTGATATTAGATTTATTTAGTAATTATATTAAATAAATTAATTAAAAATAATTTTTAATATTATAAAAATCATTTTAAAATAAATAAATAGTTTAAAAATATTTTAAGTTATAAAATATAACTTTGATATTTAAAGGTAAATTTCATTATTAATTTAATATTAATGATATTAAGTTTATTTAATAATTATATTAAATAAATAGTTTAAAAATGGTTTAATTGAATTAAAAATCATTTAAAAAGGAAATAAATAAATTAAAAATATTTTAAGTTATAATTAATGGCTTTTAATATTTAGATAAATAGTACATTAATACTTAAATATTAATGGTAATTATTTAATAACGATTTAAAATTTTTAAAAATCATTTAAGGGTAATATTAATACTTTAAAAATATTTTGAGTTATTATAAATAAGTTTAATATTTTGGCAATGGTTTCATTAATAGTTTAATATTAATTAAATATTAATGATAATAGAATTAGTAAATATTTAAATCATTTAATAATGATTCTGATGTTTGAAAATTCATGATAAATTATAATAAATATTTAAAAATTATTATAAGTCATTTTAAAAATAATATGACGGATTATTTCAGTTATTGAAATTCAAGATAGAGTTTTAGACTCGATAATTAATCGATAAAGCCGTCGGTACACCGAAATGTTTCAAAAATTGATCTGAACTTAGATAATTTGACTTGATAAATGTTTATTTGTGATTCAATGGTTGTTAAACATATGTGACAATGTGATTAGATAATGTGCTGACTGCAATAAGCAATGCTATGTGTTACGATATATTATTCTAATCGAACGAATGATACTATTACTGATAGCTCGCTGTATAAAAGATTAATCTAAGTTGCGTTATTGTAAGCAGCAGCTCAGGCAAGTATCTGAACTATCCTTTACAGTGTGCAAGTACCCTACCTTTACATTTCCTTTATGCAATGGGCATGAGTAAGAATTATTTTAGAATTATATTATTACAGTACAGATTATTAACCTTATACTATATACACTCATTGATTATCAACATGTTAGTATATGGTAATTCAGATATATATTATGTTCGTTAATTTCTATAAATGGTTATACAAGTGTCCCCACTTGGATAATCATTGTATTTAATCACATGTTGATACACCTTTGTCAATTACCCGTATATATATATATATATATATATATATATATATATATATATATATATATATATATATTGAATTATAGATTATTGTTGAACAAGATAAAACTTTTGGATTGGAACCCGACAAGTATGAACATCCCGTAAACGGAAAAACTTTTTATGCACCCAATGTGGACAGAGTGAACGATACTATCGTTCTGGCATGTAGTATTGATCAATACAGGGCTTAACGGGCTGATCACCCCCGGACCCATAAGTTATGACGGTTTGTAGATGAATTTCTGCTAAACCTATTCGAAAATTGAAAACAATATTCATAGTATGTCACCTAAATCCCAATTATAGTCATTACGTAGTTTCAAAAATTTGATAGAGAGTTGTTATGTTATTATTATCGATTCAGATTACTTCACAACTATTGACTTATTGTAGAAGAGTAGTACAAAGAAAACATTTATCCCTTTCAGCTAATATTTATAATTGTTATTACTTGCTGGGCACTCAAATGCTCACTTTTGCTTAATTTAAATGTTTTCAGTTAAGTATGATCAACCAGAAGGCTCAGGCAAGAACAAGGGGAAAGAAAAGATGTTCGAATGAGATTTCTAATATGTTGTGTAATAGTTATAGTTTATTAAGACAACGTTACTTATTATCTATGATGTAATGAATGTTTAACGGTCTCGTACCGGGGAGTAAACTTTGATGCATGTAAATAAAGTTTGAATTTTATATTATTGTTATTACTATTAGTATTATTCAGCTTATAGAAATGATATCATGAAGCACCGAGTTCGGGTTTCAAGTACCCGAATTTGGGGGCGTCACAAGTTGGTATCAAAGCTTTAGGGTTAGAAACCTTAGGTGGGATCGACCTTAGGCTATAACCTTAGGACAGAGGGAAACATTAAAAATACAAATAACTCATATAGATTTTAAAAAGGAGATGAATTAAATAAATTCATCATTAAACAAAATAAAAGATAACTCTTATAAAACTATTGTTTGTTATGTGTATATACTATATGCTAATTAGGATAATTTATGTGTGTAGATGTCTGGTGGAAAAGGCTTGTTATATGCTTATAGCATGATGGAGGATCAAATCCATACACCCGAGCTAATATCGAAGCCAATAGCTAAAATAGAGGCTTACAATGAAACCAACTCGGATGAGGTGGTGGTATTGGAAAATGTAGTACCAGACCCGGAGATGTTGGAGTTGACAGATAGTGATACAGGCATTAAAGTTGAAACTGATCAAGCATCAACGGAGGTGCAAGATCTGAGGAACAATGTTACTTCTCTGGAAAAGCTGTGGAAAATAGAAAAGCTGCTAAATAGTTAATTGCGTCAGGCGTTAATAAAAACAATGGAAGAACAAGATAAGCTTAAAATCTAAATAGACCAGATGGGAGCCTCAAGCAACACATCGCGTGCAGCTCCGAGTAAGAAGGGAAAAAGAAAGATAGAAGATCATGACATAGGAAAACCCGATAAGAAGAAAGGGAAAAGAATATGTTACCTTTGCGGCTATAAGGGACATACCACTCTGTATTGTTCTGACTATAAACCAGGAGCATGTTTTATCTGTGGCATAGAAGATCATCAGGCGAAAGGTTGTCCAAGAAAAAGGAGTAGTAAATAGGTAGTATAGGTTCTGTTGTGTAGGTCTGTTTAATGTAGTAGATATGCTAAGTATGTCTGTGTAGTGTAATATTTCCAACTTTTGTATTAGTCAAGTATGTAAATCCCGACTTTTTTAGTCACAAAGGGATAGCTGATGTTTAAAGCATTATGTGTTATGCTATGTAAATTATTCGTTGAATGAATATGAATTTAAGTTTGACTAATGAAACAAGTTTAAAATATTAAACTTATGTGATAAGGTTTAGAATGTGAGTTAAATTTATGATTTTATTTAATCAGACAATGCCGCCAAGACGTCGAACTCGAAACCAAAGGGCAGAAGAATCTGTTAACAACGTAGAGGGACAACAACAAGCAGACCCGATGCAAAACTTTGCGAACATGGTAGCTCAGGCTATGCAGCAGGGAATACCAGCCGCAGGAAACCAGCCAGACAATCGCTTGGCAAAATTTAAAGACTTTAAGGCAGTAGGACCACCAGAATTCAGGGGATCAGCTGACCCTATAGAAGCCCAGACATGGATTAACGAGATAGAAAAGGCGTTCATAATTGCTAGGGTAGATGAGGGGCAAAAGACCTCTTTTGCTACTTATATGATGAAGGGAGAGGCTACCTTTTGGTGGGAGGCAAATCAAGCATGGGCAGGAGAAGGAGTAGTTACTTGGGCTAGGTTTAAGACTTTGTTTTTTGAAAACTACCTCTCAGCTAGCATGCAGGCTAGGATGGAGGTAAAATTTCTAGAATTAAAGCAGGATAGCATGACTGTTGTGGAGTATGCCGCAAAGTTTAATGAGTTGGCTAGGTTCGCTCCGCATCAAGTTGATACGGAGGCTAGGAAGGCAAGAAGGTCTGGACTGGGCTTAAAACCCTGGCTCTACAATAAGGTGGCAGTGTTGCAGATCAATACTTTTGCAGCACTCATGGAAAAGGCTATCATAGTCGATGAGGGGAGTGAGGCCATGAGCCTCTACAACAAGGAGAAGAAGAACAAAAGAAAGGCAGAAGGAGCTGTGAAGGTGAAAGGTAATAGTGGAAATAGGGGTGAGAAAAGAAAGGGGATTTTTTCTGGGAATATTCAGGTGAAGTAGGAAGGTGTGAAGAAACAGACGGTGCAGTGTAAGAATTGCGGGAAGAATCACTCTTGTGAGTGTCTGAAGGGTAAGTTTGTATGTTACAAGTACAGGCAGGAGGGCCATATCTCTCCCAACTGCCCCAACCCAAGGATGAACAGTTGGTGTTTTCTATGTGGATTGACTGAACATAAGGTGAAGGATTGTCCAAAGAGGAAAACGGAGACAGGGAGTGTAACCACGGGAAAAGGCAGCGGGACTCTGGCAATCACAGGACCGACTTCAGCCAACAAACCAATTGCACGAGTATTCAATTTGACGGTCCAAGATATTGTGGCAGCTGGAAATGGAACTCCAGGTATTATTTGAATAACTTTTATTTTCGTATATATATTCTTTTCTTATATATAACAAATTAAGTTATAAAGAAATTTTGAGGAGGAATTTGAGTTCTTTTAACAATCAAATTTCCGTTTAATCAGACAGACAAGATTTATGTTGAATGGTTAAAAAGTTGTTCGATCAATTATGATCGAGATCTATTTGCAATGATTGCGTATGCTATGTACCCTTGTATGTATGAGTTTTAAAACGGTGATTCCGGGGATAGAATCCTTATAAGGGATGGTGAATGTAATAACCCGATATTTTCAATATAAAATAAATAAGAAATTTTGCATATAAATTTTTTTATTTATCATAATGATGAGAATAAGTGTCAAGTAATGTGCAGGTATTTATGTGATAAATAAAATTTATTTATTTCATGAATAATTTCAAATAATTTTATTTTAAAATTTTTGTTCATTATAAAATATATTCTTATAATAATTAATTTTATAGTAGAAATGTCTTTATTATTTATTTTCCATGAAAATATGATTTTTGTATTATTTAAATAATATATGAAATGATTATTAGAATTATTATAATTATTATTTTATTATATAAATTTGTTTAGAATATTTAAGTTAATTATTTTAGCTTAATTATTGATGTTGTATATGAAAGATAAATCAGATATGGAATCCAAACCCTAAATTTGGGTATTAATCAAGGGATGAGAATAATAATATAATATTAATTATATTTTAATTTTTCAGTGCTATAAATATGTACTGTAAATGTGTAGACTGATAATTGTTAGCCAAATATGGTAAATTATGTCATAACTCTCATATCGTGTTATTAAACCCTAATTGTCGAACTCAGTTATGAGTTCGAGAATGTGTAGTAATTGTGTTATATGAATTTTATTGCGTATTATAAAATTTCTGTAATTATGGAAAACTGTAATTATTATTTGAAAGCCCTAATTTGCTAAAATTAGAAACCTTAATTACTATTTTAATAAATTTTAATAATAATTAGGAAACCCTAATTGTTAATTTGGGAACCCCAGTAGTATTAAGGAACCCTAATTTTAAAAATCCTAATTTTCTATTAAAAACCCTAATTTAATTAGTGTGTTTAAAATTAAAATTTTATTATAATTTAATTTTTAATTGTCCAAACCCTAGTAATTTTTTGAAAAACTTTAAGATGTAAAATCTAGTGGTTAAACGCTAGATTCAAACAACTTGGACAAGAATACCCTTGAGATTTTAAGCAAAATTACTAAAATACCCTTTTTATCCCATTAGTTGAATTATTGCTAGCAAATCTTCATCAAAACTTGGTAGCCACCCTACCCTATCAACCTAGCAGCTAGATTAACATCACATGATCAGCCATCACATACATGCCATACATGATTTCTAGATTTAAGAGAGAGAAAGTGCTCATTTTGGCCTAATTTGTTCACAAATACCTAGCCATACTCTCTCAAGACCAAACCTCTGAAATTCCCTTGCTAGATCAGTCCCCAATCAAGCCCCACGAGCACCAGCATCAAATCAGAAACATAGAAGTCAGAATTTGACCATAAGGAGGTAAAACCTAATTTAGAAATCTGACTTTTGATCTTGTGTTAGATGTTATAATTTATTATTAAAACATGTTATTTGTCGTCCATATAGTTGATCTGGGTTGGTATTTGTTAGACCCATAACATCAAAGTGCTCAAAATTAAATTTTTCAAAAATCTGGAAATGGTAAAAATAAGGATCTGACAGTGAATGTCAGGCCTTGTAGATCTCTGTAGGTGTTTGAGTTTTGTGTTTTAAGTATTGGATCTTGTAGTATGATGTGAGATCTTGAATCTGGAACTTGAATGAGGTTCATATCTGTTGTAGATTAAAAGTTATTTAAGGTCAAAGTGGGTTGACCAGCATTGACTGGCTGTTCTTGAAGCCCAAAATCAGCCTAGAAACCTCCGACAGTGTTTTGCAGGGCTTGGATCTTGCTAGGTTTAAGTTTGTTTTGCCATGTTGTTGTTTTGTAGTTGTAGAATGACATGTATACTACATGTTAAAGCCTTTGTATTACATATATACTTAACAGAATAAAATCTAGAGATGGTTAAACTTGGTAGCCGAAACTGCTCAAGAACATTTCTGGGAAACCCAGAAATGTTCAAGAACTGTTCCGGGAGGGTACTTTGACCGGCCTAGATCTGCTTGATCTGTTGTTGTTATGGTGTTTGTATGTAATAGATCTCTTCACCTACCTGTTGGCTACAATCTGGAAACCTTATATCACAAAAATCATTCAAGTACAACAAGTTGTGGAAGCCCAAATATGCTTGTACGAACTGTTCTTCATTTCTGGGTAACCCAGAAAATGAAGAACAATTCTGACAACTTTTTCAATAGCTTAGCTCGGTTTGATTAATTGTGTTTAGACTTTACCATGGCTTGGAATATGTTCTATGATAGTTTGTCTAAATAGCCCGACGAGCAGAAAACACTTAACATGAACAGATTGACAGATTTAAGGCCACAAAGGGCGTTGACCGGCCATGAATAGTATTTTCTGGGCAGCCCAGAAATATGATGAACACGCCTGATAGCTAGTTCAAAGCTTAATAACGTTTGATTGTGATGATGTATGAACTGGATATTTGTTGTTTCATGTAGTGTTACCTTAACACTACAAGATATGACCATTAGTTAGCCCAGAAACATATTAGACACCGAATTACGCTTGGTCAAAGTAGCTCACTCGAACACTGAGTATGAACACCTGAGTTTTTCAAGAACACCTAAGTGGACACTTACTGTCGCCAAAGGGCTTTAGCGACAGACATAAAAAAATTAACTAATTTAATTTCTAAAAATCATTTAAAAATAGTAAATAAATTCTGAAAATTACAGAAATAGTTTTAAAAATTATTTTAAGTTATAAAAATTAACTTTTAATAATTTGGTAAATTTTTCATAAATATTAATATTTATTTAGATATTACTGGTATTTAAATTATTTAATAAATGCATTAAATAAATTGATAAAAAATGATTTTATTGTATTAAAAATTATTTTAAATAATAATAAGGTATTTAATAATATTTAAAGTTATAAAGCATAACTTTTAATATTTTGAGATAAGTTTCATTAATTATTAAATATTAGTGATATTAGATTTATTTAGTAATTATATTAAATAAATTAATTAAAAATGATTTTTAATATTATAAAAATTATTTTAAAAGAAAATAAATAGTTTAAAAATATTTTAAGTTATAAAATATAACTTTTGATATTTAAATGTAAATTTCATTATTAATTTAATATTAATGATATTAAGTTTATTTAATAATTATATTAAATAAATAGTTTAAAAATGGTTTTATTGAATTAAAAATTATTTAAAAAGGAAATAAATGAATTAAAAATATTTTAAGTTATAATTAATGACTTTTAATATTTAGCTAAATAGTACAGTAATACTTAAATATTAATGGTAATTATTTAATAATGATTTTAAATGTTTTAAAAATTATTTAAGGGTAATATTAATACTTTAAAAATATTTTGAGTTATTATAAATAACTTTAATATTTTGGCAATAGTTTCATTAATAGTTTAATATTAATTAAATATTAATGATAATAGAATTAGTAAATATTTAAATTAGTTAATAATGATTCTGATGTTTGAAAATTCATGATAAATTATAATAAATGTTTAAAAATTATTATAAGTCATTTTAAAAATAATATGACGGATTATTTCAGTTATTGAAATTCAGGATAGAGTTTTAAACTTGATAATTAACCGATAAAGCCATCGGTACACCGAAATGTTTTAGAAATTGATCTAAACTTAGATAATTTGACTTAATAAGTGTTTATTTGTGATTCAATGGTTGTTAAACATATGTGACAATGTGATTAGATAATGTGCTGACTGCAATAAGCAGTGCTATGTGTTACGATATATTATTCTAATCGAACGAATGATATTATTACTGATAGGTCGATGTATAAAAGATTAATCTAAGTTGCGTTATTGTAAGTAGCAGCTCAGACAAGTATCTGAACTATCCTTTACATTGTGCAAGTACCCTACCTTTGCATTTCTTTTATGCAATGGGCATGAGTAAGAATTATTTTAGAATTATATTATTACAGTACAGATTATTAACCTTATACTATATACGTTCAATGATTATCAACATGTTAGTATATGGTAATTCAGATATATATTCTGTTCGTTAATTTCTATAAATGGTTATACAAGTGTCCCCACTTGGATAATCATTGTATTTAATCACATGTTGATACACTTTTGTCAATTACCCGTATATATATATATATATATATATATATATATATATATATATGTTGAATTATAGATTATTGTTGAACAAGATAAAACTTTTGGTTTGGAACCCGACAAGTATGAACATCCCGTAAACGGGAAAACTTTTTATGCACCCAAGGTGGACAGAGTGAACGATACTATCGTTCTGGCATGTAGTATTGATCAATACAGGGCATAACGGGCTGATCACCCCCGTGCCCGTAAGTTATGACGGTTTGTAGATAAATTTCTGCTAAACCTATTCGAAAATTGAAAATAATGTTCATAGTATGTCACCTAAACCCCAATTATAGTCATTACGTAGTTTTAAAAATTTGATAGAGAGTTGTTATGTTATTATTATCAGTTCAGATTACTTCACAACTATTGACTTGTTATAGAAGAGTAGTACAAAAAAAATATTTAACCCTTTCAGCTAATATTTATAATTATTATTACTTGTTGGGCACTCAAATGCTCACTCTTGCTTAAATTAAATGTTTTCAGTTAAGTATGATCAACCAGAAGGCTCAGGCAAGAACAAGGGGAAAGGAAAGCTGTTCGAATGAGATTTGTAATATGTTGTGTAATAGTTATAGTTTATTAAGACAATGTTACTTATTATCTATGATGTAATGAATGTTTAAAGGTCTCGTACCTGGGAGTAAACTTTGATGCATGTAAATAAAGTTTGAATTTTATATTATTATTATTATTATTAGTATTAGTATTATTCAGTTTATAAAAATGGTATCATGAAGCACCGAGTTCGAGTTTCAAGTACCCGAATTTGGGGGCGTCACAAAAAGAACTATCATCACCTGTCTTCACCTAAACCACCAAAGATTATAGTTAAATCCACAATTCATATTTATAATCATGTAAATCAACAGTTTCTCCTTGCCACAAAGGCTTAATAGAACGTTTACTCAATATCCTTACCCTAGAGGCTAAAGATATTCAAATGTAATAACAATTATCACACCAATCAGTTGTCTATCTTGTACAATAGGCCAACGATATTCAACTATTAAACTAGTGGTCATGATCATACCAATCAATTGCATGTCAGTGCACTACGACCAAAGACATTCAACTGTTAACTAATGGTCATGATCCTGCTAATCACATCATTGAATTATAAACAGTGAATGTAATGAGGGTTTCTCCCAACGGAGTTTCAACAGATAAGTCAAAGTTTAATTTCTCCAGGGTTAAATTTAATCGCTGAGCTCAAGTAGGAGAAATAAAAGAATGGGTAGAACCGGTATCAAATAAGGTATAGACTTCGCAAGTGTTTATGATTAGCTTACCCGTGATAACCTCATTCGGGTTCCTCACTTTTTGGGAGGTTACGACAAATGCTCTCCCTTGAACTACTGGCTTTGACTTCTCTGGGACGACCTTTGGTGCCTCCGTCCCAGCTAGACTTGACTTTACTGTATGACAAAATCGGGCTAGCTGACCTTCTTTTTCGTAATTGTAACACGCTTTGGACTGCATCGTGCAGTTTGGACTGATGTGTCCCTCCCTTCCGCGTTTGAAGCATACGATCGGTGGTCGTTCACCTTCTTTATTAACGGGTGCTGGTGCTGATGCCTTTCCATCATTGTTGAATCACCTCTTCTTGAAACTTCTACTCCTATTGTTTTGGCTATGATTACCACCGAAGTAGTTACCATTTCTGGCATGTTGATTACCTCCACGTTTGTTGTCACCGCTTCGATGACTGCTACCACCGGTATTATCAATTTGCCGCCTGCTCTCTCTTGGTTGGGTTGACTCGTTATCGCTCTCCAATAACTGAACCCTATTTACAACATCTGAATACAAACACAGTTTGTGAGAAATTAGGTTTTGGCGTATCTCGGGTTTTAAACCTCTTAGAAACATATGTGTCATTCTCTCCTCATTATCAACCAAGTGGGACGCAAAACGGGACAACTCGGCAAACTTAGCTTCGTACTGCGACACGGTCATATTGTTCTGCTCTAGCTTGATGAACTCTACCTCCTTCATGTGACGAATATTTTCAAGAAAGTACTTTGTCGTGGAACAGTTCTTGGAACTTCTCCCAAGACATCTTCAGTGCGGTAGGCTGAGTACACTTTACAGATTTCCACCAACAATCTGCCTCTCCTCGCAACATGAAGGTGGCAAAGGGAATCTTTTGCTCTTCGGAACATCCCAAGATATCAAATATCTTGCTGATCTACTTTATCCACGTCTCCACCTTAAGTGGTTTTGGCTCTCCCAAAAACTATGGTGGTCCCAGCTCCTTGAACTGCTTAGCGGTGACCATCCGAGAGTTGCCAGTGTTTCCACCTGCATTTTGAACATGAGTCTCTCTCGTCTGATGTTGCATAAATTACATAAAGTCTCTGAACATCCCATCGTTCATCATCTGGTCGATGTTGTTGTTTACCTGAATATTATTATCTTCCTGATACAAATTATCCTGGGTATTGATCGTTAGTGACTAAACGGTCTCATGTGCTGCATTGCTTATCTCGACATTTTCAGATGCCATTTTCAAATACTACCACAAAATAAGGGTTAATTGACATGCCACATATTATCCCTATACTCTGACCGACTAATAAAATAACAAATAAGCTTAGGTAGGTCATACTAGTGAAGGATTTACCCGTCTCTCCCCCTAGTTCTAGTCTCACATCTTAGCCAGGGATTATATCCCTAAGCTTTGATACCAAATGTGATACCCCCAAAAATAGGTATACATCACCCATCTTGAGTCGCCAAAGACATGGTACAAAATACAAATACAAACTTAATTATACAACACGAGCTGAGAGTTTTTACACGAATATTGTCTAGTAGACAGTATTCAAACTCAAATGGAGTCCTCATTACCATTATTATCACACTATTTTATAAAATAGTGAGGACTACTACAGCCACCATCTCGGACCGTCACTCTATTCCTCGACTAGTCTCGGCTACGTTCTCATTTCCTAAAGAGAACAATAAAAGCAAAAGGGTGAGCTCAACTAGCCCAGTAAGAAATATTATGACTAAGATAATACAGAATAAATTATTGTTAGCCTTCAACAGTGTTAAACTAATAAATAACAAGTTTAACTGCAGCGGAACAAGCAATCCATTAGAAGAGTCAAGTAGAGCATGATATCTACTATCTTCTATGATTTAAAAAGTTTATCAACAATTTTATCACTGAGACTCAGCTTAATAAATAGTATCACAACCACGAATTATCCATGCACTATGAGCCAAGGATATTCGTGTTTTCATCAATGGTCATAATCATACCAGTAACTGTCCATCAATGCACTACGGGCCAATGAGGACTTTTACCACATCATTTGTAATATTACGGGTCATGATTATACCAAATGATCCTTGGTCATAATCATACCAATCAACATTCCATCTATGCACTACGGCCAAAGATGACTTTCATCACAATATAAGCATGAGGATGATGACAATTATATAAGAATTCAATTGAAACAAAGCAAAGGATAAATTTTTAAAAATTTATAATTTAATTTATCCAGAACTCAATAATGTCCAAATTGTCAACATGATACTGCTTTGTGGAGTAAAATTCAAGAATAATATTGTATCAAAAATAATTTGGACAGAAAAGAAATCAATTTTTTTGTCATAAATAGTACTCCGGGTAAATAGTAACTGAGTGAATAGTACCTCGTGAATAGTACTTCGGGAATAGTATCATGTGAATAGTACTTTATAAATAGTACCCATGGATAGTACTTTGTGAATAGTACCTATGAATAGTACTTCGTGAATAGTACCGTATAAATATATAGTACCCATAAATAGTACTCCGGTATGAAAAGCTTAAAATTTAATAAAAATATTCAAAAAAATATCCTTGTGAAACGATACTAGATGAAGCGCAAATTTCAAGGATATTCTACTAATTTTACGGAGTATAGAAGTAATACTTTAACAAAATGAGTGTAGAATTAGGAATACAAAACAAAATAATATTACTTACATACTACAGAGTATGGAAGAAAATATTATTTCATACAAATACTAAAAAAAATCCCTTACCTTAGAAGAAGACTGGATACTGGAATAGTGAAGTAGCATACTACTCTTCTTCTTTCTCTCTATAGCTTTTCTCTCTATAGTTTCTCTCTCTATAATTGCTCTTATGAGTCTTAGTGAATTGGTGAGAATGAAAGAAGAATGAGCTTCTATTTATAGAAAAATATAGTTTCGATAATTGCACGTTTTGGGGCTCGAATTATTACAGTATAGTAACTTCATCTTTTCCTCCATTTTTAATTTAGTCCTACAATTATTATCAAACTTGCACCACCTTCCCTAATAGTACATGCATGTGAATCAATAGTTCCATTCATGTGAACAAATAATTATATGCATGTGAACTAATAGTAATTAATTGCTCATTTATCCAATTAATTACCCGATTGGTCAATATAACCTCCAGAAATTAATTATTATCGAAATAAATATCGATTTTCACTAACACTAATAATCCTAACACAATGGTATACCAATATCATCTTTAATTAGCACGAACTTATTCATCATTAATATTATAACTCATAATATTTAACAACTAGATCATTCTCAAGAAAGAGGTCCGATAAGGATTTCTCCCTATTGGCGAGCAATTAGGTGACCAAACCTCTCCTCGACAGAACTTTCTAGATATCGTCAATATTATAAATAATAATATGAATAACTTTGTCATCTCAATTATTGATTTAATAATATAAAATATTATGCAGATGATATTGTGACAATAATTGAATCAATAATATGAGAGATACTATGCAGCAATTACTGTAGCAATAATTAAGTATAACTGAGTGACTTCTCACGTAAGCATCAATAATCAATATCGTGTGCTATTATGCAACCACGCATATTACTGTACTTTTACTACCGGGTAGTTCAACAGTTTAACGTTAAAACTTTCGCCGTTATTTTTATAAAAAGATATTTCTGTCATTTTTTAACTACGACAATACTTCCGCTGTGGGGTTCACCAATGATTGTGTCGTCGTTCGAATATTCCCTATTAAAATAAATACTCCCCGACCAATCGAATATTTTATATCAACTTACTTACTTTGCAAAACTTGTAAATATTGCCCACGATTATAACTGTAGACACTTGAAATTTTCTGTACTACTGTCACTAACATTGCAGGAGAGCAGATTCGTCTTTTAAGAGGGAACCCTGAAATACGATCCATATCCGTACCGGATACTACCGGAAGTTCAGCATCAACCCCAGATTGCAATCTGGGAGTAACAATTCTAATCTCGAAGATAACCCTGAGCTATGCAGATCAATACCGGCACACACATCGGAGAAGACCGATTAATCTCGGAGATAACCCCGAGGTATCCAGTCTCAGTCCCAACCATGGGAATAGCCACCAACCTTGGTGATAACCCCAGGGAATGCAATTTTGGGAATAACCCCAGAAATGCTTGTTACAAGTGCGACCAGCTTCAATCTCGGTGCTCACAACGAGATCCACTATACCAGCCCGACGATAACATCGGGAAGACAGACACACCTCAAGCATGACAATGAGGACCTTCAACCAATTGTAGCAGTCCAATCCCAGCGAAGCTGAGCAACGTCTACTTTATCAGCCCAATCCGACGATAACATCAGTGAGGGGCAACATCGTCATCTGACCAACACGATGCCACGCCACGTCGTCTCAACATCTCTACGCAACAATGTCCCACAAGACTAATCAATCCCGAGTGACTATTGTACGGGGTAACGGATGAAAGTTGAAGCTTGAAGACCGGAGGGCACCGTCCCATCTTCAATGACTTTGTACAAACTCTAGTCCCTTGCCATCGTACAACTCTCGACAATGGCGGTCCGAAATAGGTCATGTATACCTCAAACGGATGCCCGTATTGCACTTTTAAAAGTTTGAGTGGACATTACAATGCCCAAGTGCACGTACTTCGAGATGACTCGTGCTGAAAAACCCGGGCCCACCCGGGTTGCCTCTGGTACACCTGCGGCTAATATGCCTCTAAATAGAGGCCTTGGGGTGCTGATTTTGAAGGAGAAAATGGCAAAAAAGCCCTGCCCAATTTGCTCTTCACTCATCCCATGCAGTGTACTTTCCCCTTTTAAATACCTGTGAGCTCATATATAGCCTCTTTTGTACCTACAAAAGTCAGTGTTTACCCACTCTAAAGATATAGAAGTCTTCTTTAGCAGTTAACTGTAAGCCTTCTCACACACTTTATATAAGACCCCAACTTATTAATGAATAAAATCAAATTTTCTCTAAATATTATTGTGAATAATAAGGGGTTAATTTGATATAATACTTTGGTTATGGGTGAAATGTGCAAATTTTGCAAAATAAGCAAGTGGTTATAAAATGTTTATTTTGGTCGGTGAATATTCGGTTGGTCGTGGAATATTCTTGCTGTCGAGGAATATTCGTACGACGACGCAGCCTTGTGTGGGCCCCATAACGGAAAGCGATTGGATGAAGAAACGACAAGTATAAGTTGTTTATAAATAACGGCGTAGTTGTTACCGTTAATACTGTTGGAATACCCGGTGGTTAAAATACAGTAGCACACGGTATTGCACCAATTATTGATTCTTACGTAAGAAGGCACTACTCAATAATTGTTACAGTAGTTATTATTCAATATTTTATTTTATTGATTCAATAATTGCTGCGTTGATATTTTATATTATTGTTGTTTCAATAATTGTTGCTGCACAGTATTTTCATTTATCAGATCAATAATTCATATTATTTGAATAATATTATTAGATAACATTATTGGCAATGTCTAGAAAGTTCTGTCTAAGGAGAGGTTTGGTCATCTAATTGCGCGCCAGTAAGGAGAAATCCTTATTGGAAAGCCCCCTCTTTCCTGGGAACGGCCTGGTTGTCATAAATGTGATTCTGTAATATTATTTGTGAATAATTAATTATTGATTCATATGATAAGGAAATATTTATTTTATGTGGATATAAATGAGGGATATATTTTTGTGGTTAAAAATGAAGGAGTTAATGTTGAGGTTTTTGTCAGTATTTTTGTCGGAATGGAGGTATTAAAAATCAGGGTTTTTGAGATAGTTTGCGGGGGTTATAATTTTTAATCCGACCGTTGGATCGTGGTAATTTTTGGATATGTTATACATATATAAGTTGAGTATATGTCCACAAATTTTGAACCGTTAAAAATGAACGTATGATTTATTACGAATTTTACAAGATGACTGGTTCAGAAATTGTTGAATTTTCGGAGTTTATCATTTTGGTGGAAAATTCTAGAATTGGTGGGCCCCACTTGTGGTTGGTGAAGAAATGTGCTGAATTATATTTCAAATGTGGTGGGTGGGAATAGTAGCAGGTAAAGCCATCAGGTTGCAGGTCAAACCTACCAAAATTTTCCTATAAATAGAGGGCTAAGTTAGAATTGAAAATCACACCAGAAACAAGTTTTCTCTCTTTCTCTCTCTAGATTATTGAGTGTATTTTGTGAGTATTTAGATACTTTGAGAGTTTCTATTCATCAGAGCAAGTTTCTTTCAGCCTTATACCGGTATTCCGACCAGAAGTACTGATATTTTGAGGTAAGGGATATTATTTTCTTCTTAATGATATTATTTTCTTCAATATCATTATGCTGAAATATTGATATGAGTTTTTATCAAATTTGGAACTTTTTGTGTCGGGGGTTACTATTCACGTATACGGCACTATTCACGTATACGGCACTATTCACGAATACGGCACTATTCACCGAAAAATAAAATTTTCCCTTTTTGTCCAAGATGTCTATTATGGTTACTATCTTTGATTGTATCCATGTTTTGATCTTTATTTTTGAATTCTGCTTCACAATTGATTATTATGAAGTATTATTGATCTTGGATAAACTGTTATACGAATCCCTACTATTTGTCCTTCTGTCTCATTGGATTCGTTCTCTTTAAGATATTTTTCATCATCCTCAGTCCTAAATGATGATATTACTGAATATCTTTGGCCTGTAGTGCAAAGATGTATAATTACTTGATGAATATCTTTGGCCTGTAGTGCAAAGATGAACAGGTGTTGAGATGAACATGACCGACTGATGATACAAATGAATATCTTTGGCCTGTAGTGCAAAGATGAATATTTGGTTAAAGATGATTATTAATTGATGTTACAGGGATAAAATATTGATGATGGACTTTTAAATCTTAGAAGATAGTAGAATTCTTTCTCTACTTGACTCTTCTAATGGTTTGCTGTTTCCGCTGCAGTTGTTGATCTAAAACTTGTTGTCGATTATATTTTATCAGATTTTTCCCTGTTGAAGACTAACGATAATTTGTTGTATATTATCTTAGTCATAATATTCTTTACTGGGCTAGTTGAGCTCACCCTTTTCCTTTTTGTTCCATTTTTCTTCTCAGGAGGTGAGAACATAGCAGGATCTAGTCGGGGTATGGAGTGATGGTTCTAGAAAGATGTATTAGCAGTCCTCACTATTTCTGTAAAATAGTGTTTGAATAATTGTAATGAGGATTTATTTGAGTGTGGATATTGTCTAGAAGACAATATTTGTATTTAAACTCACAGTATGTGTTGTCGTATTTTGCACGACAATTGTATTATTGAAGTTGTAGTTTGCTTTCTGTACCATGTATTTGGCGACTCAGAATGGGTGTTGTATACCTATTCTGGGGGCGTCACAGTTGGTATCAGAGCTTAGGGATATGATCCCTGGCTGAGATGTGAGACAAGAACTAGGAGGGGAGAGACGGGGAATTCCTTCGCTAGTATGACCTGACTAAGTTTATTTGGTGTTTATTTGGTCGGTCAGAGTATAGGGATAATATATGACATGACTATTAACCCTTGTTTTATGGCAGTATTTAAGAATGGCAGCTGAGAACGTTAATAATGGAGTAAATCAGACCGTGGAGACACCTTTGATCACTACCCAGGGGAACGTGCAACAGGAAGGCAATATTCCTCCTGTAAACAACGTTACCGAGCAAACGATGAATGATGGAATGTTTAGGAGCTTTTTGCAGTTCATGCAAAATCAGACGAGGGAGACTCGTGTGCAGAATACGGGTGGAAATGATAACAACGCGCGGTTTGTCACAGCTAAGCAGTTCAAAGAATTGGGACCACCAGAATTTAAGGGAAAGCCGGATCCGATCATGGCGGAAACGTGGGTCAAGCAAATTACCAAGATATTTGATGTCTTGGGATGCACGGAGGAACAGAAGGTTCCATTCGCCACATTTATGTTCCGCGGTGAGGCAGACTACTGGTGGGAGTCTGTGAAGCGTACCCAGCCTGACGCACTCAACATGTCCTGGGAAACATTTCAAAAACTGTTCAATGACAAGTACTTTCCTGAAAGTATTCGTCATATGAAGGAGGTTGAGTTTATTAGACTGGAACAAAACAACATGACGGTGTCCCAGTACGAGGCGAAGTTTGCAGAGTTATCCAGGTTTGCACCTCATTTGGTCGAAAATGAGGAACGAATGACAAGGATGTTTCTGAGAGGTCTAAAACCCGAGATTCGGCAATATCTTATCTCTCATAAATTTTCTTTATATTCAGATGTTGTAAACAGGGCTCAATTATTAGAGCGAGATAATGAGTATGTGCAACCGAGGGACCACAACCAGGGTCATACCGGTGGCGGCAGTCATCGAAGCAATGAAAACCAGCAGGGAGGAAAACATTCGGACAAAAGCGGTAACCACTCTGGTGGTAATCGTGGTCGTGATAATAGAAGGAGCGAGTCGGGAGGAGATTTCAAGAAGAGAAGGTACAACAATGATAACGTGAAGACGTCAGCACAAACATCAACTGTTTCTAGGGGAGGAGAACGACCACCGGTCGTATGTTACAAATGTGGGAAAGAGGGACATATCAGCCCAAACTGCCCACAACAATCCAAGGTATGTTATAACTGTGGAAAGGAAGGTCATATAGCTCGAGAGTGTTCTGTAGCAAAACCAAGTTCAGCGGGGATGGTGACTCCAAAAGTTATCCCGGATAAGTCGAAATCAGCGGTTCCTGGAAGGGCGTTTGTCGTTACTGGCCAAAACGCGAGAAACCCGAACGAGGTGATCACGGGTAAGCTAATCTTGAATTCTTGCGAAGTTTATACTTTACTAGATACCGGTTCTACCCATTCTTTTATCTCTCCTGCTTGTGCTCAACGTTTAAACTTGACTCCGGAGAAATTGGACTTTAACTTATCTGTTGAAACTCCGTTGGGTGAAACCTTCGTTACATCTACAGTTTATAAATCTTGCATGATCCAAGTTGGCACTATCACATTACCTGTTGATCTTATCTCTTTAAAGATACTTGCTTTTGATGTGATTTTAGGAATTGATTGGTTAACCACTCATCATGCTAAAATTGATTGTTTTCGTAAGGTTGTTAGTTTTCATATTCCTAACCAACCTGTCATACGAATTCAAACTACTAAACCACTAAAATCAGTCACTGTCATATCAAGCCACAAAGCTATTCGTTTATTGAAAAACGGATGTCAAGCTTTCTTAGCCCATGTTATGGATTTGAACAAAGACAAGTCAGATTTGAATAATATTTCTATTGTTAGAGAATTTTCCGATGTATTTCCTGAAGAACTTCCCGGTCTACCCCCGGAACGAGAAATTGAATTCTTTATTGACCTTGAACCCGGTACAAAGCCCATTTCTAAAACCCCATATCGAATGGCTCCTATTGAACTTCAGGAGTTAAAAGTCCAACTACAGGAGTTGTTGGACATCGGTTTTATTCGTCCTAGTACGTCTCCTTGGGGTGCTCCTGTTTTATTCGTAAAGAAGAAAGACGGGAGTATGCGACTTTGTATTGACTATCGAGAATTGAACCATGTCACCATCAAGAATAGGTATCCGCTACCTCGCATTGATGACCTGTTTGACCAGTTGCAAGGAGCACAATTCTTTTCAAAGATCGATCTTCGTTCTGGATATCATCAGCTGAAGATTAAAACTGAGGATATTCCAAAGACTGCCTTCAGAACTCGGTACGGGCATTATGAATTCTTAGTAATGTCTTTTGGATTGACTAATGCTCCTGCTGCCTTCATGGATATGATGAACCGTGTATTCAAAGAATATTTGGATCAGTTCGTTGTTGTCTTTATTGATGACATCCTCATCTATTCCAAAAGCCGTGAAGATCATGAGCGCCATTTGAAGCTGGTACTGCAAAGGCTTCGTGAAAACAAGCTATATGCCAAACTGAAGAAATGCGAGTTCTGGCTTGAGGAAGTAGCATTCCTTGGGCACGTGGTGTCAAAACATGGAGTATCTGTCGACCCGGCGAAGATTGAAGCCATACAAAGTTGGGAGCAACCGAAGTCGGTAACCGAAGTACGTAGCTTTCTGGGCTTAGCTGGTTATTATCGGAGATTTGTGGAAGGATTTTCTCGAATCGCTACTCCGTTAACTCAGCTGACTCGGAAAGATACAAAATTCGTATGGAGTGAGGAATGCGAGAAGAGTTTCCAAGAACTCAAGAGGAGACTCATTTCGGCACCTGTTTTGACAATACCATCTGGTTCGGATGGATTTGTTATCTACAGCGATGCTTCAGGCAAAGGGTTAGGATGTGTTCTCATGCAACATGGGAAAGTCATAGCCTATGCCTCACGACAACTCAAAGAATATGAGAGGAATTATCCTACTCATGATTTGGAGTTGGCAGCAGTCGTTTTTGCGTTGAAGATCTGGAGACACTACCTGTATGGGGAGAAAGTGGAGATCTATACAGATCATAAAAGCCTCAAATATTTCTTCACCCAAAAGGAACTCAACATGCGGCAACGACGTTGGCTTGAGCTGTTGAAAGATTACGATCATACCATCCAATACCATCCTGGAAAAGCAAACGTAGTAGCTGACGCATTGAGTAGAAGATCATATGCGGGTACGAGTGCAATGTTTTTAACACAAAGGCCCATTTTGTATGACTTGCAAAGGATGGAGATAGAGATGAAGGCTCCAAGTACCCACATGATGATATCAAATATACGAGTAGAACCGACTTTAATCGATAAAGTTAAAGCTGCTCAAGCTACGGATATAGAGCTGATGCGTATGAAGAAGAAAGTGCAAGAAGGTGCTATTCCAGAAGCAAGAATCGATGAAGAAGGAATACTTCGAGTCAACTCCAGACTTTGTGTTCCTAACGATTTTGACTTGAAGCATAGAATAATGATGGAGGCACACAACACACCGTTTGCAATCCATCCTGGGAGTACCAAAATGTATCACGATCTTCGACATACATTTTGGTGGAGCAATATGAAAAGAGAGATCGCGGAGTTTATCTCGAGATGTTTAACTTGTCAACGTGTAAAAGCGGAGCATCAAGTACCAAAGGGTCCATTGCAACCACTTGAGATTCCGAAATGGAAGTGGGAACACATTACTATGGATTTTGTTACAGGTCTTCCCAAGGTTTCTCAAGGCATAGATGCGATTTGGGTTATTGTTGATAGATTAACCAAGTCCGCTCATTTCTTGCCGATACGTGAGACTTATTCCCTTGAACGTCTTGCTAGTATGTACGTGAACGAGATTGTGAGATTGCATGGCATGCCAGTATCCATAGTTTCGGATCGTGACCCAAGATTCACTTCACGATTTTGGGTTAGCTTGCAGAAAGCTATGGGCACGGATTTACGATTCAGTTCAGCATACCATCCTCAAACGGACGGACAATCAGAGAGGACTATTCAAACTCTTGAAGATCTATTAAGACTTTGTGTCTTAGATCTCAAAGGGAGTTGGGATAAGTACCTACCATTGGTGGAATTCTCCTACAACAACAGTTATCAGGCGAGCATAGGTATGGCTCCATTTGAGGCGTTGTATGGAAGAAAATGTCGTTCTCCAGTATGCTGGGACGAGGTGGGTGAAGCAACATTGTTGGGACCAGAATTGGTACGCATTACTACAGAGAAGATCCAAACGATTCGACAACGTATACAAACGGCACAGGATCGACAAAAGAGTTATGCGGATCTTCATCGGAAGGACGTGGAATTTAATATTGGGGATCATGTATTGTTACGTGTTGCACCATGGAAGGGAGTTACAAGATTTGGGAAGAGAGGAAAGCTCAATCCAAGATTTGTTGGTCCATTTGAGATTCTTGAGCGAATAGGAAATGTGGCATATAGACTCGCATTACCTCCAAGCATGTCTCGTGTTCATAATGTTTTTCACATATCTATGCTTCGTAAATATGTTAAAGACCCGAACCACATTATTGAGTTAGAACCAGACGAGATAGCTGAAGATTTAACGTACGAGGAGGTACCTGTTAAGATCTTGGATAGGAAAGAGCATGTCCTACGCACGAAGGTTATACCACAAGTTAAGGTTTTGTGGAGAAACCATGCTATTGAAGAAATGACCTGGGAGTTGGAATCAGAAATGAAAGCGAGGTATCCTCACCTTTTTGAAACATCAGGTACGTACGTCAATTTCGAGGACGAAATTTCATAAGGAGGGGAGGTTGTAAGACCCCAACTTATTAATGAATAAAATCAAATTTTCTCTAAATATTATTGTGAATAATAAGGGGTTAATTTGATATAATACTTTGGTTATGGGTGAAATGTGCAAATTTTGCAAAATAAGCAAGTGGTTATAAAATATTTATTTTGGTCGGTGAATATTCGGTTGGTCGTGGAATATTCTTGCTGTCGGGGAATATTCGTACGACGACGCAGCCTTGTGTGGGCCCCATAACGGAAAGCGATTGGATGAAGAAAACGACAAGTATAAGTTGTTTATAAATAACGGCGTAGTTGTTACCGTTAATACTGTTGGAATACCCGGTGGTTAAAATACAGTAGCACACGGTATTGCACCAATTATTGATTCTTACGTAAGAAGGCACTACTCAATAATTGTTACAGTAGTTATTATTCAATATTTTATTTTATTGATTCAATAATTGCTGCGTTGATATTTTATATTATTGTTGTTTCAATAATTGTTGCTGCACAGTATTTTCATTTATCAGATCAATAATTCATATTATTTGAATAATATTATTAGATAACATTATTGGCAATGTCTAGAAAGTTCTGTCTAAGGAGAGGTTTGGTCATCTAATTGCGCGCCAGTAAGGAGAAATCCTTATTGGAAAGCCCCCTCTTTCCTGGGAACGGCCTGGTTGTCATAAATGTGATTCTGTAATATTATTTGTGAATAATTAATTATTGATTCATATGATAAGGAAATATTTATTTTATGTGGATATAAATGAGGGATATATTTTTGTGGTTAAAAATGAAGGAGTTAATGTTGAGGTTTTTGTCAGTATTTTTGTCGGAATGGAGGTATTAAAAATCAGGGTTTTTGAGATAGTTTGCGGGGGTTATAATTTTTAATCCGACCGTTGGATCGTGGTAATTTTTGGATATGTTATACATATATAAGTTGAGTATATGTCCACAAATTTTGAACCGTTAAAAATGAACGTATGATTTATTACAAATTTTACAAGATGACTGGTTCAGAAATTGTTGAATTTTCGGAGTTTATCATTTTGGTGGAAAATTCTAGAATTGGTGGGCCCCACTTGTGGTTGGTGAAGAAATGTGCTGAATTATATTTCAAATGTGGTGGGTGGGAATAGTAGCAGGTAAAGCCATCAGGTTGCAGGTCAAACCTACCAAAATTTTCCTATAAATAGAGGGCTAAGTTAGAATTGAAAATCACACCAGAAACAAGTTTTCTCTCTTTCTCTCTCTAGATTATTGAGTGTATTTTGTGAGTATTTAGATACTTTGAGAGTTTCTATTCATCAGAGCAAGTTTCTTTCAGCCTTATACCGGTATTCCGACCAGAAGTACTGATATTTTGAGGTAAGGGATATTATTTTCTTCTTAATGATATTATTTTCTTCAATATCATTATGCTGAAATATTGATATGAGTTTTTATCAAATTTGGAACTTTTTGTGTCGGGGGTTACTATTCACGTATACGGCACTATTCACGTATACGGCACTATTCACGAATACGGCACTATTCACCGAAAAATAAAATTTTCCCTTTTTGTCCAAGATGTCTATTATGGTTACTATCTTTGATTGTATCCATGTTTTGATCTTTATTTTTGAATTCTGCTTCACAATTGATTATTATGAAGTATTATTGATCTTGGATAAACTGTTATACGAATCCCTACTATTTGTCCTTCTGTCTCATTGGATTCGTTCTCTTTAAGATATTTTTCATCATCCTCAGTCCTAAATGATGATATTACTGAATATCTTTGGCCTGTAGTGCAAAGATGTATAATTACTTGATGAATATCTTTGGCCTGTAGTGCAAAGATGAACAGGTGTTGAGATGAACATGACCGACTGATGATACAAATGAATATCTTTGGCCTGTAGTGCAAAGATGAATATTTGGTTAAAGATGATTATTAATTGATGTTACAGGGATAAAATATTGATGATGGACTTTTAAATCTTAGAAGATAGTAGAATTCTTTCTCTACTTGACTCTTCTAATGGTTTGCTGTTTCCGCTGCAGTTGTTGATCTAAAACTTGTTGTCGATTATATTTTATCAGATTTTTCCCTGTTGAAGACTAACGATAATTTGTTGTATATTATCTTAGTCATAATATTCTTTACTGGGCTAGTTGAGCTCACCCTTTTCCTTTTTGTTCCATTTTTCTTCTCAGGAGGTGAGAACATAGCAGGATCTAGTCGGGGTATGGAGTGATGGTTCTAGAAAGATGTATTAGCAGTCCTCACTATTTCTGTAAAATAGTGTTTGAATAATTGTAATGAGAATTTATTTGAGTGTGGCTATTGTCTAGAAGACAATATTTGTATTTAAACTCACAGTATGTGTTGTCGTATTTTGCACGACAATTGTATTATTGAAGTTGTAGTTTGCTTTCTGTACCATGTATTTGGCGACTCAGAATGGGTGTTGTATACCTATTCTGGGGGCGTCACACTTTAGAGTCTTTCTCTTCATCTCTGCACACACCCTTCTACACGTTGAGAGTCGTGTTGCTCGTTTTTGCCTGGACTTCGGTCCGTGGTTTTATTTCAGTCTGTATATATATATTGACTAACATTATCGAGTTATGCCTCGATTGAGCCTAGACTTCGGTCTGGAGCGTTTATTTGCTTTCCTATATATATATATATATATATATATATATATATATATATATATATATATATATACATATGAACTGTGTATCGAACTTTGTTCGATTGAGCCTAGACTTCGGTCTGGAGCATTTATTACTTTAATATATATATATATATATATATATATATATATATATATATATATATATATATATATATATATACACATATGAACTGTGTATCGAACTTTGTTCGATTGAGCCTAGACTTCGGTCTGGAGCATTTATTACTTTAATATATATATATATATATATATATATGTATATATATATACTTATATATATTAACTGTGTGTCGAACTTTGTTCGATGAGCCTAGATTTCGGTCTGGTACGTTTACTCGTTTATATATATATATATATATATATATATATATATATATATATATATATATATATATATATATATATATATATATATATATATATATACTTATATATATAAACTGCTATCGAACTTTATTCGGTGAGCCTGGATTTTATATCCGGTGCGTTTACTTGCTTTTCTATATATATACTTATATACATATATGAATTGTTATCGGACTCTGTTCGATGAGCCTGAATTTTACATCCGGTGCGTTTATTACTTTTATCTATATATATATATATATATATATATATATATATATATATATATATATATATATTCGTCCTGCCTGGAGTTCACTTCGTGGTAGTTGATCGCTTTGTACAGCTTTCTTTACGTTTCGTCCCGCCTGGAGTTTCCTTCGTGGCGGTTGACCGTATTTACTGCTTTACTTATGTTTTGTCCCGCCTAGAGTTTCCTCCGTGGCGGTTGATAGCTTTTACAGCTTTATTTACGTTTCTGATCCCCCATGGATGTGCTTCGTGGTTGGTGATCATGTATGTATATATATATTTACAGCTTTTATATATATACCTGCTTACTGCGTTTATATCAATTGCGGCATCATGTGAGCCTAGGAATCATGTGATCACAGATTCAGTCCCCTGAATCTAGATTCGATTCCCGTGATGGACCTTTTCAGCTGTAAGCAGCTTGTAAATTTATCTGTGATGTTTGAATTTCCTCAGATGGTTTTCATACCCATAAGGAATTCAGCACCTTTTTGTACATTTATTTTTGTACGGATGCCACGCATCTGTCAAATAAAATCTATCAAGCCGAGCACTTAATAAAATGGGAGTGTAAAAGATCTCAATTACTATTGAGCATCAGGGTTTGAAAAACCTCTTTTATAAAACATCACTGCCATATCTTGCTTAAAATTGAATTTTTACATAAAATTCAAACCCTGTGTATATAGGTGCGAACGAGGCCTCGCACTACTTCCAAATAACCGCACATTGACCCACACACACATATTCAGATAACAGTTTCTTGAAAATAGGCGATCATCGTGGTAACACGGATGTCGGGGGGTGCCTAACACCTTCCCTCCGCATAACCAAGTCCCCGGACCCTAATGAATCTCGGTTTCACCGACCCACTTAGCAGTGTCACATCACTGGGTCAATATACAAACCTTTTCTCTGTTGTGTTGGTACAACTATTTAAAAAACCAACTGGCGACTCTTAACAGTCCATCGTTGACATTATACATGTCAGACCTTTTTCACTTATTTTTTCAAACAAATCTCACCTAAAATGAGAACACCAAAGAACAAGTAACGGAAAGGGACAATTAAAAATCCCGACGTCGACAGGTGGCGACTCTGCTGGGGACTCCAGTAAGAGGACTTAAGCCGCTATTACAATTTTTTCAAAATTGTTATCTGCTTGTGTGTGGATGTTGCATTTACATTTTATGATAAATGTGTACGAATGCATTTCCTTACTTAGTGCTTCACACTATAAACTGCTTGTGATATTAGTGCTTCGTACCATATCTGCTTGTGATATTAGTGCTTCGCACATGTCATCATTTTCATACGGTAAGACGCGATGTATGTAAATGTATGTTGCGTGGTCCCTCCACCATGAGGCTATCCCGTCGGTGTTTGATTACTGGACTCGTGAGAAGACTAATTCTCCAAGGCTCAGGAAAGGCACCACCCAAATTCGCTCCAGTTGAAAGACCGGATTAACTTCCCGTCAAGTAGATTGCGATGATTTGGGAACCTTCATGCCAAAAAGCCGTGAGAGTAACCTAAGATAGGTCAGCCTCTGATAAACCCGAAACGGAGGAAAGTCTCTTCATGCTCTCATTTCAAATTACTTGTAAAGCACAATTACTTGTAATTATCTTCCATATCTATCTCCATGTAATGAGAAATATGAGGAAATGTGTACACATACATGCTACAAACAGCTGACATCCGTTTTGCAGGATAAAATTCCTAAACTGGACACATCACATAGCATGTTATTATCCACCTTCCCTAAAGACTAAACAATGCAAGTCTTTTGCAGGGAATCAATCGGACCTACCACCCATTCAAAGTCCAAAAAGGCAACAGGCCTACAGTCAATCATGTCGTCATCTGACCAGACCGAACTTAATCCAGTTTCTCGTAAAGAATTCGACGGATTAAGCAAACAAATTATAGATTTGGCTGTTCTACTAAAAGAATTACACCAGTCTACACAGGGTCAGAAAATACCCGTACATGATGAATCCTCCACACAAGGAGGAAACCAGGTCGTTATAATACCTGAACTGCAGTTGGATCCGACCAACAAAACTCATGATGCTGCCCATCCCACTGGAGACCCAGACACTGGTGACATCAAAAAGAAAGTCCTCCAAATGGAAGAGACTCTTCGCACTATCAAAGGAATTGGAACACACGGGAGTGTTTCATACGCTGATTTGTGTATTTTCCCTGGTATTCATTATCCAGAAAAGTTTAAGACTCCTGACTTTGAAAAATATGACGAGTTAGGAGATCCTTACACACATCTAAAGTTGTTTATTGGAGAATTGGGATCTTAAGCAGAGGATGAAAAACTCAGAATGCAATTGTTCCAAAAAAGTCTAACTGGAGAAGCCCGTTCGTGGTACACAAGATTAGACAATTCAAAGATCCATAGTTGGGAAGAGCTAGCACACGCTTTCCTCACCCAATACAACTTTCAATCTCAAATGGCTCCTGATCGGTATCAAATTACCAAGATTAAGAAACAGTCTAATGAGTCTTTCAGAGAGTATGCTCAGAGGTGGAGACGCCTGGCTGCCCAAGTTAGTTCTTCCATGACAGAATCAGAGATGGTCATAACTTTCATAGACATACAAGAAGCACCTTTCTATGAAAGAGTTTTAGCCGGCATCGGCAAGCCATTTTTTGAAATGGTCAAACATGGGGAGATGGCTGAAATGGGATTGAAATCCAGAAAGATTCAAGACCTAGCTGCACTCAAAGCTGTTGCTGATCACATCCAATCTGGAAATTGTGGGAACAACCCTCAGAGGGTCCATAAAAAGAAAGAGGAAGATGTTTCCCTGATACTACAGGGTCAAAAAGGCAATCAGAACATGCCTATCCAGAGGAGAAATTACACTCCCTTTCAAGCACAGTCTTCAAATCCTCCAGTACCAAAAGGTGGAGAAGCTAAACGCCCTCGAGTATTCACACCCTTAGGGGACACCCTCGAGAACATTCTCAATCTTCTAACAACACAGAAGAAAATCACACATCTGCTTCCACCAGCCAGCCTTAATGGACGGGGTTTTAATGCTGCTCGGAAATGTGCTTATCATGTCGGGGCACCTGGACATGATACTCAGGATTGTTGGGCCTTGAAACATAAAATCCAAGACTTGATAGACAACGGTGAAATCGTGGTCACTAAACCCGATCAGCCTCACGTTCAAGACAACCCTCTTCCTCAACACAAGGAAGAAGAGGTCAACATAATAAATTGGAGCAGCGGACAGAGTTCCAATTTCAACTGTGAATCCTCCCCGGCCCCCAAAGATGGTGATGATAGATGGGATTATGCCAAGTTCCAATTCACAATGGAACGAAAGATAAAAGCTCTCTGTAAACAAATTTAGCAATTGGCAGAACTGGTGACTTATCAGCATCAAGTGACTCGTCAGCTAATCAGTCAGGAGCATGCCAGTCTCCTACTTATTGTCATGAATATTCCCTCTTCACTTTCAGAAAATGAAATGCTGGAAGACAAAGTGACGAAGAGAGCAAATCTTAAGGCCCGTTGGGATTTTGCCAACAAAAGGGAATTCACACATTTGGGCTAACCTATGGAGGAAATCCTTCATATGTTAATCAATAAAGGAAGGATTAGTTCCCTTCTACCTCCAATCAACCCCCGTTTAGGACGATACAACTCTGAGGGAGTATGTCAATATCATTCTCAATCTCGCGGTCATAGCACAGAAGAATGTTGGGCACTCCGCCACCTTATTCAAAATTTAATCGACAATGGCGTACTGCGCCTGGCAGATAACGACACTGTGTTACGGGCAAGTGATGATTCGGGTCCTACTAAGTGGAAGAGTGTAGTAGCAGTCATATCCGCTGAAAATGATGGGGTTAACAAATCACTTATCATGCCAGTAATTCAACTCAAGGGAATCAACAATCCTTCGAAAGTGGCCGCTCCCGAGCCAATTAACTTGTCGTACAGAGCACAATATCCTATTGTTAGCTTGCGCACAGTTTCGTGGAATTATGGAGAAGGTGAAGGGTCCACCTCGCATACAACCGCTACAGTGTCGAAGGAGAATCCACTGTATCTTCCCCAACGGGTAATAAAGCATGTCATCAAGTATAAGGGGAAAGTACCCATTGAGAAGATTGAAAATTTCCTCCGCACTATGGGTCATAACGAAGCCAAGGTGGTTTTAAGCTTGAAAGAAGCTCCACAACAGATATCAATCTTGGACTTGGTCCTGACTTCCGAGAATCACCGGAAGGTCTTGTTAAAGGTTTTAAAAGAAGCCTATCTACCAACATCAGTTGATACGGAAAAGTTTCAACATCGGGTTGATCACATTTTCAACAACAATGTGATATCCTTCACTGATGATGACATAACGCCCGAGGGAACCGGTCATTGCAAACTGTTGCACATTACGGTCTTATCCTCCGGATATAAGGTGGCTGAAGTTTTAATAGATGGAGGTTCCTCTCTGAATATCTGCCCATATGCTATCTTGGTGAAGATGAATATCAATCCCAATCGAATTCGGAGTAGCCATACCATTATCAAAGCTTTTGATGGAGCCCGCCGTAACTCGGTCGGAGTAGTTGAGTTACCAATTGAAATTGGTCCTTATACATTCTGCGTATCCTTCCATGTGCTCAAGATAGATTCGGGATACAACCTACTCTTGGCACGACCATGGATTCACATGGCAGAGGCAGTCCCCTCCACTCTTCACCAACAGTTGAAATACATCATCAACAATAGCCTGGTCACAGTCAACACTGAACCGGAGATTCCTCAGCACGGGGACATGCTATTCATCAATGCCAATAAGGATGTTGAGCCAATTAGTTTTCAGGCTTTGGAAATAAGCAATACCCAATACCATGCTTTTGGAACGCCACTGCCCGAACCCCAGATTTCTGCCGAGGTAATGTCGGCCACTCAAGAAATAATGTCGTTGGGTCATAAACCGGGTTAAGGGTTGGGTAAAGATTGCCAGGGTATCAAGTACCCTATTCGCTTAACCCAGTAAATTGGGACAGCTGGCCTAGGCTCTTCTGCCAGATCTAGTCACAGGAATCCTCATAAGCATCAGCGGATTCCTGCAGCTTCAACCATGCGGCATTTAGCTTCGCCTGCAAGCTCCGAGTCCGTACAACCTCCCGTAAAGGTGCCAGCCAATATAATGGAGATGTTATTTCCCAAGCCGGTATCGGTGAAGGAGAAAGAAATCTTTGTTCCAGATTCCGCATTGGATGAAGAGGAACGAAGAATTAAGCAAGACGTCATCTGAATGATGTTCGGCATACGTATCATCGTTCATAATGAGCATACCAACAGATACACCCCAGACGTAATGGCTATCATTCGGGACAGGGAAGATGATGATAATCCCTCTATCACTGCAGTGCACCCGGAATTTACTCTTGCCAATTGGAACATCATTCCTTGCATTGGTCGTCAAGGGTAAAGCGGGCGAAAACTCTTTCTGCCCTGTAGATATAATAACTGCTTACTTTTCTATACAGTATTATCGGTTTATTTTGCCAGTATATGCTAACACTGTGTATGATCAACACATTTCATATATACTAAGTGAAAGCATATTTTGTTTCAAGACTCTGAATTTAGATGTGCCTGTACTTGCTGATATGGTGCCTCTTCTCCACAAGGATTGGACCTTTGATGTAGAGATGAATTTAGCCTTAGTGGATATACAGGATGACATTGAGGTGCCTCCAAAAATTCAAGAATGGGTCAAAGACAAACCCAAATCCAACCTTGATCAAATCACTCCTTTCAATCTCGGAACCTTAGAAAATCCTAAGTTAATCTAGAATTGTTCAGATCTTACCCTAAACCGACGGAATGGCATGGTTACGCTACTAACCCAGTTCCAGGATGTGTTTGCATGGTCTCTTGAGGATATGGTGGGTTTGTCCACTGACATTGTCCTTCATCGCCTTCCCATTAAAGAGGGATTTAAGCCAGTCAAGCAAAAGCTTCAGCGATTGAAACCTGAATGGAGTTTAAAGGTGAAAGAAGAAATTGTGAAATAGTTTCAAGCTGGCATCATAATGGTGTCTACATATCCTGAGTGGATATCTAACATCGTGCCCGTACCTAAACCTGGAGGGAAGGTGCGTGTTTGTGTGGATTACCGGGACTTGAATAAGTCTTGCTTAAAAGATAGCTTTCCCGTGCCATTTATCCACATTCTCATTGACAATACTGCACAATACGACATGTATTCCTTTACAGATTGCTTTGCAGGATATCATCAGATCATGATTGCCGAGGAAGATCGTGAGAAGCCTGCTTTCATCACTCCTTGGGAAACTTTTTATTATAGACGGTTGTCATTCGCCCTCATCAATGCTGGAGCTACCTATCAACGAGCTATGATGGCTCTTTTCCATGACTTAATGCATAAAGAGATTGAGATCTACGTGGATGACATTATTGTCAAATCCCGGAAGGAGGATGACCATATAGACCATCTCAGGAAGTTGTTCAACAGGTTGCGTAAGTACAACTTGAAGTTGAATCCAGCTAAGTGCGCCTTTGGCGTTAAATCAGGCAAGTTGCTAGGATTTCTAGTTAGCCACAAAGGGATAAAGTTGGATCTTGCCAAAATCCAAGCCATCATGAAAATGCCCATTCCTCAGATAGAAAAGGAAATACGGGGATTTTTGGGAAGAATCAACTTCATTAGCAGATTTATCTCTCAACTCACAACAACCTATGAGCCAATCTTCAAGCTATTGAGGAAGAACTCCTCCATGAAATGGAATGAGGAGTGCCAGAATGCCTTCCTTACAATCAAGAAACAGCTAATCAAAGCTCCCATCTTGGTACCACCCAGGGATGATGTTCCCCTATTTATGTATCTGTCCGTAAGTGACAATGCTATGGGCTGCATGCTGGGACAGAAGGACGATAGAGGCCTAGAACGAGCTATCTATTACCTCAACAAAAGATTCAGCAGCAGTGAACACAAGTACACTCTGATCGAAAAGACGTGTTATGCTTTAGCATGGGCTTCCATGAGGTTACAGCATTATCTCCATGGTCACACAACCCATCTCATATCCCGCGTGGATCCTCTCAAGTACGTGTTTAACAAACCCATGTTAAATTGCAGGCTGTCCAGATGGCAGTTGATCCTACAGCAATTAGACATCGTATATGTGACTCAAAAGTCCATCAAAGATAAAGGAATTGTGGATCAACTGGCCGCCGCACCATCAGGGGATTTCAAACCCTTGGAGACACATTTCCCCGATGAAGGAGTAATGACAGTTCAGCAACACCATCCGTACGATACACGCCAAACGTGGAAGATGTATTTCGATGGAGCTGTTAATATGGAAGGTTCTGGAGCTGGAGCATTTTTAGTATCTGATACGGGGGAGCAGTATTTCGTCGCGGTCAAATTATAGTTTGTCAGCACCAACAATACGGCTGAGTATGAAGGCTGTCTTATGAGACTAAAACTTGCCTGTTCAATGGGCATCAGGCGGTTAACTGTCCTTGGAGATTCAAAGTTGGTAATCAGACAATCCACCGGAATCTATCAAATCAAGGAATTACATTTACTGCCTTACCATCGGCAGGTTTTAAAGATGGTTGTGGGGTTCGAAGAAATATCCTTTCTACACATTCCTCGTAATAGGAATGATTTTGCGGACGCGTTAGTAACCTTGGCCTCCTTGATCCGCATATCAGACAAGGAACACTTGTCAAACGTCACAATTTCCCTGCATAAGGCCCTAGCCTATGGGAATTACGTTGGAGAAGTATCGGATGAGCTGCCTCCCATCCAACATCCTTGGTATCAGCATATCAAGGAATATCTGTGAGATGGATCTACACCCGTTGAGGCGAGCCCGACTGAGATAAGGTGGATCCACCGACTTGCTATGAAATTCTACCTGAGTAGAGATGCGCTGTACAAAAGAGATACAGGATCAGGTCTCCTCAGATGTTTAGACAAAGATCAAGCCCAAAGGCTTATGGATGAAATCAATGGCGGAGTCTGTGGCCCCCACATGAGTGGCCCCCTCCTTGTCAAGAAAGTCCTCAGGACAGGACATTATTGGCTATCTCTCAAAGCTTATTGCAATGACCATGTCAAGAGATGCTATCAGTGCCAGATTCATGGGAATGCTATACACGGCCCTCCACGGGAACTTCATAATATGAGTTCACCTTGGCCCTTCTCAATGTGGGGAATAGACGTTATCGGACCCATTGAGGCTAAAGCCAGTAATGGTCATCGATTTATCTTCACCATGATCGACTACTTCACCAAGTGGGTAGAAGCAGCCTCCTTCCCCAGGGTTACTAAAGAAGCCATCATTGCTTTCATCAGAAACAATGTCATTTGTCGATATGGACAACCAGAGGTGATTGTGTCCGATAATGCCAAGAACCTCAACAACAAAATGATGGAGGAATTATGCAGTAAATTCCACATCAAATATCTCAACTCAGTCATCTATCGTCCGAAGATGAATGGTGTTGTTGAAGCGGCTAACAAGAACATCAAGAAGATTATGCAAAAGATGTCCACCAATCACAAAAATTGGCCTGACCAATTGCCTCTGACTCTGTTAGCCTATAGAACCTCAATGCGCACTTCCACTGGGGCAACCCCCTACGCATTAACCTATGGGATGGAAGCTGTACTCCCCATAGAAGTGGAGATGGAATCCCTCAGAGTATTGATAGACGCTCAGTTGGATGAAGACCAATGGGTACAAGATAGATATCACCAATTGGCTTTAATAGACGAAAGACGAACCACGACTATCTTCCATGGTCAATTATATCACAAAGGATCGCCAAATCCTACAACAAAAAAGTCCGGCTACGGCAATTCAGACAACATGACTTGGTTTTGAAAAAAATCTCTGACAACCAAGATCAGTCTAAGGGAAAATTCGCTCCTAACTGGGAAGGCCTGTTTATTGTCAAGGAAGTATTGACAGGAGGCGCTCTCAGATTGCAAGAAATGGACGGCGATGAATTTCCACAAGTCATCAACTCGGACACCGTGAAACGATACTATGTCTGAAGTTGCCATCAAGTAAACATTCTGGTGGTAGACCATCAGGTCTCCAGTCATTCCGGTTCTTTAAACCTTTACCACAAACAACTTTTCTACACTTTGCCCCTCAGGGAAACATACCTTTCAAGCCAGCAGCCTGGCTCTCCTTTGTGTTCATGCAATTTAGGTCATCCCACCACGAATTGAACCTCTTGCGTATACAGTTTGGCTACCCATACCTGGGATCAAACTTTTCACCTGCAGTTTATCCTCAACCTAGGATTAAACTTTCTCTTCCCCGCACTCTGACCTGCACATGGGATTACGCTTTTTGTCTCGCCTTGAGGGGCGAACTATGTCAACCTGATCTCCTCTTCAATAGTACTACGTAGGCAACCATTTCATATGGCCCGGTCACAATAAAACAAAAATAAAACAAACATTCCCACACCATTCCTGCCACATACAGCGTTGAACCTCTTACACCAGGTTCGAACTACGCAGACCTGATCTCCTCTTCAATAGGAGTACGTAGGCAGCCATTCATGGTGCGGTCTCACCCCCTACCAAAACATAAACCCTTGTCAGTTGGTACTGGGATCATCCTTCAAACCACTACATTTCATTCGGCTTCAGACCAAAGGGATGAAATTACCTGAACTCCTCCCAACTAGGAGATTCGGCGACCATCTATGTTGCGGTCATACCTTGAAGAGAAACACCAATCCATAAGAGATGGAATTAACTAGGCTTCTCCTAAATAGAAGTACTGGCGACCAACTATGGTGCGGTCAATCTCAGAGAGGAGAAAGCCACACTCTTCTCCTCATTTCCATACAGAAACCAGTCCCAAGACACCATAGATGGTAGGGATACATCCAGATCGATGATCCATTCTGAACTATCCAGAGACAACTCAATGTCCATCCACCCAGGAAAAATTCAGAATACATCAAGATCATAAGCCCTGAAGCAGCAGGAAGAATATCAAGCAAGTAGCAAAGCATATCTAAAAGGGAAGTGATCAAAATTATATTTTCCTTTCATATATATAATGTTGTTTGATATACACAATGTAAACTGTACATGACAAAATAGCTAGGTTAGTCTGTGCAGGAAAATACAAGATCATCTATAAGTCAGGGTATATGCGAGCTAACAAGCCCAACATGGCGTCCCTCTCAGAAGATGGAGGTAAAGTTGTGGTCTCCTGTATGAGAATATCCACACGACCCAACAGATCTGCAGCCATCTGCATGGTGACCATATGATCATTAATATATGCGCTCATCTCTGCGATCATGCCAGTGGTAAGGGACTTCACTGCAGTACTATCTGTGACGGCTACATCCCGGGCAGATATGGCAATATCCCGCTCTACTATCACTGCATCTCTGGCTGATATAGCCTCATCCCGCTCAACGACAGCGGCATCTCTACGAGCCAATGCCTCGTCTCTCTCTAATAGAGCGGCCTCCCTCCCATCAAGAGCAGTCGACATCATAGATCGAATCTGATCTCTCTCAAAGGTCATCAGATGAAGACTTTGCTCTAAGTATTGTGCCGAGTGCTGAATCACAACAGTACTGGTACTCGGAGAATTCGAAAGAAATGCTGGCAACCCAGCAGTGGGCTCCTCCTCGATGCAGGTATCAGTGTCCTCCATGGGCTCTACATCATCTAACTCACACTCCGGTACTGCAAATACTGCTGCAGTCAATAAAATCTATGTCTCCATCCACGCAAAATACTCTGCGGAATAACCAGGATGGCTGACAGAAAAAGCCGCTATCTCGCGCCGATCCCAGCAGGCATATACCCAAGATTGGTCTTCTACTGAAAGGTACCGAGAAGCTGAACGCTGACCTGTCGCCCCCTCAAAAGGATGAAAATCCTGGAACTGGTCGAACTGCGACATTACGGCCAATGGGTGATAAGTGATCACTCCCCTCAAACCAGCCAGAGGGAGATAGTCCATGCCCGAAGCATGAGTAATGAAATTGTATGGTGAGTTAAGCCCTGAACACGGCATTATGCTGAATGGATCTCTGATATCTGCCAAGAATGTGGACCAGGACAGAGCATCTATACACTCTGATGGCTGAAAAGAGTATGACATAGCTACATCATGGGTGAAGCAGTACCCATGCCATCTAAAAGTGCCAATCGATCTCAAGTGTGACATGAACCACACATATAGCATGACTGAGCTACCTCCTGTGAACACTCCTGTAGGATACGTGCAACAATATGATGCCAACCGCAGGGTCTCTGCTACAATCATAGGTACAATGGTACGACCCTCCCTGAGAGCTCTCACAGCCATGATAACGCCTATATCTATCTCATCCATATATCGCGGCATATACACATATGACAGTACACATAGCATCGGTACGTCAACTCTGGCCAAACGCCAATGATCCTCCGGTGTGGTGAAATCCCTGGAATATCGTGAATAGCTATCCTCCGAGCCAAATCTGTCGTACAGAAAACGCTGGGATATCACGTGGCCAGATATCAACTCATCCTATACCACTCTGTGCCTCAATCCTGTGAGAGTCATGAATCGTCTACTCATGTCTCCCAAAGCCAGATGCACGCAAGGTCTGTCTAGAGGCAACATCGTCAAACGTGCATACTCCTCCAGAGTAGGAGTCAACTCATGGGTACTGAATCGGAATACCTGCCTATCCGGTAGCCAATGCTCTATCATCCCGTCCACAAATCCTGCGGGAACTTGAAAAGTCAAAAAGGTCATGGTATGCTATAATAAATGATCTACAGTCACCCTATCTGGTGGTGACATGCTATCATACCACGATCGCATACCCGACTCCACCACTGACGGTGGGGTATAATCTATACGGCTAACTGTCGAAGAAGACATCTGTGCGGGTCGTGTCATAAGACCATCCAGGAGTCAATGCTGAATATCTCTGGACATACATACATATGCATAACATGATACATGCATAACAGATAATAGATGGCAATATGATATAGGGAATGGAAATACTGTGCATACATTCCTAAGTATATTATCATCTAATACATCATCTCTGTACAGCTACAAATATAGGGAAATGGGGCACAGACGCCCTACTACTAACAGAGGCCTATCAAAAGATATAGCGAGAATGGGGAACAGCCACCCAATATCTAACAGAGGCCTATCAAAAGATATAACGAGAATATACATCAGAAGAAGACCAGGGTCTCGATATCCACATCATCAATCCTGTCCACATGATGTAACTCCTCCTGAGTCATTGGATCTCTATCAATAGGGATGTCAGGCCTATAAAGAGGAGGATCTGCACCGACAAAACAAAATGGGTCGTCCGAGGGGCCAGCGCCTGAGCTGGATGGATCAAACGAATCTGCCTCTGCCGGATCTCTGCCCAAATATCGGATAAAGATATGTGCCTGGTCCAACTGCCGGGTCAAACTATCAATCTGTGTCACATGAGTTGGATCTCGAACACAGGCTAGCCAATCTATCATCATCAAGGATCCTGGAACTATGTCCCTCATAAACTGTGTGGCGCGGGACTAGGCTCCAATAGTGCGAGGGAACCACCAACGCTGGAATATCTCCTGAGTACATGGACCCTCTGACAATGCAAATTCATCCACCCCCAACAATGGGATATCAATGACGGGTGACTATAATACGGGCCAAGAACGCCTAGCAGGAGGCAAGATCGGTATACAGATCTCCCCTGTGGTGCTCCTGATAGCATGCTCTCCTAAATAGAGCTCCCAGCCTCCATCCGTGAAGAGAGAAACTCTCCTGGTGGAAATCACATACTCGACTCTTGTCGGGTATCCATCCTCAAAACCCACAGTCAGGTGTTCCCCAGAATAGGGAAGCCAAGTGATGGTGTCGGCCGTCAGCAACTCCAGCTGCATACGGCAATGAGTGAATCCCTCAGCTACAGGGACCTCTAGCAGAATCGAATGGTGCCATCGTCGTCCTCGTGGATATGTGTCTAAACCTAACACACTCACGGGACGTAAGCATGGAAGCCTCTTATAGGCCCAGAACTGCCAATACAATAAAAAAGTATATCTGCTATCAGTAAACATTCTTAACCTATAAAGAGGAAACGATAAGAGAAATACTCACCAGCAGAAACGGGTAAAATCCTAGCCAAGTCTCGGTCAAATCCTGTGAGTGCATATGCATGCCCCGGAGGAAATAGGCAAAGGTATAGGAGCCCCAATCATACTCTCCAATACGGTCCACATCACGTGTAGCGCTGATCAAAGCAAAAGATACCGTGGAAGAATTATCTGCTATGAAGCAGCCTCGAATGATCATCAGGAACAATCGCCGCAGAACGCGATCCCTGATCCTGGCATCATCAGATATGGGCTCACTCAATAGCCCGCTCATAGCATCTACGCTCAAAAGACCTGAACGGACAGTCCTGCCTGCCGGAACTCCTAATAAGGATCTAACGGCAGTAGGGGTAATATTTGTCATGCAAGGCACTGGCTCCCCTCCAAACTCCATACATGTGATAAATCGCTAATCCATAGGTGTCATCATCACCTCGTAATCCAGCAGATGGAGTGATTGAGTCTGATGAAACCATCACTCAGACAATGCCCTGAGATAACCCCAGGGACAACGACGGGGAAGGATGGAGAAAAATGCCCCAAATCCCCACTCATGCACTACCGCTCTATAGTCAGGATGAAGCGCCTGATACATGGAGTGAATGCTGAATCAGTTCCCTCGAGGCTGTGTAAAACCAGGGACCTGCATGAAATGCAGATCAACATCAAAACCCTTTAATCCTCATCAATAGAAAAGAAGGAAGATCAAAGTCTAATGCCATACCTCTTTAGCATGCAAATACATCGATGGATTTCTGTCCAAATCACCCAGTAACTCTGGGTTCACCACTTGAATGCTCAGAAGCTCCCTACGAGGGACATGTGCAGCAGGAGCGGGGTCCTCTATCAGAATATGTGCCTCCTCGTCCTCAACGTCTAGAACATCTACCTGAATAGGACGTATTACAGCCTCCACCAACTGATGAGGCTGTTTGACAGAACGAGGACGAGGTACTTCAGAAGCCCTCCGTCGTACGCCCGAAGCGGTCCTATAGGAACTGCTCGGCTGATCCGAATCCATAATATCTGGACAACAAGTCTCCAAATTACCTCAGAAAGGGTGTGGTATTTCTTTACCTGGAACTTTCTAAAATGCATTTTATGACTATATGTATGCATTTACTTTAACATATAATAGAGTTAAAAATGCATGACTACCCAATGCCTACATTTGGAAAAATTTTGCCATAGTCCCCTTTAAAAAAATAGGACTATTCACATGCATACAGGCATGTCTAGGTGGCCATTCAGTAGCACACCTGCCCCAAAGTCATATACATAATATATGCATTAAAAATTAAAATCATCATGCATAAGGCCAACCTCAATGCTAGGAGTACTTTGCCTTGCTACCTTATGCTCATTGGACCTCAAATAGGACAAAAAATACAGAAAAAGGTGCCAATTTGACTGTCTCAGAAGTCAAATTTTTTCACATCATTATGTTCAGCATGGTTTAATATTAACATTTACTATGTTGAATATTTTTTATCAAGTTATATGTGCATACATAATCACTACTATTTTTTTAGATGCATTTCATGCGATAACTCAAAATCCAACGGACAGAAACGAAAGAAAATACAGGCATATGTTACCAGGACAGTGTAGAACACTTGTACGGTGATAGAATTTGCAGAAAGCAGCCCGAACTCAGCAGATCTGAAGATGGCTCGCGGTTTTCTCTATGCGAAGCAAGTTGAAAGTGACTTGTGAAGACCAACCTGCAGGATTTATGATCCACGGTTGGCCGCAGGCCCATCTGCGACTGCAGTAGGTGCACCTATGGCACCCCTATATGGGACCCACCCCTTCGGCTCGGTCCAGTTCGAGTTGCAAAGGAGTTCTTGCAGATTAGCAAAGTCAAATCGAAAATAAAAATGCCACGCGATTGAGCAAAACTGCATACAATCCTGGTCCTCTCAAATTAGGCTTTGAATCTGTACATTACTCATTGGTAGTCACCTGAGTATAAGGTATACCCTGCCAATGATCCTGGTTGTCATAAATTACAGACAGCAATACCTTATACAGGTCTGATGACACCAACTCCGGGTCAGTACCCTACGTGAGATCCCCGACGGGGGTTACAACGTGAGATCCCCGACGGGGGTTACAACATGAGATCCCCGACGGGGGTTACAACGTGAGGTCCCCGGCGGGGGTTACAACGCATGCTCATCCATTGACACACAAATCAACGAAGGTCAAGCAGCCTTGACGTTGTTTCAGCCGATGGCAAGTAAACTCATCGAAGCATGGAAAGTTGTTTAATCATTGCGTACGTGTATATTCATCACTCCCCAGGAGATCCCCGATGGGGGTTACAATATGAAGTCACGGCAGGGGATTACCACGTACATGCAAGCCGTTGACACACAAATCAATGAAGGTCAAGCAGCCTTGACATTATTACAGCCGATAGCGATTTAAACCTATCAGAGCTCTAGAGCTATTCGAGGTTTTCACACCCGACCACTCATATTCCACAGCAGATCCCCGGCGGGGGTCACAACGCACTATTCCGGTGATCTACACGACAGTAGATGTCAAGCAACCTTGACAATCTACCCACAAAGTTTCAGTCGTTGATTCACACGTCGACAAAGGGAATGTCCATAAAGAGGATAAATGATGGAATATGTTATACACATCCTCAAACAGGTCAAGCTTCATCCCCATAGATCTCTCACACATAAGAGGTACATCTTCGAGATCAAGTCATAATCAAAGACACAGGACCTTGGTGATAACTCCAACATCAACATCTTAACATATTCGGATTACACATCAAAATCTGGTCATCGTTGCCAACCCCCAGTTGAAGTAACAGGGAGCCAGCAATCATCCCTAGCATATTGGGCTACAACCCCATACACACGCATCATACATTTGCATCATGTTGCTATCCCTAGTACCATATTCATCTTGTTACGTTTCAAGTGTCTAGGATTCTTTATCCTACCCATGCATCGCCATGCATGAGTAAGATAAAGAGGGGCATCTGTAGACACTTAAAATTTTCTGTACTACTATAACTAACATTACAGGAGAGCAGATTCGTCTTTTAAGAGGGAACCCTGAAAGACGATCCATATCCGTACCGGATACTACCGGAAGTTCAGCATCAACCCCAGATTGCAATCTGGGAGTAACAATTCCAATCTCGGAGATAACCCCAAGGCATGCAGATTAATATCGTACACACATGGGAGAAGACCGATTAATCTTGAAGATAACCCCGAGCTATCCAGTCTCAGTCCCAACCATGGGAATAGCCACCAACCTTGGTGATAACCCCAAGGAATGCAATTTCGGCAATAACCCCGAAAATGCTTATTACAAGTGCGACCAGCTTCAATCTCGGCGCTCACAACGAGATCCACTGTACCAGTCCGGCGATAACATCGGGAAGACAGATACACCTCAAGGATGACAATGAGGACCTTCAACCAATTGCAGCAGTCCAATCCCAGCGAAGCTGAGCAACGTCTGCTTTATCAGCCCAATCCGGCGATAACACCGGTGAGGGCAACATCATCATCTGACCAACACGATGCCATGCCACGTCATCTCAACATCTCTACGCAACAATGTCCCACAAGACTAATCAATCCCAAGTGACTATTGTATGGGGTAACGGAAGAAAGTTGAAGCTTGAAGACCGGAGGGCACCGTCCCATCTTTAGTGACTTCGTACAAACTCTAGTCCCTTGCCATCGTACAACTCTCGATAATGGCAGTCTGAAATAGGTCCTGTATACCTCAAACAGATGCCCGGATTGCACTTCTGAAAGTTCGAGTGGACATTACAGTGCCCAAGTGCACGTACTTCGAGATGACCTGAGCTGAAAAACCCGGGCCCACCCGGGTTGCCTCTGGTACACCTGCAGCTAATATGCCTATAAATAGAGGCCTTGGGGTGCTGATTTTTAAGGAGAAAACGGCGAGGACGCCCTGCCCAATTTGCTCTGCACTCATCCCATGCAGTGTACTTTTCCCTTTTAAACACATGTGAGCTCATATATAGCCTCTTTTGTACCTACAAAAGCCAGTGTTTACCCACTATAAAGATATAGAATTCTTCTTTAGCAGTCAGCTGTAAGACTTCTCACACACTTTAGAGTCTTTCTCTTCATCTCTGCACACACCCTTCTACACGTTGAGAGTCGTGTTGCTCGTTTTTGCCCAGACTTCGGTCCGTAGTTTTATTTCAGTCTGTATATATATATATATATATATATATATATATATATATATATATATATAAACTAATATTATCGAGTTATGCCTCGATTGAGCCTAAACTTCGGTCTGGAGCGTTTATTTGCTTTCCTATATATATATTTATATATATGAACTGTGTATCGAACTTTGTTCGATTGAGCCTAGACTTCGGTCTGGAGCGTTTATTGCTTTAATATATATATACTTATTTATATTAACTGTATGTCGAACTTTGTTCGATGAGCCTAGATTTCGGTCTGGTACGTTTACTCGTTTTTATATATATATACTTATATATATAAACTGCTATCGAACTTTGTTCGGTGAGCCTAGATTTTATATCCGGTGTGTTTACTTGATTTTCTATATATATACTTATATATATATATAAATATATATGAACTATTATCGGACTCTGTTCGATGAGCCTGGATTTTACATCTGGTGCGTTTATTGCTTTTATGTATATATATATATATATATATATATATATATATATATATATATATATCGTCCTGCCTGGAGTTCACTTCGTGGCAGTTGATCGCTTTGTACAGCTTTCTTTACGTTTCGTCCCGCCTGGAGTTTCCTTCGTGGCGGTTGACCGTATTTACTGCTTTACTTACGTTTTGTCCTGCCTGGAGTTTCTTCCGTGGCGGTTGATAGCTTTTATAGCTTTATTTACGTTTCTGATCCCCCATGGATGTGCTTCGTGGTTGGTGATCACGTATGTATATATATATTTACAGCTTTTATATATATACCTGCTTACTGCGTTTATATCAATTGCGGCATCATGTGAGCCTAGGAATCATGTGATCACAGATTCAGTCCCCTGAATCTAGATTCGGTTCCCGTGATGGACCTTTTCAGCTGTAAGCAGCTTGGAAATTTATCTGTGATGTTTGGATTTCCTCAAATGGTTTTCATACCCATGAGGAATTCAGCACCTTTTTGTACATTTATTTTCGTACGGATGCCTCGCATTTGTCAAATAAAATCTATCAAGCTGAGCACTTAATAAAATGGGAGTGTAAAAGTTCTCAATTACTATTGAGCATCAGGGTTTGAAAAATCTCTTTTATAAAATATCACTGCCATATCTTGCTTAAAATTAAATTTTTACATAAAATTCAAACCCTGTGTATATAGGTGCAAACGAGGCCTCAAACTACTTCCAAATAACCGCACATTGATCCACACACACACATTCAGATAATAGTTTCTTGAAAAGAGGTGGTCACCATGATAACACGGATTTCGGGGGGTGCCTAACACCTTCCCTCCGCATAACCAAGTCCCCGGACCCTAATGAATCTCGGTTTCACCGACCCGCTTAGCAGTGTCACATCACTGGGTCAATGTGCAAACCTTTTCTCGGTTGTGTTAGTACAACCATTTAAAAAACTAACTGGTGACTCTTAATAATCCATCGTCGACATTATACATGTCGGACCTTTTTCACTTGTTTTTTCAAATAAATCTCACCTAAAATGAGAACACCAAAGAACAAGTAACGGAAAGGGACAATTAAAAATCCTGACGTCGACAATAATCTTATATCAAATCCACACCATAATATTCAAAAATATATTTCTAGAAATATTAATATTTATTCATAAAAATTGGGGTCTTTCGACTTCCTACAAATGATGCCAATGTGGTTCTTAAGTTTCTATAGAAGAACATCTTAACAAGGTTTGGCACGCCAAGAGCAATCATAAGTGACGAGGGAAGTCACTTCTGCAATAGGTCATTTACAGCTCTCTTGGCGAAGTACGGGGTCAATCATAGGGTTGCAACAACATATCGCCCCCAAACGAGTGGTCAAGTTGAGGTTTGCAACAGAGAGGTGAAGAAAATTTTAGAGAAGGTAGTGAATTCGAGCAGAAAAGATTGGTCTCTAAAATTAGATGACGCGTTATGAGCTTTCAGGATAGCATATAAGACACCAATTGGGATGTCTCCGTATCATTTGGTCTATGGGAAAGCATGTCACCTCCTAGTGGAATTACAGCATAAGGCATATTGGGCCATTCAGAAACTCAACTTTGATCAAACACCTGTAGGAGAGAAAAGGTTACTTCAATTGAATGAACTCGACGAATTTCGACTGCAAGCATACGAGAACTCAAAACTGTACAAAGAAAAGGTTAAGAAGTGGCACGTCCAAAAGATTATGCAGAGAAAGTTTGAACCGGGACAATCTGTGTTACTGTTCAACTCAGGACTGAGATTGTTCCCCAGAAAGCTCAAATCTCGATGTTTGGGGCCATTCACGATCAAAACTATTTTCCCACATGGCGCTGTTGAATTGTACAGTAGAAATCCACTCGAGACATTCAAAGTCAACGGGCAGCGGTTAAAGCATTACTAGGGTGGCGACATCGACAACGAAGCTACTGCAATCAGACTTGCCGATGCGCCATGAACAGGGAGTAGTCAGGCTAAAAGACTCAAAAATAAGCGATCATTGGGAGGCAACCCAATTTTCTTTCCATTTATAGTATTTTTGTGTTATGTTATTCATGTCATAGCTTAGTTCATAATTCTAGTAGTGCGTAGATCATTCGTGTATAATTCTTAATCAGTTAGTTTCTATTTTTGTAGTAAATTCGATCATACTTGCTTAATCTTCATGATGTTATCTCATATTTAGTGTTCTGATGGATTTCAGGTACTTAGGATGCAATATGTGTACATGGAGAAGAAACTAAAAAGTTAAATTTCTATACATAATAGACCCCTGCCCCGACGGGCCCATTCCCAGCCTCGCCCTGGCGGGGGAGGTTTTCTGTCCATGCCCTCCCTGGTGGGCTCTTTTAGTTCAAATACCCCCCGCCCCGGCGGGGGTGCAGGAGTCAGAGCATAATTTTTTTTAAAACATATGTGACTTTGTCCACTTCACTTCCCCATTTTTGTTCTCTCATAACCAATCCATCAACCCACTACATACACCCACGAACTTGCCTCAATCTCCACCACATCTCCACCAAATTCGAACTCCTATACCACACTATATATACACAACCCATAAATTTCCTAATTCCATACCAAATTTACATAAAGTCACTCAATTTCAGTCATCAAAAGGCTAGGGTTGTACTCAATTTCGGATTTACAGTAGAGAAAGAGGGGAAAACTATACAAATCAGCAAAATCATCGACAGAAGAGGAAATCAGGAGGTAAGATACTAGTTTCAGTTTATCATCACACTTTTGAATTCAAGATTATCAGTTTGGGTATTGTGGTGGTGTTGCACACCAAGTGTTCGACGAATTGTCAAAAATAAGTTTGGGGGGAAATGGTGAATGTTATTGACTGACATGGCACCTAAGACACCATCGAAGCGACTAAGGGGTGAGGGCTCATGTTCTTCACCACCCACTCGTGCCTTCGACAGACGGAAGTTCACAAGTGCCAACGCCGACAAATACAACTCCTGAGCGGGGTTTGGCATCGAATTCTTTTTATGGGCAGATGCATCGTCAAATACATGAGCAAAGTTGGGAAGTGCTTACAGACGATCCTGAGCCAGCTATAGTGAATATGGTGAAGGAGTTTTACGTGAATGCGGAGGACAGGGCACCGTACATGGCATTTGTGAGGGGTAAGCAAGTTCCCTTCAGTCCAGAGGCAATCAACGAGTATTACATCCTGCGAGCCCCTGCCACATGCCATTATGCTCAGTTACGCGACAGCAATCCAGACTATGACTAAATTTTGACTGAGATATTTAAACCGAAAATAGTTGGGTTAAGGGAAGGAAGGGTGGCACTATTTTCCTGAGCAAGGACTTGAGCCATTATGGCAAAATCTGGTATGTATTTCTGTGCACAAGCTTTTTCCTTCAACGCATACTAATGAGGTGACAAGGGAAAAAGTGCTACTAATTTATGCCATCGTCAAAGACTTTGACATCAACATCAGCTCCATCATCAGTTTCTCTATTCGCCATTGTTTGAGAGGGCCATTCTCCGATGGACTGCCACACTCATCCCTCGTATGTGGGTTGTGCAGGCAGTTAGGCATTAGATGGTCTAGGGATGAGCCTGTACAGTAGCCATTCTAGTTGTTAGACTCCAGAATGATTGCATGATACACTGTTTGGCCTGGAGCGGAGTCTCATCCATGAGGTGTCAGTTTTATATTTCCAGAGGCTTCTGAGGAAGAAGAAGAGGCTGAGGACATTTTGGAGGATGATGAGATGAACGGAGAGCAGGAGACAGAGGAGAGTAGAAGGACGGGAAGGTTCATGTTCAATTCTCAGTTTCGCAGTCTTCAGAGACAGATGGATAAAAGAGACAAAGATGCTAATAGAAAGATGACCCGATTGGCGGCACGACAAGACCATATGTTCAATGCTATGAACAATTCCTTCGCCTCATTAAACGCGTCCTTACAAAGTTTAAATCCAGCTGATGTCGCTCAGTTTCAGTATCAAACGCCATAACCTATGCCACAATATCCTCCTTCCGATTCAGATACAAAGGAGCGTCGAGTGTTTGTTCTACGGCCACCATTGCCACCATCACCACCATCACCTCATGCTTAGCCGGATACAGGGAAGTCCTCTTGTGCTTACTGTTATATTCTTACAATGAGGGCATTGTAACTGTTAAGTTTGAGGGATTTTAGTATAGTTATTTGTTTCATGTTTATGTTATTCGTTTAATTTGCATATGTTTTCATGTTTAGTTTAGGTTTATTATGTTTGCATTCATGTAGTATAGTAGCATTGTAGTTTGCATAGTAGTGTAGCTTGAATAGTTCATTGTATTCGGTTTCTGTTATTATTAAAAAAATGGAAAAATTGAAAAATCGCAAAAATATTAGTTAAGTTTGTTGTGTTAATTGCATTTAAGTTCATTTTGCATGATTCCAGCTGTTAAACAGTTACAATCTGTTATGGCCAATGATGAGATTGGAATTTCGTAGACAAGTATGGTATTGATTATTAGGGCTTTGATGTGCTTTCCTATTATGAATTGAATCTTTTTCTGTTTGAAACTGGTATAAAAAGGATAGCACAACAAGAATAACTTTGTTGACTGATTGAGTCTAAATTGACACATAATGAAACTCTAAAGGATAATGATAGTATAAATAAAAGGAACTCATGAATAGGCAGAGATGGCCAAGATTAGGCAGGAACCTAAGTTTAGAGGGAAATTTGGGGTAAATAAGCTATAAAAAAGAAATATATGTATATATATATATATATATATATATATATATATGAATAAACATCGTGGCTAGTCTAGTTTCGTGGCCTTTGTTACTTGAGTAATTAAGCCCGATGGGATGTCTTTACACCTAGCGCCTTAAGGCCTTAAATGGTTTGGGAGTTATTGGTTGAAAGCTCATTAAGATAGCATTGAAAAGCCTAAGGGAATTAGACATTGCATAGCCATGAGAATTATAAAAAAAAGAATAAAATGGGAAAAAGAGTAAAAAGCCCCCGTAATGAAAAATAAAGCATAAGTATCCCATTTTGACCCTTGAAATTGGTAACTGTTTGATTTTAGTCGGAACTAGAATGTTTTTGAATTTCTTGAGTTTACATTATATGATGCCTTCAAAGAGGCCTATTATGTGTTAAATTTGATTTTATATCAGTTTGCATGGTTGTTAAGCACACACTCACTGAATCAGTGATAACAGTCTAAGATTTGATGATTAACTGAGAAGTTATTGATTTGCCTTGATATGATATATTGTCATGTTTACTTGATTTCTCTTAGGCCAGTTGAATAGACTTGTTTTTGTCATTACTGCTAGATTCGTAGGCATGTAGATTAGCTGCATTGCATTGCATTACATTTTGTGATTGTGCTCGAGGACTAGCACAGTTTAAGTTTGGGGGAGTTTGATGAGTAGGTTTTTTACCTACAAATCAACTTTTAATTTGGACTTAAACAGTGTTAATCCTATCTATTTCTGTTGATTTTTACTTATTTTGTGTTTGTTTTGTGTTTAGGATTGCATTACGTGGCATGGTGGTATAATGGCGGCGTTATGGCTAGACTTGGCATGCAAAAGTCAAGAAATCATCATTGCAGAAATACCCCTGCCGAGGCGGACATATTAGTGAAGGAAACCCCCCCCACCCCCGCTAAGGTGGGGGTATAAGAGCCAACTACAGAAGCACCCCCCCCCCCCCGCCGGGGCAGGCCCTTTCTAGTACAAAACCCCCTGCTAGGGCGAGGGTATGGGGAGAGAGAAAAAGACTTCTGTTTTGATTGAAACTCTACCGCTGATGGATTGAAGACTTGGACATGAATTGGGATTATGTTGGGCATCGTTTTATCAGTGTTATACATAACTTATGTTGGATATAACACATCAGAATAGAGATCAATTATAGCAATCAATCAATTTAACTTTGAGCCCTAATTTTCATAGACGAACATTGGAGGAGAGCAAGGAAGGTCAAGATCACGAAGATTACAGAATTAAAGGCAAAGAAGGGTAGTTTTGTAACTATTCTATTTCTTTAATTTGAATTTTATAATTGGGATGATGAATTCTCTACTTATTTCAGTTTTTAATTCATTTATGATGAACTAAATTCTTAATTAGGCTTGCAATGAATCTTTATTGTTGAACAATGATTGGCATGCCTTAACTTCAGTTCATTAATACTATCAATTTAGTTTATCTATTGTGATTTGCACTTTAATTTATGAATTGCTTGATCACCAATTCTATGTGGATTTATATGAACTCGAGAGATGATGTATGAATCTAGACCTAATCACTTTAGCATGTGTTTTTGAATTTTTTGATTTAATAGAATCTTGATGAATGTTTAGAATAAAGATATACCTAACATCCCATGTAATCGTGTAAAAAACTTGGGATTTAAGCCTTCTTTGATTTTAGTTCACATAGAGATATAGTGAATTAGTTAATTAGGGTGTTTGGCTTGATTATATCAAATTATGGATTTAAGTTAATACGGGGTTAGTCCATCGAGAGATGGCTAATTTTACTTGATTGTTCTTGATTAATAAACTGAGATAGTGAATTGAACTGGAATAAGGTGTGATAATCAAAGTGAAACTTAAAGTGAAGTTGTAAGCCTAATTCTCCATTATCTGCTTGAAATTTACGGTTATTTAGTGTGTTGATTGATTTGGATTTTTAGTTTCTTAGTTTTTCTTAGCTATAATCATTAATTTGGGTAGTTTGATAAAATTGGAATAATATAAAACTGGTAATTGTTAGATTAAATTTCATACTAGTCTCTGTGGGAACGATACTCTATTCATCATTATATTACTTGTTGATCACGTACACTTGTGTGTGAGCGTATCTAGATTTTACCCAACAATAGACTCCAGAACTGCTCCAGCTCCTGCACCTTCCGTGTTTACAGCTCCATCAAAATACATCCTCCATAACTGGAATGTATCCTCCTGATGGTATTGCTGAATTGTCATTACCCCTTCATCAGGGAAATATGTTTCCCAGGGTTTGAAGTCCCCTGATGGTGATGCGACCAGTTGATCCAAAATTTCTTGACCTTTGGCAAACTTTTGAGTGACGGATATGATGTCAAATTACTGGAGGATCAACTGCCATTTGGACAGTCAACAATTCAACATGGGTTTGCTGAATACATACTTAAGAGGATCCATGTGGGATATGAGATGGGTTGTGTGACCATGGAGATAATGTTATAATCTCATGGAAGCCCATGTTAATGCACAACAAGTCTTTTCAATCAAGGTATACTTGTGCCCACTGATGCTAAATCTTTGTTGAGGTAGTAGATAGCTCGTTCTTGGCCTCTATCATCTTTCTGTCCCAGCATGTAGCCCATGACATTATCATTGATTGACAGGAACATAAACATGGGAACATCATCCCTGGGAGGTACCAAGATAAGAGCTATGACCAATTGCTCTTTGATGGAAAGGAAGGCTTATTGACTCTATTCGTTCCATTTTTTGGAGGAATTCTTCTTTAACAACTTGAAGATGGGCTCACAGGTTGTTGTGAGTTGGGAGATGAATCAGCTGATGAAGTTGATTCTTCCCAGAAATCCCCGTATTTTCCTCTCTGTCTGGGGTATGGGCAACTCAGTAATGGCTTGAATTTTGGCAGGATTCAGCTCAATACCTTTGTGGCTCACTAGAAATACCAACAACTTGCCTGACTTGACACCGAAGGTGCACTTGGCCAGATTTAACTTCAAGTTATACTTGCGCAACCGATTGAAGAGCTTTTTGAGATGGTCTATGTGGTCTTCTTCCCTTCGGGACTTGACAATGATGTCATTCACATAGACTTCTATCTCTTTATGCATTAAATCAAGGAAAAGAGCCATCATGGCTCGTTAATAGGTAGCTCCGACATTGATGAGGCCAAATGACAACCTTCTGTAGCAAAAGGTTCCCCAAGGAGTGATGAATGTTGTCTTCTCCCGGTCCTCTTCAGCAAACATGATTTGGTGATACCCAACAAAGTAGTCAACAATGGAGTACATGCCATACTAAGTTGCATTATCAATGAGTATGTGGATAAATGGTATCAGGAAGTTATCTTTGAGACAAGCTTTGTTTAAATACCTATAATCCACGTAAACTCGCACCTTCCCTCCGGGTTTAGGTACGGAAACTATGTTTGATAGCTACTCAGGGTATATTGATACCATGATAATGCCAGCTTAAACTTGTTTCACAATTTCTTCCTTGACTTTCAAACTCCACTCAGGTTTCAATCGCCTAAGTTTCTGTTTGACTGGCTTGAATCCCTCTTTAATGGGTAGGCGATGAATGACGATGTCAGTTGACAAACTGATCATATCTTCATGAGACCATGCAAACACATCTTGGAATTGGGTTAATAAAGTAACCATTGCATTCCTTTGGCTTGGGGTAAGGTTCATACCAATTTTGATTTGTTTGGGGTTTTTTGAGGTTCCAAGGTTGAAAGAGGTGGTTTGATCAAGGTTTGGCTTAGGTTTGTCTTCGATCCATTCTTTGATCTTCTTAGGCACCTCATAGTCCTCTTGCTCAATCTCCATCAAGTCAGAGTTCAACTTTACATCAAAGTTACATTCCTTGTGAAGAATTGGCATCCCATCAGCAAGTTTAAACAAATCTAACTCTTGAGTCCTGAAACAAAATGCTTTCACTTAATATATGAAACTGTTTGATCATACATAGTGTTAGTATGGCATGACAAAAATAACTGCTAATACTATGTAACAAAAGTAAGAAATTATTACTATCTATAGGGCAAGGGGATTTTCTGCCCTTTTTACACTTTTTGGCAAATGCAAGGAGTACTGCTCCAATTGCCGAGGGTCAAGTCCTGGTGGACAGCTGTGATGAAGAGGCGGTTATCATCATCCTCCTCTTGAATAATGACTATGACATCTGGGCAGTCATCATCTGAGATATCCTTGTTCATACCCTCGGTATGCATGAGGACATACATCTTTGATAACCGTCTCTTTATGTCTTGTTTGCGCCTTTGATTCCTTTCCTCAATGTCGAAGTCTGGAATTAGTACTTCTTTCCTGTTAGCCGGTCTAGAAACAACATACCAGCCACGGAGATAGGAATTTTCCTTAAAGACCATACAGAATCTGCATCTGTAGGTTTAGGCAATAGTATTGTAGATTAAGGAACTGGTGTATGCTTGTGCGGGTTCCTGTGACTTGACCTAGAAGAGTAGCATAGTTCGTCCTTCCCTGTCTGGTTGGGAATTTGAATTGGACATTTGATTCCTTGTTGGTTCATTCCTAACCCTTGTCCAGGTTGGAAACCCAAGGATATCATCTCTTGACTGGCCAACATTACCTCGGCAAAAACTCTGGGTTTCAGAGCTAGAGCCCCGATGGGTTGATAGTGAATGTTGCTCACCTCAAGGGCTTAGAAGCTGATAGGCTCAACTTCTTCATTGAAACTGAGTAGAGGCATATCACTTTGGACAAGATACTCTGGTTCAGCATTGACAGTGACCAGATTACTGTTGATGATATACTTGAGCTGTTGATGAAGAGTGGATGGGACGGCTCCCGTAATATGGATCCAAGGTCTTCCCAACAGTAAATTATATCATGTAGTGATTTTGAGCACTTAAAAGGATATGTAGAATGTATATGGACTGATTTCCACGGGTAACTTAATCTCTCCCACAGTATTTCACCGCGATCCATCAAAGGCTTTGATGACTGTGTGGCTGCTTCGTATTCGGTTGAGATTAATTTTTATCCTTTCTAATATGGCATAGGGGCAGATGTTTAGGGATTATCCCCCATCTATTAGCACACCTCTGACCACATATCCGGAAGATATCACTACTATGTGCAGTGGCTTGCAATGACCCGTCCCTTCGGGAGGTATGTCATCATCAGTGAATGATATCACATTATTGTTGAATATGTAATCTACCAGATGATGAAACTTTTTAACAACCACTGTCTTTAGCAAGTGGGCTTCTTCTAATATCTTCATTAAGATCTTCTGATGATCTTTTGAAGAGAATACCAAGTCCAGAATAGATATCTATTGAGGTGATTCTTTCAAGCTTTGCACCACCTTGGCTTCATTATGTCCCATCTTACGAAGGAATTCTTCGATTTTCTCCTTAGGCACTTAGATCTGATGACTGGCTTCATCACTCATTGAGGGAGATATAGAGGATTTTCCTTGGATACCGCAGCAGTTGTGTTTGATGTTGATCATTCAACTGATCCATAGTTTCATGGGACTTTCTTGAGGCTAATGATAGGATATTGCGGTCTAAATGGCAACATGAGTGGTTCTGTTACAAACACTTTCAAAGGGTTTTTAGCTCATTTGAGCTTGATGGGTTGAATTGTAAGGGATGTTGCAGCCATGTCTCCCTCAGATGATATGACTGCTATGATTTCCCTCCATCTTTGTGATCCTGGAGGAAATGTATGTCCACTCTCAAGTGATACGGTGTCATCGTCTACCATTTACAGGTCACCGTTGTTAATCATATTTTGGATAAGATGATGGAGTTCCCAACATCCTTCAATGATGTGACCACGAGAATGGGAGTGGTATTGACAGACTCCAGTAGCATCAAATCTTTTTTAGCGTGGATTGACAGGTAGCAGTGCTGTGATTTTTCCATTATTGATCAGCATCTACAAGATTTTCTCCATCTGTTGGCCCAAATAGGTGAACTCCCTTTTGTTGGCTGCTTTTGCTTTTCTTACAAGATTTTCGTCCAAGGTTTCACTCTCTTAGGTCAATGGTGGAGTCTTTGTGATAAGGAAGAGGAAACTTGCATGCTCCTGACTGAACAACTTCCGTGTGACTTGGTGTTGATGTATCACCAGTTTTGCCAGTTGATTGACTTGTTCATCAGTATACTTTAACTCTCGTTCCATCGTGAACTTGAACTCTGAATAATCCTACTTGTCGGAATTACCTTTGCTAGTTTGGGAAAAACCACCCACGCATTTGAGGTATTTGGAGCTCTATCCACTGCCTCTGTTGATCATGTTAACATCCTCTTCCTTATGTTGAGGGAGAAGGTTATCTTGAATGTGTGGTTGTTCGGGCTTTGTTACCACAATCTCACCACTGTCTATTAAGTCTTGGATCTTATGCTTGAGGGCCCAACAATCTTGAGTGTCATGGCTCGAAGCTCCAGAATGGTAAGCACACTTTTTCCTTGTGTTGAAGCCCTTTCCACTTGGATTGGCTGGTGGAAGGAGATGAGTGATTTTCTTCTAAGATGTCAGAAGTTTTGTTACGCCCCCAAATTTAGGTTACCTGACTCCCGAGTTTGGTGCTCACGATCCACAATATAATTAACATCTAACTACCCATTCATTGATGAATAGAATATTACACCAAACTAACTGATATAGTTAATACATTCGTCCAAGGTTATCTAACCTTTATATTACAAACATACCCTTTAGATATACAAAAAAGTTTACAAATACAACATAATAATAATGTTAACCATAGCTATCACAGCATAGCACCTTTGCCTTTGTTCTTCACAGCACCTCCAGTCACTTTGTCCCTAGCTGAAATGTTTTATTTAGCAAGGGTGAGGAACAAATTTGCTCCGCAAGTTAAGACATACAATGAATGTATAAGAATCAAGAATAACAGACTATCTATTTCGATAAAATGACACCAAAGTTCGGAAAACTTTGAAATAGCTGAACAATTTGTTCTTCTCTAACCAATCTTCTCACAACCTATGCAACACAATAGTTTAATAATGAAAGGATACAACACTTTCAAAGTTTCTACATTATTCGATGGAATAATGATTTAGAAAAATTCTCCAAAGTTTAAGCTGAATGATCTCAAATGATCTTGAAATTTATCTTCTCGAGTAACTATCAAGGATTTACTTTGATATACCCAAATATTAAGATGGAATTATTTTCCAGATTTATGATGAGTGATCATAAAGGATCTTGAACTTCTCTTCTCGAGTAACTATCAAAGATATACTTTGATATACCCAGGTGTATCAAATAACCATAAAGATTAAATCATACCCCTCTGCAAGTACATAAAGTGATCAGCTTCATTATACCCTTTATTATGCATAATACTTAAAACGTGCGCAATAGCCGAATATACGACCAAATGTGTTCCCTTTATATAAAAGGTTGTTCTTCTCTGTCTTTGAATCAGAATTTGATTTAACAACGAAATACAATGATTTCAATTTCTAATCACTTCTCTTCTTTTCTCTTCTTATACCTATCAAGTTTTCTTTTTCGATCTAGCCGAAATAATTGGCATCGATCTCTTAATAATAAATGAATTCTCTTCTCGAACCTATCAAGTTCTAACAAATGTTCGTTTAGCCAGAATAATTAGCTAAAACATTGCTCAACTCGATTCTACAATAGAAAGAAATCAATTGTCCTATTTACGATCAATAATTACTTCTATGGATGTGAATAACCAATAACAGTTATTCCCCAATCATATTCTCAAAATCAATAATTTAACTTGAATAGATAAACATACACTAACTGCGAATAATCAATAAAAATTTTCAGATGTGGTATAATCAGCAATAATTAACCATAATTATATTTGGAAAAATAATAACTCAAGGTTGAGTTAAGAAAACTTGCCTTCTTCGTTGATTACTGCTACACAATATACTTATCTGCGTTCACAAGACCTATAACCAATAATATCGGTCTCACAATTAGCACAATAATTTATAACACATAACAATGTAATTCACAATCAATCTTTCTCCTAGACACATTACCACATAGCAACATCAGTGTTTATAACTTATATAAACACTCATTAAATCTAACTAGTTTGGTCTGGTTGGACTTCGGTCTATTCTCGGTGTTCTGGTCACCTTATCCGACAATTAACACATTGATTGTCAATTAAACTTGGTCTCTAAGCTTTAATATTATTTTAGATAAGTCAATTATCCTTTATAATATTTTTCGGAAACTTTTAATAATTTATAAACAATTATTATAATTTATAATAACTTTTCAAACACTTAAATTATTTTTAAATGATTTAATTATCAAATATTCTTATCATTATTAATATTTAATAATATAAAAATATTAATGTTATACTTATCAAAATATTAAAGTTGTTATTAATAACTTAAAATATTTTTAAATCATCAATATTCTACTTAAATGATTTTTAAATTAATTAAAATTATTTTTAAACCATCACCATTAATATTTAAATATTAATGAAATTATCATCAAAATATTAAAAGTTATTAATTATAACATAAAATATTTTTAAATTATTTTTTCCATTTTTAAATTATTTTTAAATCAATAAAATCATTTTTAATTCATTTATTTAATATAATAATTAAATAAATCTAATATCATTAATATTAATTTATTAATGAGAATTCTCCAAAAATATTGAAAATTATATTTTATAATTCAAAATATTTTTTAACACTTTATTCTCATTTAAAATAATTTTTAAATTAATAAAATCACTTTTAACTTATTTATTTAATACAATAATTAAATAAATCTAATATCATTAATATTAAATTATTAATAGAAATTCTCTAAAAATATTAAAAGTTACATTTTATAACTCAAAATATTTTTAAATACTTTATTCTTATTTAAAATAATTTTTCATAATATTAAACCATTTTTCTCTAATTTATTTAATACACTAATTAAATATCATTAATATTCAATTAATTATAAATATTAATGAAAAATATTTCAAATAGTCAAAAATTATTTTCATAATTTAAAATAAATTTTAAAACTATTTTTGTAATTTTTTTTAGAATTTATTTCTCTTTTTAATTTAATTTTCAAAAAATCAGAAATTATAAATTAAATCATCTGTGGCTATGGCCTATAGCGACGCTTTATGTCGCCTTTGGTGTTCTGGAGCCTCAAGAATACTGTCAGGCCAGTCTCAAGGGTGCTCGTTTGACCGGCTATGATTCTCATCTCAAAATGTTTCTGGGCCAACTAATGTTCATAACTCGTAGTACTAATGTAATATTACATGTTCCCACAATCAGATAGGTCATAGAACAAAATACTAGGAAGATATGTGCCTTCAAAGTCCTTGTCAGACGGTTCCTGGGTTTTCCAGAAACCCAGGCAGTCTGAGTGGACACTTTCAAGTTCAAATTAATAGGAGTTCTGATCATGGTTTTGGTGGTTTTATGGTTCATACATGTAGTATACATGACAAGGACTAACGACATATCAAGATTCCAGTCCAACAACAACATATTCACAGGTTATGACATGGTCAAACCTTGTCAGAAATTTTGTTCAAACTGTTTTTGGGTTTTTCCAGAAATGCAAAACGTGATCAGATGGTCAAGTTTGACCGTCCACTACATTCGATCAGTTGATGATTTAAGGTATCTAAAGGCCAGAATCTATAGTCCACATTACAGGCTACAATCGGAATACAACAACAACATCAAAACACTTAAACACTGACAGATCAAGGAGCTTAAAAATCTTGTTAGACGCTAATCTACACTTTCTGGGTTACCCAGAAAGCTTCGGTCATGCCGGGTCAATGGGTTTTGACCAAGAATAACTCGAAATCTAGACATCAAATGACTGTGATTTCAGTTGCAGAACAAAGACCTCATACCAAACTACCAATCCAAAACATAAAACAAGAAAAATAATAAACAGAGAAGAATCTGTGGCTCCTGACATTAGCTTTGTCAGACTACATTTCAAGCTCAAGAACCGTTTTTAAAAAACACCATTTTAAGGCACTTTGATGCTATGGATCCATGATGGATCACCATAGATCATCTAAAAACATCTTTTAACACAAATATAAACACAAAAACACTAACTCTATCTTAGCATACAAGATCAAAATGAGTCTAGGGTTTTATACCTTCTAAATCTAATTCTTGATCTTAGCTCTCCAATCTGATATTAGGTGATCTAGGGGTTGGTTATGTGACTGAGAAACTTGATATATTCGGAGGTTTTGAGAGAGAATGAGTTTGTTAAGTGTTTAGTAGCAAATGGACCAAAAGTCTAGACTTTCTCTCTTTTAATTCTCTAAATTAGATACAATGTATGCATGCAATTGCAAGGTGTCCCTCTAGATCAGATTGTAGCTGAGATTTAAGTCAAAATGCTAGCTTTAGTTGGTGAACCACTACAATTTTGGCAAGATTTGCAAGTTAGCTTATTAAAAATATAAAAAGGGTAATCTTGTCATTTGCATTTTAATTTTAATGGCATACATGATATTTCTCCAAACCCTTAGGGTTTAACCCTAAAGTTCTAACCCTTAGGTTTTACAACTTTAGTTTCTAAATTTTTTTTCTAATTAGGGTTTTTAATTAGAAAATTAAATTTTCAAAAATATAATTAAGGTTTTACATAGAAATTAATATTTCTAAAGTATAATTAGGGTTTCCTAATTATATTAACGGTTACTAATCACATTAGTCTTGCTAATTAGGATTAGGGTTTAGAATTCCTGAATTTAAAATTAGGGTTTCTCGACTTTCGATTAGGGTTCCTAACTACGCGTTAGGGTTTTTAATCTTGAGGTTAGGGTTTCTAATCCCTTATTATGGTTTACTAATTTTTAAACCTTATCCGATCAATCATTGATCAATAACTCTATACAGTACAAACACGTACTCATCAATATAATTATTTTAATTATATTTTTCTATCGAATCTCTGTCCATAATTAGGGTTAGGGTTTCTAAAGCTGTTAAGCACAACTCTACTCTTATTTCTCAGTTAATACACAAATTGACCACATCTCGAGACTCGTATCACAGATACACAGTACAATATTAACAGTCCATATTAATATAAAATAAAAAAAATTATTCGTAAAATTTGGATTATTCGAAATCCTGGGTTATCACAAGTTTGAAGATGATTTTTAGTGAGACCCCTAAGGGTGTGAACACTCTTAAACGTCTGACCTCTCCATTCTTTGGTAGGGGAGGATTTGAGGACTATGCTTGAAAAGGGTAATAGTTTCTCTTTGGAATAGGCTTTGATTGCCTTTTTGAGTTTGCCCTTGCAGTATCAAGGAGACATCCTCTTCTTTCTTCTTATGGACCCTCCGGGGGTTGTTCCCATAACTTCTAGATTGGATATGCTCAGCCACGGTTTTAAACCGACGAGGTCTTGAATCTTCCCAGATTTTAACCCCATCTCAGCCATTTATCTGTGCTTAATCATTTCTAAGAATGGTTTTCCTATTCCAGCTAGGACCCTCTCATAAAATGGAGCTTCTTGAATATCTATGAAGGTCATCACCATCTCAGTCTCTGTCTTGGATGGGATTACTCTATGAATGACTCATTGACTTGCTTCTTGACTTTGGTAATTTGATACATGTCTGGAGCCATCTGAGTTTGAAAGCTATATTGACTGAGGAAAGCATTGGCTAACTCCTCCCAACTATGAATTTTGGAGTTATCCAATCTGGTGTACCATGCTCTGGCTTCTCCAGTCAGACTATTCTAAAATAGCTACATTCTCAGCTTTTCATTCTCAGCGCTGAATCCGAGCTATCCAATGAACACTTTTAAGTGAGTGTAGGGATCTCCCAATCCGTCATATTTCTCAAGATCGGGAGTCTTGAATTTCTCCGGGTAATGGACCCCGGGGAAGATGCAAAGGTCTGAATAGGAAACACTTTCGTGCATTCCAATCCCTTTGATGGACCGAATGTTCTCTTCCATTTGTAAAACCTTCTTCCGAATATCACCGGTGTCTTGATCTTCTTTAAGATAGGTGATTTCAGGAGTTTTGTTGGACTTCTCATTCTGAGACTCAGGTACTAGGACTTCTCTGTCCTGACCCTGGATTCCTCCCTGTGCAGAGGATTCTATTTGGATGGGTATTTTTGGACCCTGAGTTGATTTGTTTAGTTCTTTGAGAAGAACATCCAACTCTGTTATTTGATTCCTCAATCCTTCGAACTCCTTGCGAGAGACAGGAGTAGGATCAGGTTGGGCACTTATAGCCGTGTCTGACGATGGGCTTAGCGCCTTTTTGGACTTTGAACGGGTAACGGGACCAATCGTTTCCCTACAAAAAGACTATGTAGTTTAGTCTAGGAAAAAGTGTAAATGTTACATTCTAGGTAATGTGTCCATTATGAGTGTTTTAATGTTCTTCTAAAAAATAGATGTCAGTCGTTTAAATGAAAAAAGGAATGCATATTTATATACTCCTTTATATTTTCCATTACATTAAGATTGACATGGAAATGAAATTATAAGTAATTAAAATTACTGGTAATTAAAAAGGGGAAGGTATGAAGAGACTTCCCTCTGCATTTGGTTTATCCGAGGCTAACCTATCTTAGGCTACTCTCGTGGCTTTTCGGCATGAAGGTCTCCAAATCATCGCAATTTACTAGATGGGAAGTTAATCCGATATTTTAACTGGAGTGAATCTGGGTGGTGCCTTTCCTAAGCCTCGCGGATTTAATCTTCCTTGAGTCCAGTAATCAAACACCGACGAGTTAGCCTCCTGGTGGAGGAATCACACAACATACATTCACATACATTGCGTCTCACCGTATGAAAATGATGACATGTGCAAAGCACTAATATCACAGGCAGATAAGGTGCAAAGCACTAAAGTGCAGTAAATAAAGCATTAGTATACATCCATTCAATGTAAATGTAGTATTCACACATAAACAGATAAAAGTTTTGAAAAGCTTGAGTAGCGGCATAAGCCCTCTTACTGGAGTCCCCAGCAGAGTTGCCACCTGTCGACGTCTGGATTTTTATTTTGTCCCTTTCTGTTCTTGTCTTTTGGTGTTCTCGTTTTAAATGAGTTTTGTTTAAAAAAACAAGTTTGAAAAGGTCCGACATGTATATGTCAACGATTTGACTGTTAGAGTTGTCAGTTGGTAATTTTTAAATGGTTGAACCAACTCTGTGACTCCCCCAAAATAGGTCTACACAACTCATTCTGAGTCGCCAAATACATTGTACAAAATTTAAATGCAAACTTCATTAATGCAATTATTGAACTGTCGTGCAAAATACGACAAAACATAGACTGTGAGTTTCAATACAAATATTATCTTGTAGACAATATCCAAACTCAAATAAAGTTCTCATTACAATTATTATCACACTATTTTATAGAATAGTGAGGACTACTATAGCCATCATCTTGGACCATCACTCCATTCCCTAACTAGTCTCAGCTATATTCTCATTTCCTAAAAAGAACAATGAAAGAAAAGGGTGAGCTCAACTAGCCCAGTAAAGAATATTATGACTAAGATAATGTAGAATAAATTATCCTTAGTCTTCAACAGTGTAAAATCTGATAGAATACAATAGACAACAAGTTTAGATCAACAACTGCAGCGGAACAAGCAATTCATTAGAAGAGTCAAGTAGAGCATGATATCTACTGTCATCTATGATTTAAAAGTTCATCATCAATATTTTATCTCTGTAACAAAACTCAATAAATATTTCATATCAACAAATTATCCATGCACTACGGACCAAGGATATTCGTTAGTATCACCAGTGGTCATGCCGTTATTTTTATAAAAAGGTTATTTTTTTCACTTTCTATATCCGACAGTCATTCCGTTGTGGGGTATACCAATGATTGTGTCGTCGTACGAATATTTCCCAACAAAAAGAATATTCCCCTGCCAAATGAATACTTTATGACAACTTGCTTACTTGTAAAATTTGCACATATCACCCACAACTATAGCATTATATCAAATCACACCTTATTATTCAAAATAACAATTAGAGAAAATTAAATCTTTATTCATAAAAAGTTGAGGTCTTTCAAACTCAACCGAGAAAAGGTTTGCACAAAGACCCAATGGTTTGACACTATTTAACTGGTTTGCAAAATCGAGATTCGTTAGGGTCCGGGGGCTTGATTAAGCGGAGGGAAGATGTTAGGCACCCCCGACTTACGTGATAACACGGTTACCGCCACTTTTTATTAACTTTTATCTGTGCATGTGTGTGTGTGTGAGTTAAGTTTATGTGCAATTGTCTGGAAGTAGTGTTATGCCTCGTTTGCACCTATATACAAAGGGTTTGACTTTTGTATAAAAGTTCAAATTTAACAAGATATAGCAGTGATGTTTTAAAAACAGGTTTTTCAAACCCTTATGCTCAATAGTAATTGAGGTCTTTGATACTTCCATTTTATTATGTGTTCGGCTTGATTGCTTTTATTTTCGAGATGCGAGGCATCTTCGAGAAAATAAGATACATAGCAGTGTCGAACTCCTTGTGGGCATGAGATTCATCTAAGGATATCCACACACCGTAGATAATTTACAAGCTGGCTGCAGCTGCAAAATGTCCATCACGGGAACCAAATCTAGATTTAGAGGCTAAATCTGTGATCACAAAATTCATAGGCTTACATGAAAAAGTAATATGTACAAAAGCTAAAAAAAGAACTAGATTTGAGTAAATCTAAACCATTCTAGCTTCAACGGTCCCAGTTTAGAAACTTCTAAACCGGTTAAAGTTAGAAATAGTAAGATTTAGAAAAATCTAGCCCGCGGACTAGAAGATTAAATATTTACATTATAAAAGCAATTAAAGCAGATATTTATATAAAAACGGTAAATATATATACATACATATATATATGTGTGTGTGTGTGTGTGTGTGTGTGTGTGTGTGTGTATGTATGGACGATCCACAAAGTAAACTCCAGGCAGAACTTTGAAATATATATATAAGCAGTAAAAGGCCACGAAGTAAATTCCAGGCCTGACAGAAATGTAAATATATATATATATATATATATATATATATATATATATATATATAGGGACAAGATCCAGTCTGGATGTGCGGACGGATCTAATGTCCGAAATTTTTTTTATTTTTATTTTTTTTGCTCTTTTTTTAAACAACTAAAAAAATTAATAATTTATGGAACTGAAATTTTTCCATAATACAGTGTTTTGGATACATATAACAAAATATGTATGTACAGGTCTGTACATACATATTTTGTTATATGTATCCAAAACACTGTATTATGAAAAAATTTCAGTTCCATAAATTATTAATTTTTTTATTGTTTTAAAAAAAAGCAAAAAAAAAAAGGACTGAATTTTAAACCTGTCCGGGAGTCCGGACAGGATCCGGTTCTTATATATATATATATATATATATATATATATATATATATATATATATATAAGAAATAAAAATCACGGATCGACGATCCGGACATACCCACTCAACGCGACTCTCAACGTTAGTGAATATATATAGGTGTGTTCAACCGGTAAAAATCAGTCTGAACCGAATCGGTACAGAAATCGGCCAAATATTGATACCAATACCGGTACCGATTGGACTTGTATATCTAACCGGCGGTACCGGTTCGGTACCAATTTTTACCAAAAATTAATATAATTATTATTTTTATTATTATTTTATTATTATTTTATTATTATTATTATTATTTTTTATTATTATTATTATTATTTATTATTATTATTATTATTATTATTAAAAATTAGAAAACTGGTATATACCGGTCCGGTTCGGTAAAATCGAACCATATATATATATATATATATATATATATATATATATATATATATATTAGTATAGTTAGTTAGTTAGTTAGTTAGTTAGTAGAAAGCTTAAAAATCTGAAATATCTTATAGTGGGTTGTCAAGAAGATTTCAGATAGCTTTTGATGCCTAAAAACTCGGTTTCCACCGGTTAAACTTCAGTATGTTACAAAACACGAGCTTACAAGTGTTTAGAAAGAAGAATCACTCAGTTTAGACCACTCTAGCAGGGATAGAGTTTTCTATCGTTTCTCTTTTTTTTTCAAATGAGCTGCCCAGAGCTTATATTTAAAGACCAAGGAGCCGCGGGTCTACTTGCGGCTGCCTGGGCTTGGCGGGTCTCATTGTCTCAAAGTACGTGCACTTAGGCTACGCGTTGTCCGCTCGAACCTTCATAACTTTCGATTCGGGCTTCTGATAAAGGAGTGTTGTATCTTTTTGGAAAGCTGTTGTCGAGAGCTACACAATGACATGGGATTAGAGTTTGTACAAAGCCGGGAAGATGGGTCCATGACAAGATCTCCAAGTCTTCAAAGTATATCCGTTGTACTGTCTTGTGCAGTTGTCACTCGGGATTTGAGCTATGGTTCTTGTGGGACACCTTGGTATGTAGTGTGGATTGAATTGTGTTGAGACGACGTGAATGTGATGTTAAGGTGGAAAAATGATGATTTTGCCCCCAACGAGGTTATTTTCGATTTTTTCGCAGATGTAGTAGTCGTTTCTCAGGGTTATCTCCGAGATTGGGCTACTGTAGATGCTGAACGTCCTCAGGGTTATCTCTGAGGTGTGCTTGATCTCCCGGGGTTATCTTCGGAACTTGAACGGCATCTCTCTGGGTTATCTTCGAGGTTGGAACTGAATCTCCTAGGGTTATCTCCGGGTTTGAAACTGAGTCTCTCGAGATTATCTCCGAGATTGAAAACTAGATCTCTCAGAGTTGTCTTTGGGGTTGAAACTGACTTGACTTCCAGGGTTATCTCTGGAAGACGATTCTGCCTTCCTGCAGGGTTAGTAACAGGAGCGCAAAATTTCAAGTGTCTACCATATGTATATAATTAGAAATACATAAATAACCATTAAATATTATTTTAGTCTCATGTATAGTAAGACATGAATTATAGGTATTTAAAAATAATACTAAGCATGATGCAACAATGCTTTAAATCGAAAATTAAGTAATTGAATTACAATACATGATACTTCAACATAATACTTGATATCCAACATTTGAATAAACTGAATGAACGTAGCAGCATATGAACATACTGAATGAACTAAACATGATGCAATTATGTTTTGAACATTCAGAAAAGGATGTTCATACCATAACAATGAACGTAGCCGGACATGAATTAATTATAAATATTTACCTAATTATTATTTTTATTTTTAACTTAAATACATGATAACATAATACTGTAATCTAAACAGAATGCTTAATATTGCCAACATGATACCATAGATACTTTGATAATGAAAAGTAAGTATTAAAGAATAAGAATTGCTTTTCAATATATACTAAAAAGTCACTTTTTAGAAAAATTATATCTGTTCGGAAATACCTTAAGATATAGAATAGTTCTGTATTATACCAAAAAAGAGATTATACGAAATTAAAAATTCTAGCATAACATCATAATTAATTTCTTTTTCTATACAATAACGTAACCATGCTCTGATACCAGATGTTAAATAAATTATATCGGAACGTGCTATTACATAGAATAAAATCAATTAGGTACTTACATGAATTAAGAGAAATCATCTTGTATGTATCACATTTTCGCTGTGCTTAAGGGTGAAAGTCTATAATTGTCTCTTTCAATCTTTTAATGGATGTATAGGTGTGTATAAAATTCTTGAGAAGACAATTGGGACAAAACCCTAAATATTTTATTTATAGAATAGTTAAGGGTCATAATCGTCCATCAAGATTATTAAACCTAGGGCCCATTATGTAAAATTAATATTAGTAATAATATTTATGAGTCATATAATTACCAAACCCATAAATAATGTGTTTAAATTAATACAATATGTAAGCCCAATAATTCTATAAATAGTAGAGGCCACATAAGGAATAAAATATTTTAACAGTGTATGCTCCTCACTGTTGGACTTTTCTGTATTTGAGTTTTCAGAGTCATTTCAGGTTGCTTTCATTGCCTTAGCTTCTTTCTTCTTGTACTTGTCAGGAGAATAATTCTTTTCTTTGTCCTTTTTATTCAATTAAAGACAATCAGATTTATAATGTCCTGGCTTTCCACATTAAAAACATGTTGGTGTTTCCTTAGGCTTGTGAGCTTTCTTGTATCTTGATCTTCTTCCCTTTAACCTTTTATTCTTGAAGAATTTGTCCAATTTTCTAGAGAGCATTGCAATCTCTTCTTCTGTTACTGACTCACCATCAGAGTTAAGAGTCTTCACTTGAACTGCTTTCTGCTTTAAATGCACATGTCTTCTTCTTCTTGTCATCATCATCTCTTTCTGTCAGGATTAGATCATGCGTCTACAATGAGCCAAATACTTCAGCTAAAGTGATTTTTGACAGATCTTTAGCTTCCTCTATTGTTGTGACTTTTGGCTCTCACTTCTTTTGTAATGATCTTAGTAGCCTCTAAATATTCTCCTTATCGGTGTATCTCTTTCTAAGGCAAGCATGTTGGACCACCTCCTTACCTAAAAGGTTAACCTATTAGGTTGAGGCTCTACCATACTTATTAACTCATCTACACTCTTAAATTTATCCAATGTGGGATTCATGTGAAATATCTCAACAATCTCCACCTTTCACTTGAATACACATCACAAGTATCATATATACTAGAGTATTCACCATTAAGCACACCTTCTTTGAATCTTTCAAGAGCTCTGCTCGACTCTAATACTACTCTACCATGCCAGAGCCAAACGTGTCTCAGCAATTTCCTAAAGTCATCCTGAGCCCTGCTCCACCCGATTCAAATCATACTTCACCTTTGAGTTCTTCAAGAGCTTTGCCCGACTATAATATTACTTTAACACGCCACCCGACTCAAATTATGCCGAGTCATCCTAAGCCCGCTCCACCCGACTCAAATTATCCCGTGGTCCACCTGATTCAATTCTATTTGCTCCACCCACGAGGCCTGCGAATTTTACCCTCGCATTCCCCTCGCACCCTGGAGTTGATAATTTGGGTCCATCGAACCATGAGCTCTAATACCATTTTGTATCATAATTGAACGATCCATCCTACATCAATTCATCACCATGCAGCACACGCCTGTGTAGACTGGCCTAATAAGCATCTTGGACCACCTCCTTACCTAAATGGTTAACCTATTAGGTTGAGGCTCTAACATACTTATTAACCCATCTACACTCTTGAATTTATCCAATGTGGGATTCATGTGAAATATCCCAACAATCTCCACCTTTCACTTGAATACCCATCACAAGTATCATACTAGAGTATTCATCATTTTTAAGCAAACCTTCTTTGAATCCCTTGAAGAGCTTTGCTCGACTCTAATACTACTTCACCACGCCAGCAGTAAACGTGTCTCAGTAGGTTTCCTAGAGTCATCCTGAGCCCTGCTCCACCCGATTCAAATACTTCACATTTGAGTCCTTCAAGAGCTTTACTTAACTCTAATATTACTCCACCACGCCCGAGGCAAACGTGTCTCAGTAACTTTCCTAGAGCCATCCTAAGCCCACTCCACCCGACTCAAATCATCATGTGCTCCACCTGATTCAACTCTAACTTCCCTAGAGCCATCCTAAGCCCACTCCACCCGACTCAAATCATCATGTGCTCCACCTGATTCAACTCTATTTACTCCAACCCACGAGGACTGCGAATTCACCCTCGCACTCCCCTCGCACCATGGAGTTGTTACTTGGGCTCATCGAACTATGGGCTCTAATACCATTTTGTAGCAGAATTATACGATCCATCTCACATCAATTCATCATTATGCAGCGCACACCTGTGTAGATCGGCCCAATAAGCATGTTGGACCACCTCCTTACCTAAAAGGTTAACCTATTAGGTTGAGGCTCTACCATACTTATTAACTCATCTACACTCTTGAATTTATCCAATGTGGGATTCATGTGAAATATTCCAACAGATAGCATCTTGAATGACTCGTATTCCCGGGTCAGTTTGGAAATTTTATTTTCCTTGGCTTGACTTATTCCTTCATATGTCATTGTTAGAGAAGTCCATATTTCCTTAGAAATACTGCATGATGATATCTTCACAAACTCGTTTCCAACTTAGAGCACACGTCAACACATTGTAGGCTCGATATTCCAAGCTGACTTTTCTAGCTTCTTCTTCAATTCATTCGCTCATGTGCTTTGGTGTGACGCCCCCAAATTCGGGCCTATATAACCCAATTTGAGTCACCAAAATATAAAACAACATACATAAATTTTTCTAATTATAATTATTACAATGCCGTGAATAATACGGTAACACATACACCAAGTCCTCACTATAATTATTTATATACTATTTTACAACTTAGTGAGAACTATTACAATTACTAATTGCACCGTCACTCCATTCCCATTCTCTCCTCGCTAGCCCCAACTACATTCTCATTTACTTAAATGAATTAAGAAAAACAAAAGGTTGAGCACAAATAACCCAATAAAAAATATCATGACTATGATAACAAACCGATAAAGTTACTTTCAATCTCCAATAGTGATATATGACATATTTAAAAATATAATAAACAATACAAGTTTTTAACAAATAACTGCAGTACTAATAGTCAATACCACAAAAAACTTTGAGTGCAAGTCTTTTATTTTTCAAGATTCATTTATAAAAGATTAAATTATAAAATTGTCCAATGTGTTTGTGCCCATTTGATATTTTTGTTCTCGAGTTTGGTAAATAGAGAACCCTTCCTTTAAGGTACAATTTTTAGTGTGAAATTATACCTTTCAAGGTATAATTTGTAATGCAAAACTGACCCATAATGTATAGTTTTGAACTACTATATAATTGTACTTTGAGGTCAAGTTCTGGCTAATATCTCAACTCATGGATGAAAATGTAACAAGTGGATAAACTAAAGGGAGATTTTTGCATTTTAGTCTTTATAGTTAAACCCAAACAAATTCAAATTAAACTCCATAAATTTTACATACAACGGAAAATTCAGTTATCGAAACAAGTTTAAAACAAGACAAAATAGATAAAGTTTTCCCAGAACCGTAGGCCAACCAAATTCATAACATAAAATATAAAGGGGAAATGCTTATAGAGAATAATTGTTAGTACTAGTCTTCCTTCCCTAGCAAAGTCAGGAGGAAGGCCTTGTAATCCCCTGAAGTCTCCTTGGAAATGGCATGATCAAGAGATACTCTATTCCTCTTGTGGTAAAGCTCTTTTATCTCCTTCAAGTCCTCCTCAGCTCTCATAACAATCACCCTAGTCAATGCATCTTCATCGGTCCTTGGCTTATTAATAGCCGTACGCAGTACCTGAGATACACAAATAGTTCAAAATAGCCTGTTGGAGATCAGGGTTATCAAGGAACTCTTATTACCCTACGTTAGAAAATTTTACCTTTTCATAATACTTTTTTGGGTCAGCTAGGCATCGAATAGCAATACGCAATGCTGATAGGTACTCATTATCTGGTTCATCCACCAAATGCTGAAAAAGAAAATGAAATAATCTTTAGTAGTTGTTAACGCCAAGATCTTCTCCCACGTCCCAATCACGTAAGACGCTCTGATCCTGCACAGTTCAACAAGTCAACACCAAAAGCTTGACGGCCTGACCGTCGGAGGATAGCTCCGGCGTGAGAGTCAGTACAGGCGATCACAAGGTTAACAATGGAGGAAATATCGACTAGTGTCTGAGTGTGTGAGAAAATAATAATGTGTGTAGTGTTTTGTTACCTCTTTTCCTTTTGTGATCCTTGCCCCATACGTTTCCTAGACCCGGTTTACTGTGCCACCCACTATCTCCTAACACCTCCTCTCACCCCCGGTCATCTCAGCCGAAAGCATGTAGCTTATTTTCCTACCTGCTACCACTGTTACCTCCTACCGGTAATCGGAGTCCCATACTCATTAATGCCATGCAGAAAGGTGGCAGACATAACAGTCAACTGCTACCTTTTGTGATGATTACCGGTCAAAGATAGGATAAGTAACACCTTATGTAATGGACCAATCCAATGACTAAGCCCAATATTATAATCAAGTAACGAGTCCCAAGTTGTTTGACCCAATACGTCAAATGTGACATAATCCAAAGGATAAGCCCATTCGGCCCGGTCCAGTATGAAAAGTATTATGGCCCAACATTTTGCCCCCCAGTCTTTTATTAAACAGGATGTTTAGTGGAAGACTGTAAATAGTGGAAGTCCCTAGTGAAAGGGATTTGTAATAAACCAAAGGGCTAAAAGGAATCTCACCAAGGCCCAACTGCTAAATAACAGTCATTAATTCAAATGGATCTAGAAGCCCGGATGGCACGTGCTCATCAGCCTTAAGGACGAAAAATGAGGGTCCAATGAACGCCAGCCCACTCCGGACGTTACCCCTTCCCCTTTCACATCATTACCTCTAATTAATGCACCACCCTTAGATTTCGTGCAAAATTTGAAAAGACCACTCGCTATAAAAGCTGCCACCCATTCACCTTGGATGGTTCCTTGCTATTTCGAATTCACAAGAGCTTATTGTCTTCTCCTTCTTAAATTTCTTCATTTTCCCTACAGATTCTCAACAATGGCATCTCAAAACCCCGATACGAGTTCTCCACTTCGTGTAACCCCCATCTCCACCGTGACCCACCATTTAAACCCTGACAAAGAGGCTCTGAGTTCAAACCCCCAAATTGGTGCTCCGAGTAAAGAAGCTCCGCCTCTAGAATCACTTCCCAACCCCTCCGAATTTTTTAAGAATGAGGAAGATTTTCCTCACGCTAACACCCCCTCCACTGTTACTGAGGTCGAGCTCCGCAACATTCGGGCTCGCTATCAAATACCAGATACCCACAGGGTGAGGATCGCAGCCTCCCATGAGAGAATGTACCAGCGCCCCGACGGTTGGACCGCCGTCCCGGTAACGTTCCTGGAAAAGGGGGTGAGGTTTCCCCTTCATGCCTTCCTGATCACCCTCCTAGGGTTTGTTGGAGTGGGGTTCGCCCAATTGGTGCCGAACTCGTATATCCATATACTGGCTTACATAGCCTTCTGCTACGAGATAGGAGTTCCTCCCGCTGTTGATTCCTTCTTTACCCTCTTCTCGGGAAAAAGGCTTCAAGGTGCTAAGTAAAATAGCCCCTAAGGCCAATGCCAGAATCGAGAAGCGGTCTCTAATGGACACTCCTTCGAGCAACCGAGGATGGCATAATAAATGGTTCTTCGTCAACGGGCCCGAAATCTCCTCTGTCCCGGACTGAACTACTTCTGATCGCGTCTCTGCAGACTTCGGAGATATATCCGAGGAACGTATAAGAGAAATGACGCGCATCATAGAGAAGATACCTCTGAAGGAGTGGAGCTTTGGCCTCCTGAGCAAGCAAGCATGGTTATATAACCATAAATTATCTCTTATCAAACCGACTTCGATCGATCGAAAGGATCTGGATAGGTACCTCTCTGGTAAGCCTTTATCACCTTCCGCCGAAGTCCTTCCAGAAGAACCTTCAGCCTATGAAGATCAAGTCATCGAGGATCAATCGGCACACTTCGTTGTTGAAGAGGAACCTAGCCAACCTCGAAAAAAGAAAAGGGTTGTTCGGAAAGTCCGGACAAATCTTCAAGGGTCTCAACCCGCTTCTGCAGCGAGTCTGATTGACATGCCTGCTAATGAGCGAATGCAAGCTCTTCGTGTTAAAAAGAGGAAGACCAAAGTGACTCCTTTGTCCGCCGATGAGCTTCGGGTTCCTCCTGCTGCAGTCGATCCTCCTATCATTATTCCTGTGGAGATCCACATTTCCGAAGACGAGCTCGAAAACCCAACCGAGTCTCCACTTCTGTCTCGTAAAAGGAAACAACCTTCCGAAGATCAACCACCACCGCCCCCCGAACCATCAATGCCTTCTCCGACAAGATGTTCCCCCTCCGCCTTCAGGCGAGAAGCCGCATCTTCTCCCACTGTATGGCCGGAGTTTAACGAGAACTTTTCCTTCCAGCTGTTCGACTCCTTTGTTCGGGAGACCGATGATCATCGGTTCGGAAACAGCTCGATTAGGGATTTAATCGAGGAAGGCATGAGTTATCAGGCTAAGGTTAGTTTATTCAATTAAAATATTTAGGAATCATCTGTTTCTTCTACTAATTCACCGACTTTCTTTAAATGTCTGTAGGCAAATGCTGTCTTCGGGAGACTTCTTCCCCGATATAGAGGATCCGAAGCCGAAGAAGATGTAGCCAGGCGAGAGAAAGCGTCGGCTCTGGAGAGAGAGAGAAGGGCCCATGGTACTACTCTCTTCAATAACGAATGCCTCCAGAAGGATGTAAATAACTTAAAAGAGAAATTGGAGACAGCCGAGGCCACCCACCAAATAACCGTTACTACGAACATAGACCTGGTTCGTCGAAACGAGGTCCTTGTTGGGAAGAACGAAACGATGGTGAAGACCAACAAGAGCCTGGCGGTGCAAGTACATGAACTTGAAGCTAGGGATTTGAGACATCTGAAGGAACGGGCAAAGCTCGAAGAGGAGCTTCGAGAACTTCGTGCTTTGAGAGATTTGGGTCCTCCTTTGACTGAAAATCTTCGGAGAGAAGTTCAACAAGAATATCGGAAATCAGCTGAGTTGAACGAGGAGATCGTCCAAATGTTCTCGGATGGGTACGACGAATGCCGAAGCAAAAATAAGGCAAGACTTGTTACTGCCAAGGTTGATCCGACCATTCTCGACTCTTCGGAAGATGAAGCTGATTCCTGAGGATGATTCTCTTTTCCCTTAGCTGTAGGACTCTTGTAAAGCTTTCTATCGTTTTGTAAAGTATTTTGTAAATGAAATATCAACATTATTCCTTATGACTTCGGTGTATTTACTGTTTATCAACACTTCAATAACGATTCAATCTTAAAAAATGTACAAGCTCCTTCGTGGACTTAACTTAAACCGTTAATTAACAACTAGGCAAGTCGTATAACAGACAAGATGAAGTTAAAGAATGTGGCCTTCCGAACTCAACACTTAGAAAAATTTAGGTAATAAAGTAAAGGAATACTTATTCGTTACCGAAGTGTGAGGTAGATGCGGTGAAGAGCCTGACAAAGCCTGAACGATGACACTCGCCTACCACGAAGGGCCTGACAAGGTCTAAAGATCGACAATTGCCTACCACGCAGGGCCTGACAATGTCTTAAGGATGACGCTTGCCTACCACGAAGGGCCTGACAAGGTCTAAAGGTCGACAATTGCCTACCACGTAGGGCCTGACAATGTCTTAAGGATGACGCTTGCCTACCACAAAGGGCCTGACAAGGTCTAAAGGTCGACAATTGCCTACCACGCAGGGCCTGACAATGTCTTAAGGATGACGTTTGCCTACCACGAAGGGCCTGACAAGGTCTAAAAGTCGACAATTGCCTACCACGCAGGGCCTGACAATATCTTAAGGATGATGCTTGCCTACCACGAAGGGCCTGACAATGTCTTAAGGACCACCTGCCGATGAGGCTACCATCGTATGGTCAGCGATGACGTTCGCCTACCACGCAGGGCCTGACGAACTCATAAGGAACACCTGCCGATGAGGCTACCATCGAATGGTCAGCGAGTCTACCCGAACCTCCTTACTCCGATGTCATTAACAGCAACGAAGACAAGACTTGTTGGAGAAAAAGGAAATTTTTATTGATGATGACTTAAAAATATTTACAGACTTCCGGTGTACTGACATTGTAGCTATTGAAAATACTTTCGAAGCCTGCCTGCATGCCAAGTATTCTTGATCTCTGATCCGTCCAAGGCCCTCAACCGATAAGTCTCCGGCTTCGGTACTTCTATAACTTCATACGGCCCTTCCCAATTCGGCATCAGCTTTCCCAAATTCTGGGGTGTAGATACTTCGACTTCTTTGAGAACGAAATCCCCTACTTTGAACCTGCGAAGTTTTACCCCTTTGTTATAATGCTTAGCTACTCTTCGCTGATAGGCTGCAAGTTTGACCAAGGTTGTTTCTCTGACTTCTTCAAGTAAGTCAAGATTGGCTTTCAGCCCTTCGTCATTGTATATTTCTCTGAATTGACTAACTCGAAGACTTGGAGATCCAATTTCAACTGGGACTAAGGTATCAGTACCATAGGCCAATCTGAAAGGTGAATCCCCCGTTGTGGTCCTCGGAGTGGTCCAATAGGCCCATAACACGCTGAGCAGCTCTTCTGGCCATCTTCCTTTAGCTTCGTCCAATCTACGCTTGATTCCATTCAGCAGCATTCTGTTGGTCACTTCGACTTGTCCATTAGACTGAGGACGAGCTACCGAAGTCTTTCTGTGCTGGACCCCCAGTTCTTTCAAAAATGCTTCGAATTTTGATCCCACAAATTGACGTCCATTGTCCGAAATCACCACCTTAGGAATTCCGAACCGAAATACTACCGACTCCTTGATGAACTTTAAGCATTCCTGTTCTGTTATTAACCTAAGTGGTTTCGCTTCTACCCACTTGGTCATGTAGTCGATGGCAACTATAACAAAGCTGACCTAACCTTTTGCTTTCGGTAGTGGACCTAGTATATCAACCCCCCAGACAGCAAAGGGTATGGGAGATAAGATCGAGTATAACTCTTCTGGTGGCTGATGTGGGATCGGACTGTTGAGCTGACACTTCTCGCACTTCTGGACGTATTCAGTCGCTTCCTTGAGGCTAATGACTTAGCAGCCATATGGTCGCCACAGATGCCCTCGTGAACTTCTCGAAGAGCATATTCAGCTTCGGACGGAGTCAAACACTTTAACAGTAGAGACGAGAAGGCCCTTCGAAACAGATCCCCATCTATCAGAATGAAATTAGCACTCTTGTACTTGATTTTCTTGGCCAGCATCTGATCCGAAGGTAAAACGCCATCTGCCAGATACTCCAGATATGGAGTCAACCAGCAGTTGGTTCGGTCAACGCACATTACCGATTCATGATGAACACTAGGATGTTGCAAAATTTCCAAGTAAACCGACCCATCAAAAACGTTAACATCCGTAGTGGCTAATTTGGAAATTGCATCGGCAATGGAATTGTCGTTACGTTCGACCCCCTGAAATTCGTAGAACTGGAAATACTGAAACCGTTCTTTCATTTCCGCCAAATACTTGATCATTCTGTGACCTCGAGCTTCGTATTCCCCGGAGACTTGTTTAACGACTAACTGAGAGTCGCTGAAGATAATTATTCTTTGCACTTCGAGACTCTTAGCTAGTCGCAATCCCGCCAACACTGCCTCGTACTCTGCTTCATTGTTCGTCGCTTTAAACTGAAATCTGATGGCCTGCTACACTTTGAGTCCCTCCGGGCTGGTCAGAATAATCCCTGCTCCGCTGACGTCCGCGATAGAAGACCCATCTGCGTACAGTGTCCACGAACTCTGCTCTTGCTGAAGAACCGCAACTATGCTATTAGATCCTCCAGCTTCTGCTACAGCTTCATCAGCTTCAGAAAATGAACACTCGACCACAAAATCAGTCAAGGCCTTCCCCTTGATGGCCTGCTGCACCTTGAATCCCTCCGGGTTGGTCAGAATAATCCCTGCTCCACTGACGTCCGCGATAGAAGACCCATCTGCGTACAGTGTCCACGAACTCTACTCTTGCTGAAGAACCGCAACTATGCTATTAGATCCTCCAGCTTCTGCTACAGCTTCATCAGCTTCAGAAAATGAACACTCGACCACAAAATCAGTCAAGGCCTGCCCCTTGATGGCAGTTCGGGGATGATATTCAACGAAGAACTGAGACAACTCCATCATCCATGCAGCTAATCTCCCCGATACCTCAGGTTTACCCATAATTTTCTTCAAAGGTTGATCTGTGTAGACTATTACTAACCTACCCTAGAAGTACTGCCTAAGCTTTTGACTAGCAGTTATTAAAGCAAAAGCAAACTTCTCAATGTTCGGGTACCTTGTTTCAGCATCCCGAAGGACATGGCTTACATAATAAACCGGGTGCTGCTTACCCCCAATTTCTCGCACCAAAACTGCTCCTACTGCCAACGAACTAGCTGCTAAGTACAAATACAAAGGCTCAGCAGGAGCGGGCTTCACCAACAAAGGCGCCGAAGATAAGTAGGACTTGATGCTCTGAAAGGCGTCTTCGCATTCCGAAGTCCATTGGAACGTCTTGGCATTCTTCGGTCTTTTCAACGTGTCAAAAAACGGTAAACACCTTTCTATCGACTTGGACATAAACCTCCGCAACGCTGCAATCCTTTCAGTCAGACGCTGAACATCTTTAAATGACTGAGGAGTCTTCATGTTTAGGATCGCTTGAATCTTTTCTGGATTGGCTTCAATTCCCCTTTGACTGACCAGATAACCCAGAAATTTGCCAGCTCCTAATTCGAAGGTACACTTGGCAAGATTCAGTCTCAGTTTGTGATGACGGACTGTCTGAAAGCATTCCTCCAGGTCATCCAGATGTTTGTGCACCAACATGCTCTTAACAATCATGTCATCCACATATACTTCCATATTCTTGCCCAACTGACGCCTAAAGACATAGTTCATCATCCTCTGGTAAGTGACCCCGGCATTGATGAGGCCGAAGGTCATTTTCTTGTAGGCATATACCGAACGATGCGTAATGAACGCCGTCTTCGGTATATCCTCTTTACACATGGAGATTTGATGATAGCCAGAGAATGCGTCCATGAAGCTTAACAAGGCATACCCCGAAGTTGCATCGATGAGCTGGTCAATGTGGGGTAATGGATAGAAATCCTTCGGACAAGCTTTATTCAGGTCTGTATAGTCGATGCAGACCCGCCATTTCCCATTCTGCTTCTGGACCAGCACCACATTTGCCATCCACTGTGGATAGTCGATCTCGAAGATGAAGTCAGCAACTAGCAGCTTTGCAATTTCTTCATCGATGATTCTCTAGCGCTCAGGCGCAAAGATCCTCCTCTTTTGCCGAACTGGCTTCTTCGACGGATCCACTTCTAACCGATGCTCCGCGATATCCCTACTCACTCCAGGCATATCTTGAGGCTCCCAGGCGAAGATGTCAACATAACACTGCAGGAGTTCAATGAGGTTCGTCCTGAGAGGTTCCGGCAGGCCCGAGCCTATTTTCACCGTTTTGTCCGCCTTGCCCGGGACGAGCTCCACTTCTTCTGTTTCTTCGGCTGGCATGACCAACGGTTCCGAGCTGCTTTCCGTGAAGGGTTGGATCTCTATCGCCATGGTCTATTTTTGCTTCGACACCCCTACTCCCGAAGTGATCACGGCATTTCTATAACATCTTCTGGCCAGATCTAAATCCCCTTTCACTTCCCCAACCCCATAAGCCGTAGGAAATTTGATTTTGAAATGAGGGATTGAGGTTACAGCTTGTAAAGCAGTTAAAGTGGGTCTCCCCAAAATAGCATTATAAGCGGAATCTACATTCACAACGTAAAATTTGCAAATAATTTCTACCTGTTGGGGTGTCATTCCGAAGATAACCGGCAGTTCAATGGTTCCAGCCACCTTTACCGGATCGTTGCTGAAACCATATAAAAGGGCCTCATATCCGATCTCCATCTTCTGCCCATCAAGATGCATCCTCTGATAAGCATGAGCATATAAGATATCCATAGAAGACCCGTTGTCGATCATCATGCGCTTCATGTCCACCGAACCCACTTGTGCCGTTACGACCAATGATCCCTCATGTGGTTCGATGGTTTTCGAAGGGTAATCCTCATCTGTAAAGGAAATTACCGTACCTGGGAAGGGTCTGTCAGTCTTCGGGAGGGTACCCGCCACTGACATGATCGAATCCAGATAGCTTCGGCGCTTCTTTCCAACAAGCTTGCCCGAAGTACCTCCAGTGATGACATCTATGACTTGTCTTGCTGGTGGTCTAGGGGCGGGGAACACTTGCTGAACTGGTTGGGCTGCCTGAATAGGTCCTCTATTTTGCTGTTAATTCGTCCTGGCAGCTACATAATGAACTAAAGTTCCGTCTTGCACGTTTCTCTCAATAAAATCTTTCAGACTAGCACAGTCGTTCGTATCGTGACCCGAGGCTTGATGATAGTCACAATACTTACGAGAATTCCCTTTCCCGGGCTTAAAGTTATCTCGAGGTGGCTCGAAGATAGGTTGATTCTTGATCTGCTCCAAGATAACAGCCCTGTCGGCGTTGAGTGCAGTATATGTCCTGTTTACCCTCTGAGCAGGAGCGGACGAGCGTTCTCCACCCTGTCTCCAATTATTGTTGTATTTCTTTGATCGGCCGTCATGACGACCTTTGTTTCCGTCACTCTTACTCTGGTCTCCCTCTGTTCTGTCCCGATCTGTCTCCTTAAGCTGATCCGAAGAGGGACGCTTGAGGCTATTCATGGCCTCCTCTACCACAATATAGCCTTCTGCTTTGTCGAAGGCTTCTGCGAGACTCTTCGGGTGGTGAAACATTAGTTTTTTCACCAACTTTTCTGATTTGACCAGGTCCAACCCATTCTGAAACAGTCCCACGGCTTGTAGATCGTTCAGGTTTGTCACTTGGCCGACTGCTTCACGGAATCGCTTTACATATTGGCCCAAAGACTCATTCGAGTACTGCCGAACCTGAGCCAGCGAGCCAGTTGGTTTCCCTCTTCTTCTGTTGCTCCCGAAGCGGGCGTGGAACTTACTGCACATATCCACCCAAGATGAAATTGAATCCGAAGGCAAAGTCCCCATCCATTGCCTGGCATCCTTTCGGAGTGTCGTGACAAAAGTATGACACTTAGCAGCATCGCTAAAGTCATAATAATCCATCAGTCGGTCAAACGCCTAACTATGGTCATAGGGATCTCCCGATCCGTCATAACTTTCAATGTGAGGCAACTTCTTGGTGGGGTCAGCCTTTTGTTTCAGAATCTCCGCGGAAAAAGGGGATGCCTTCTTTCCCGAAGTATCTTTTACTTTCTGTACCTCGGCAAGCTGCCTCCGAAGCTCCTTTACCTCTTTTACCAGATACTCCACGCCCTCGGGTTGGGACGATGCTTCTTTCTCCGGTGACTCCTCCCTCTTCTGAGTGGACCGGTTTCTTACGATAGAACCCCCAACTTTCGAGGGACTTTTATGACGATGATGGTCCACAAAGCGGAATGCCCTCAGTGGACTTTCGGGTGTACGACCCCTAGATCTGCTTCGTCTCTGAACCCGGCTGCCGTGGTGGGAATGCGCAACAACGAGCGCCTTTTTAGCATTCTCTGGAGTACGATCCTTGGATCGACCTCTTCGTTCGCTTTAACCCTGCTCCCTAGAACCGACAGGGTGATGTGCCCTCTTTGATCTTTGAGGAGTAGGGCTTCTGGACCTTCTCCTTTCTCGATGTTGACCCCGAGATTCACACCCTGAATGGACAGGTTCTTTCCCACTCCGATGCCCACGTTCTTCAGATTGGACATAGCTGGACGCTTCGTCCCTTAACTCTGCCATTCAAGACATCTGCTCAGCTATATCCCGCCGTTGCTTCACCAATGCCTCTATGGCCCTATCAGCTTCGTCTGCCATCTTAGCCAAGCGGGCAGTCTTTTCGTCTTGGTCATCCCGGTATCGAGTTCTAGGCGAGGTGCCTTCTACTCGTTTCCGGCCATGACCGGACCCTTTCTCTGCTGTAAAAACTAGCCTTCTTTTGGCTTTGCTCCCATCCCTCAGACGAGAATCTCCATGCGATCGTTTGGACGCCGTGCTGGCATGAACACTTAGTGCAGGTCCCAAACGGTCCTTCACAGATACTCGCGGTATTGATTCACTGGCAGCAATCGGCTGCCCCTCAGGTGTAGGTGTTCTACTCTTCTCCATGAACACCGACGTAAAACGAACAAGTTTTGTGATTGAAAAATACTCAGGACACTAGAACTCAGCTCTCCTTCTAGCGCCAATGTTAACGCCAAGATCTTCTCCCACGTCTCAATCACGTAAGACGCTCTGATCCTGCACAGTTCAACAAGTCAACACCAAAAGCTTGACGGCCTGACCGTCGGGGGATAGCTCCGGCGTGAGAGTCAGTACAGGCGATCACAAGGTTAACAATGGAGGAAATATCGACTAGTGTCTGAGTGTGTGAGAAAATAATAATGTGTGTAGTGTTTTGTTACCTCTTTTTCTTTTGTGATCCTTGCCCCATACGTTCCCTAGACCCGGTTTCCTGTGCCACCCACTATCTCCTGACACCTCCTCTCACCCCCGGTCATCTCAGCCGAAAGCATGTAGCTTATTTTCCTACCTGCTACCACTGTTGCCTCCCGCCGGTAATCGGAGTCTCATCCTCATTAATGTCATGCAGAAAGGTGGCAGACATAACAGTCAACTGCTACCTTTTGTGATGATTACCGGTCAAAGATAGGATAAGTAACACCTTACGTAATGGACCAATCCAATGACTAAGCCCAATATTATAATCAAGTAACGAGACCCAAGTTGTTTGACCCAATATGGCAAAGGTGACATAATCCAAAGGATAAGCCCATTCGGCCCGGTCCAGTATGAAAAGTATTATGGCCCAACAGTAGTTATTATAAATTCTCAAAAATGAAACTTGATTATTGCTTATGTTCTTATAATTTTGAGCCCACTATCTTGCAACTTTATTGCCTAGTTAAAAGGGCTGCTTCGAAATTTTTCCCTAGGAGAGGCTTAAACTAGAGATTGACATTTCTTTTTCATTTTATTAATTTGTATTTTGAAAAGTAGTTCATGATCATCTTAAAAGATAGTAAAATATTTTCGACCCTAAAGGGACATTTCCAAAGAGCATTTTGTTTCACAAGCACATAAAAGTGTGAAAAATAAAAATTCATTCATCAAATTTATGTGGTAAAAAGAGAGAGATATGTGTGTGTGTGTGTGTGTGTGTGTGTGTGTTATGAAGGAATAGGAAATTTTAGCTTTTACCTTAGTGATTGAAGTGCCATGATCATCTTTATAGTGGTTCAGAGTTGCCATTAGTTGTGCCCTGCTCCTTGTAGCAACAATTCTAATGATCTCTTCATGATTTAGCACATTTTCTCTGATTGCTTTGCTAAGAATATCAGCCTCTGAATTTGCCAATCTTGCATTAATTTCATCACCATTGTACCTATGTATGCCCACAAGTGCAACCAAAAGCTGTAACACAATTCATCACAAGCACAACAAAAATAAAAAGAAATACATTAGTTTACAAGGAATTAAGATTCGTTGCCCTTTTTGCCGTCTTATTCAGTGTCACATCCTTAAAATGGAGCCAGGTAGTAATTACCCATTTGAAAGAACGTAATGCAAATAAATAATTATATTACATTTGGCAACAATATATATAATATGGGACAGAAAATGAGACAAGATTTAAACACGTTTATATGATATATAGGCTCCACAAAATGTAGGAAATTGTTGTTGAAAGTCTACATGCCTTTCGAATATTGCCAGAGGTGTGGGAAGCCAGATCTTCTTCCAAGGAATGCTTGTAGCGATTTTGATATGCTCGCTTCACAACCAAGAGCTCTTCAGGAGACCTTATGCATGCAATTTCAACGATCACGCGATAATCAAGAATTGTTTGCTTTATTGCTACATTTACTAGCACAACTTCTCGGTCAGCTGGATCCAGTATCCATCGATACACTGCTTTCTGTATTCATTTTAAGGGGAAAAAAAATTCAGCGTATCATTCTAGGAGTTGTTTGTAGTTTTGGGCGGATCCTAATTTCAAGCCGTTTGAAGTAATTAAGTAGTTCATTTGGACAATCTAGAAACAAGTTGCATTCAATTTGTAGAGAGATGCATTTTCAGATTACATATGTTTTACAAATATTATATAATTGTAACTTTTTGTTATATAAAATGCAACTTATTTTTTTATAAAGTGCCCAATCAAACATCTCATTTTAAATTGCCTCTGATTCATCCGTTATGGATCCCTTGTAAGTTCTAACTAATGAATGAACTGATTAGTTCTTAATCAATATATAACAAATTAGCAATGCATTGGGCAAACAGTTAAATTGATCACGAACAGTGTCAACAAATAATTTCATTTTCGATAACTAGATGATATTAGGCTTTTAAAAGAATATAGAATTCGTAAGAGATAAAAGGGAAAATTTGTTAAACTTCAATAGATTTCATAAAATTTATTTGCTTTACGTACTCAAAAAGTTTATACTGGCTAATATGATGTGAAACATTTGCTCTATAAAGGGTGAGTCTCATGTAACACAGTTTCTAGAATAAGTCACAGAAGTTCCTTTCGCCCTTTTTAATTTAATTATTTTGTATTTTTTAATCTTATTTTCTAAATTTAATAAAATTCTTATTATATCCTCGCGATAATTGCACACGCAACGCGTGTGCTATGAAGTATGAAAACTAGAATATATTTTAACGCCAAACTGAGTAAAGATCCCTCTAATTTATTAATGAATGAATTTGTTATGTAGATATTTTAACAAATATGCAGTTGCAAATGGGAAACACCAGTGAAATATATAGAAATATCACATTAAATTGGCTGTTGTGTGAAATTATACATAGTGCTGACCTCAAAGTGGCCTGACAGCTCTGATTCAAGGCGGTTGATTAAATTTTCTTGATAAATCTCTTCATAAGCTTCCCTTTTCATCTTCCTTTGAGCTGCATATCGGTGACCAAGTATTGCTATTATAGCCTTTTCATCAGTTCCCATTCCTGCAAAATTTTCATCACAAAAAATCTAATTATGTATGTATAATCTTATTACACATGTAATTGGCTCATACATGTAATCGATCAATGAGCTAAACAAAAAAATGTCACATCAATGTAATAACTTATTGCACTACAAGGGTACTACATTAATTTGAAATGAGACAAACTCTACCTAATACTAGTATTTCCCTAATTTTGAAAGAGTGACTTCCGTCCTAAGTTCATTTTCTAGATTAAGGCCTGTGTATCCTCTGCTAAATTTTCTGTCAAGGTGAATGGCGTTCTGAGTGGTTATTTCAAGGGTGAAAAAGGGCTTAGACATGGAGATCTTTTGAAACAACCCGGGTCAAATCTCGAGTCCGGAACAAATCTTAGGTTAAATCTCAAGTTCGAATCGAATCAAATCCATCCAAATAAGGTCTTTAAACCACTATAGTATCTTCTTGGGTCATCGTAGCCCACCACAGGCTCACCCAAAAGAAAAGGTCATGACTTGAAGGTACTATTGGTAGTAACTTATTTCCTTATATGCAGACAAATTTTTCTCCTATCTTTCGATGTGGGACTGGGGTGTTACAAACTCCCCCACTTAAATTTTTGGCCTTCGTGTTCCCACCTCCGGCAATCCGATCGGATGACCCAACCCGAGTTTTCGAGAGTCGGCTTTGATACCATATGAAACAACCGGGTCAAATCCCGAGTCCGGAACAAATCTTAGGTCCGATCGGATGACCCGACCCGAGTTTTCAAGAGTCGGCTTTGATACCATATGAAACAACCGGGTCAAATCCCGAGTCCGGAACAAATCTTAGGTCAAATCCCAAGTTCGAATCGAATCAAATCCATCCAAATAAGGTCTTTAAACCACTGGCTCAATAGTATCTTCTTGGGTCATTGTAGCCCACCACAGGCTCACCCTAAAGGTCATGACTTGAAGGTACTATTAGTAGTAACTTATTTCCTTATATGCATACAAATTTTTCCCTTATCTTTCGATGTGGGACTGTGGTGTTACATCCTTTGCCCCCATATCTCTTTGTTATTGTTATGGAAGCCTTCTCATTGATTCTTACAAAAGGCTCAAACCATCCTGACTTTAAGTTCCATTGGAGAACCAAAAAATATAAGATTACTCAGTTATGCTTTTATGATGACCTTATTGTGTTTTGCCATGGTAATGTCAAGTCTGTTTCTGCGGTAAAGGATTGTATTAATCTTTTCTCACAACTCTCTAGACTCATTCCAAATACCTCTTAAAGTCTATGTTATTTAGCAAATGTCCCAATTGAGCAGAAGGAGAGCATCTTACATTGTCTTGGATTTCAGCTTGGGACTTTTCCTGCAAAGCTTCTTGGAGTTCCTCTTATATCATCAAAATTGTCTTGTATAGATTGCATTCCCCTTGTGGAAAAAATTACTGCAAGGATCTCATCTTGGACTAATGTTTTTCTCTCCTATTATGACATAATTCAATTGATAAAGTATGTGCCTTTTTGCTATGCAATCTTATTGTTCTAGTCATTTTATTCTTCCTATAGCTATCCGCAGTGAAATCAAGACTATCTTAAGTAGATTTCTTTGGAAAGGACCTACTCTTCAGAAATATGGTCACAAGGTTAGCTGGAGTAAGGTTACTATTCCTTATGAGGAAGGAGGGCTTGGTATAAAGGATATGGGGGATTGGAATATTGCTCTTATTCTCCTGCACTTGTGGAAACTAATTCAGCACATTAATAAATCTACATGGGCCTTGTGGATGAAGGCTACAATTCTGAAATCTAGAAATTTTTTGTGTATTCAGATACCGAATGACTGCTCCTGGATATGGAGAAAGGTCCTTAACCTCAGAACTACTGCTCTCCAGTACATCAAATATAAGATTGGCAATGGTAGGTCCACCAGTCTTTGGTTTGACCTTTGGCTCTCCAATGTTCCATTAGCCACTTCTGAGAACGATATACTCATTGCTCAATCTGGTTTGCCACCAAACGCTCAGGTTAGTTCCATCATTAACAACAATTCTTGGAGTCTTCCAGATTCAAATCATTATGAAGTTTCCATGTTTCGAAATACTTGTGACTTCCAAAATCAGTTTGACACCAATATAACTGACTCTATGACATGGGAGGATAATGCAGCCATTAAGGTCAAGACATTTCTTATTTGGGAAATTATCAGGCATAGGGAGACCACAAAGGTTTGGCATAAATTCTTATGGCATAAACTTCATATCCCTAGATTATCTTTTATTGCCTGGTTAGCCTTACACTCGGGGCTCAAAATGCTGGATGTTTCTTCTTTTTATGGAAAAGCAATATCAACCACATGTGCCTTGTGCAAATCTCAGGAGGAAACATTTAATCATTTGTTTTTTGAATGCCCTTTTTCTAATCAGATTCTAAATGGCACCCTTGCTCACAGTGGCTGGTATGGCACCTCTATCTCTTGGACTGATGTTCTCAATTTCATCCTCAACTATGGAGGTACCAAAATCCAAATACTGATTCTTTTATCTCTGTTTTACTACTGTCATCTATTATATATTGAAGGAACGAAATGGTAGACTTCATGGTGAGAAGGATATCCCAGTTACAGCCATTCTCACGGATATTTTACATGTTATTAGATGCAGGCTTCACAGCTCTAAAAAATTTTACAACTCTTGTAATAGACTAGCCTCGTTATGCTTCTGGAAACTTTAATTATTTTTCTCTAGGAACTTTATAGTCGTTACCACAATGGGAGTCATTTGAGGTGTGTGCTATATCTTGTTCTGAGGTTCTGCCCCTTGCTGCCTGTACTTTGGCTTTCTTTAATACATTTTAAATTTAGCCAAAAAAAAAAGAGTGACTTATATTTTGGGACAAATATTATAAGACTGATAATTTTGTCAATAGGGAGTGCACTCTGATACAAAAAGACTGACTTGGTACTATGAAAAGGAATAAAAGGATTTAAAAGCTCAAAAGTCAATAAATGCAATGTGTAAATCTGGATTCGAAAATGAAACCATCCCATCATATATACAAACTTCATGTCAAACCAAGAAGATGAACCTAAAAAATTTAAATCTATTTAATAAAATCTATATAATAAAACAGAGCGGCTCAAATCCCAAGACTTCAACATCTAACGGTCTCAAATTAATCCCAAGGCTTCAACATCCAACGACCTCAAATCATTTGGGGCTTCAACATCCGACGGCCAAGAATTTATTTTTCAAAAATTCAAACACACATCCATCATCTCACTCTTTCACTTCCCAAAAAAAATACATTTATTTGAACACACACTTAAAATAAATCAGTTTTATAAAAAAAATTAATCAACAATGAAAAAAGTAATACTTTAAAGTTAAAAGTAATTTTTTGTGAAGCTTTGAAAGGGAGAATTTTAACCCTTAATAGAAAATTTAAAGTAAACAAGACAAGAGTGTATAATAAACTCTAAATTGACTAAAAATAAATTCACAAAAGTAGCGTAAATTTTTTTTTTATTCTTAAAAATAGGAAATTATATTTAAATATAAGGAATTATGAAATTTGTGTGAAAGTAACATTTTTTATAACTTAACTTACTATAATGTAGGATGTATTCCAATGACATACGTACAGTGTCTAAGACGGTGAATCCAATCTTCCATTATTCCATATTTCATATTCTATATTCTATATTCCATAATCAATATTCCATATGAAAATTAATTCACAAAAGTAGCATAAATTTATTTATTATTCTTAAAAATAGGGAATTATATTTAAATATAAGGAATTATGAAATTTGTGTGAAAGTAACATTTTTTATAACTTAACTTACTATAATGTAGGATGTATTCTAATGACGTACGTACAGTGTTTAAGACGGTGAATCCAATCTTCCATTATTCCATATTCCATATTCCATAGCCTTCTTAGACGCACAGATTTTAAATTTGATTATAATTTTTTATTTTAATATTACAACGTAGCATAAAATTCTTAACCTTTTTAGTGTATCACATTATCATTATTAAATTTTTAATTAAAAAATATTATTTAAAATTTATCTTTAATTTTAAAATTAAAATTAAAAATGAAGAATTTTTTTTGCTAAACTACAACCTACTTTACACTACTCAATTTACTAAATTTCAATGTTAATATAAAATATTTGTGTGTTTATTATATACACTAATTTATTTCTAACAAGTAATAATTAATTATTATTATTATAATAATTCAAATATCTTTGATATAATTATCATAAATTAATAAATATAGCATGTTGCCTGAAGGCACTTTATTATATGTATTTAATTAGAAATTCCAATTGAAACTTTGGACTTGTTTGGTAACTAAGAAAGTAAAATAAACTAGCAGAAATTTGAGTCATTTCTTTTCCTCTTTTTAGTGGTTATGGTTTTTTGTTCAGTTTTCTTATTTTGATAAATGGATTTATGGGTGTTCTTTATTTTTAAAACAATAAATAGAACTATATTGATTGTTGGGTGTAGTCATTATGTTGATTCTGACTTTCCAAGAAAGAATGAAAGAAACAAAATCACATCTTAGAGTCAAAAGGCTGTGTTATGCCTCCTTGGGTGGATGTTTATTTTCTCTGGTGTCTAAAGGCATCAAAAAAAAATTAAGCTTTTTTATATTGTTATTACTTCAATTGCTCATATTCTTAAACTAACAAAATTTATGTTTGTTTGATGTTTCTTATTTTACTACTACTTCAATTATAGCGAGTAATTGAGCCAGCTGAAATTTACCCATTTTTTTAAATTTGTTTGAATACATATGATTTGAAATTTTAAATTCTTGTTGTTTTCCATCTTCTGTATTTTTTGATCTGGGTTGGAGGAGAACAATTATTTTTAAAATTCTTTGGCTTGAGATTATATGCTTTTATTGACATGTCACTGTTAGAGCCATTGTCATTTTGCCTAAATGGTCAAAGTAAGACTACAAATTTATGTTCCCTCATTCTATTTCCTATTTCCCTTATTTGAAAAAGTTTTTTGTGGGTGACCTCATCTGTTGACCACACTGTGTGCTCTCGTGTCTTCCTTTTAGATGGATGTATTTTTTCTTTGGCCGTTTTAAAAAGTTTTGTTTCTGCATGTCCTTTTATAGTTGTTTACCATTATTTGATTGATCTAATAAAGGAAGCTACATGGGTCATCCATATATATATGGATGAAAATTCATAAAGATTTGATCATGCAATCTGTTACATTAGCAAGTTATAAAATTGACTATATAACTTAACAATTAGTCATTCGTCATCTTATTTGTTTGACCTCTCTCTCTCTCTCTCTCTCTCTCTCTCTCTCTTATTTGTCTTGGTTCTTCATTTTTAAACTTCGTTGCTGACCTAATCCTAAATTTATATAACGACCTGCAATCAGTTTTTGTATCAAGTTACGGCTCTGTAAAATTGTATACTCATCTACGTGCGACAAAAAAAAAGAATTGTTATAACAAGCAAACAATAATTTTTAATTGTCAAGTTACTATTTAAAAAGTTACAATCAATCAAAAAGGCTTATAAATAATAAAAAATAAATCTTGAAATATAGTCAGACTTATTTTAAATTTATGAGAATTTGACTATTAAAGTTGGATATTCTTTATTTATTCATTGAAATTTGTCTTCATAAGAATTTTTATTTAAATGCTTTGTAGAGTATGTATGAAAAGTGCGATTGTGTTAATAATTAATTTAGACTTTTAGTTTAGTGTGTGTCCATATTCAATGCTTTATTTTTTTTTGTTTATGATTTATTTTTATTTATATTTGAATTATACAGTGCCTTCAGGCACGGGTTATCGCTAGTCTATATAATAAAACAGAGCGGCTCAAATCCCAAGACTTCAACATCTAACAGTCTCAAATCAATCACAAGGCTTCAACATCCAACGGCCTCAAATCATTTGGGGCTTCAACATCCGACGCCCAAGAATTTATTTTTCAAAAATTCAAACACACATCCATCATCTCACTCTTTCACTTCCTAAAAAAACACAATTATTTGAACACACATACTTAAAATAAATCAGTTTTATAAAAAAAATTAATCAACATTGAGAAAAGTAATACTTTAAAGTTAAAAGTAATTTTTTGTGAAACTTTGAAAGGGAGAGTTTTAACCCTTAATAGAAAATTTAAAGTAAACAAGACAAGAGTGTATAATAAACTCCAAAATGACTGAAAATAAAGTCACAAAAGTAGCGTAAAATTTTTTATTATTCTTAAAAATAGGGAATTATAATTAAATATAAGGAATTATGAAATTTGTGTGAAAGTAACATTTTTTATAACTTAACTTACTATAATGTAGGATGTATTCCAATGCCGTACGTACAGTGTCTAAGACGATAAATCCAATCTTCCATTATTCCATATTCCATATTCCATATTTCATGTGAAAATAAATTCACAAAAGTAGCATAAATTTATTTATTATTCTTAAAAATAGGGAATTATATTCAAATATAAGGAATTATGAAATTTGTGTGAAAGTAACATTTTTTATAACTTAACTTACTATAATGTAGGATGTATTCTAATGACGTACGTACAGTGTTTAAGACGGTGAATCCAATCTTCCATTATTCCATATTCCATATTCCATAGCCTTCTTAGACGCACAGATTTTAAATTTGATTATAATTTTTTATTTTAATATTACAACGTAGCATAAAATTCTTAACCTTTTTAGTGTATCACATTATCATTATTAAATTTTTAATTAAAAAATATTATTTAAAATTTATCTTTAATTTTAAAATTAAAATTAAAAATGAAGAATTTTTTTTGCTAAACTACAACCTACTTTACACTACTCAATTTACTAAATTTCAATGTTAATATAAAATATTTGTGTGTTTATTATATACACTAATTTATTTCTAACAAGTAATAATTAATTATTATTATTATAATAATTCAAATATCTTTGATATAATTATCATAAATTAATAAATATAGCATGTTGCCTGAAGGCCCTTTATTATATGTATTTAATTAGAAATTCCAATTGAAACTTTGGACTTGTTTGGTAACTAAGAAAGTAAAATAAACTAGCAAAAATTTGAGTCATTTCTTTTCTCTTTTTAGTGGTTATGAATTTTTGTTTAGTTTTCTTATTTTGATAAATGGGTTTATGGGTGTTTTTTATTTTTAAAACAATAAATAGAACTATATTGATTGTTGGGTGTAGTCATTATGTTGATTTTGACTTCCCAAGAAAGAATGAAAGAAATAAAATCACATCTTAGAGTCAAAAGGCTGTGTTATGCCTCCTTGGGTGGATGTTTGTTTTCTCTGGTGTCTAAAGGCATCAAAAAAAATTAAGCTTTTTTATATTGTTATTACTTCTATTGCTCATATTCTTAAGCTAACAAAATTTATGTTTGCTTGATGTTTCTTATTTTACTACTACTTCAATTATATCGAGTAATTGAGCCAGGTGAAATTTACCCATTTTTTTGAATTTGTTTGAATACATGTGATTTGAAATTGTAAATTCTTGTTGTTTTTCATCTTCTGTATTTTTTGATCTGGGTTGGAGGAGAACAATTATTTTTAAAATTCTTTGGCTTGAGATTATATGCTTTTATTGACATGTCCCTGTTAGAGCCCTTGTCATTTTGCCTAAATGGTCAAAGTAAGACTACAAATTTATGTTCCCTCATTCTATTTCCTATTTCCCTTATTTGAAATTTTTTTTGTGGGTGACCTCATCTGTTGACCTCACTGTGTGCTCTTGTGTCTTCCTTTTGGATGGATGTGTTTTTTCTTTGGTCGTTTTAAAAAATTTTGTTTCTGCAAGTCCTTTTATAGTTGTTTACCATTATTTGATTGATCTAATAAATGAAGCTACATGGGTCATCCATATATATATATGGATGAAAATTCATAAAGATTTGATCATGCAGTCTGTTACATTAGCAAGTTATAAAATTGACTATATAACTTAACCATTAGTCATTCGTCACCTTATTTGTTTGACCTCTCTCTCTCTCTCTCTCTCTCTCTCTTATTTGTCTTGGTTCTTCATTTTTAAACTTTGTTGCTGAGCTAATCCTAAATTTATATAACGACCTGCAATCAGCTTTTGTATCAAATTATGGCTCTGTAAAATTGTAAACCCATCTACGTGCGACAAAAAAAAAAGAATTGTTATAACAAGCAAACAATAATTTTTAATTGTCAAGTTACTATTTAAAAAGTTACAATCAATCAAAAAGGCTTATAAATAATAAAAAATAAATCTTGAAATACAGTTGGACTTATTTTAAATGTATGAGAATTTGACTATTAAAGTTGGATATTCTTTATTTATTCATTGAAATTTGTCTTCATAAGAATTTTTATTTAAATGCTTTGTAGAGTATGTATGAAAAGTGCGTGTGTGTTAAGAATTAATTTAGGCTTTTAGTTTAGTGTGTGTCTGTAAGACCCCAAATTATTAATAAATAAAATTTAATTTCCTCTATTTATTATTTTGAAATAGTAAGGGTTGAATTGATTAATAAGGTTAGTTATGGATAAAATGCGCAAATATTTTAAATAAGCAAGTGGTTATAAAATATTCATTGTTGTCGAAAAATATTCGTTTGGTCGTGGAATTTTCTTTCTGTCGGGGAATATTCGTACGACGTCGCAGTCTTTTGTGGTCCCCATAACGGAAAGTGATTGGATGAAGAAAACGACAAGTATAAGTTGTTTATAAATAACGGCGTAGTTGTTACCGTTAATACTGTTGGAATATCTGGTGGTTAAAACACAGTAATACGCATTGTTGCATAGTAGCACACGGTATTGCACCAATTATTGATTCTTACGTAAGAAGGCACTACTCAATAATTGTTACAGTAATTACTGTTCAGTATTTTATTTTATTGATTCAATAATTGCTACGTTGATATTTTATATTACTAATGTTTCAATAATTGTCATTACACAGTATTTTTCATTATCGAAGCAATAATTCATATTATTTGAATAATATTATTAGATAACATTATTGACAATGTCTAGAAAGTTCTGTCTAAGGAGAGGTTTGGTCACCTAATTTCGCGTCAGTAAGGAGAAATTCTTATTGAAAAGCCCCCTCTTTCCTGGGAACTGCCTGGTTGTCAGTATTGTGATTCTGTAATATTATTTGTGAATAATTAATTATTAATTTATATGATGAGGAAAATATTCATTTTATGTGAATATAGATGGAGCAAATTTTTAAAGTGACAATTGTTGAAAATCGATATTTTATCTTTTTTGATAAAATAATATTTTATTATATTATTATAATATAATAATGATGATATTTTTACAATGAATGTGGCATGTATATAAGGAGGAAGAGCATTTTTATTTCAAAAGTTATTTAAAACATGTTAAACATGTATGTGGGCCCATTTCTTGACTGAAATTTGATTATAGCTTGTAGAATCGTCCGTTTGTGGATTTCGGTCAATTTCTGTTTGGAATTTAGAAAAACTTTCTTCTGCAAAGTTGTAGATAATAAAATTTCCTATGGAAAAAACATGTGGTTTGAATTTTTCTAACAAAATGACTATTTATTATGAATTATTGAAGTTCTGAAGTTTCGAAATAATTGATTTTTGGAAGTTTTATTTATTTTTATTAATAAAAACGTTTTTTTAGACCTTGTGGCCTCATTAAACAAGTGCAAAGTGCTGAAGCTAGAGAATTCAAAGTGGGCGTAAGAAAATTTAATTATATATTAATATTTTATTAAATTTTCTGCTTTGGTGTTCTAAGAATTTTTCTATAAATAGGGTGCTTAGGTTAGAATTGAAAATCACACCAGAAACTAAAGTTTTCTCTCTTTTTATCTCTCTATATTATCGAGCGTATTCTTGTGAGTATTTTAAGACTTTGAGTGTTGCTATACGGTGCAAGTTCCCTTCAGCTCTATATCCAGTATTCCAGTCAGAAGTACTGTCTTTTCGAGGTAAGGGATACTATTAAAAAAATGATATTATTTCTTTCAATATCATTATGCCGGAATATTGTTAAGATTTTTCTTGTGAAATTCTTGTCTTTTAGTGTCGGGGTTGCTATTCGCGTATACGGCACTATTCACGTATACGACATTATTCACAGAAAAATTAAATTTTTGTTTTTCCTCCAAAATATCTATTATGGATACTAGCTTTAATTGTATCCATATTTTGATCATTCTTGAATTTTACTCCACTATGATTACTTATGAGGTATTTTTGGACATGGATAAACCGAAATACGAATCCTTAATATTTGTTATTTTGTTTCACTGGATTCATTTCCTTTAAAATATTTTTCATCATCCTCAGTCCTAAATGATGATATTACTGAATATCTTTGGCCTGTAGTGCAAAGATGAATGATTTCTGATGAATATCTTTGGCCCTTAGTGCAAAGATGAACATGTGTTTAGATGAACATGACCAACTAATGAATATCTTTGGCATGTAGTGCAAAGATGAATATTTAATTCTAGATATATATTGATTGATGTTACAGGGATAAAATATCGACGATGAACTTTTAAATTCATATATAGAAGATAGTAGATTTCATTCTCTACTTAACTCTTCTAATGAATTATTATTTCCGCTGTAAATATTGATTTAAAACTTGTTGTCTATTGTATTATATTAAATTTTTCCCTGTTGAAGACTAATGATAATTTGTTCTATATTATCTTAGTCATAATATTCTTTACTGGGCTAGCTGAGCTCACCCTTTTCCTTTTTATTCTATTTTTCTTCTCAGGATGCGAGAATGTAGCGAGTACTAATCGGGGTATGGAATGAAGGTTTCTAGAAAGTCGTTTTAGTAGTCCTCACCATTTTTGTAAAATAATATATCAATAATTGTAATGAGGACTTATTTGATTGTGAATATTGTCTAGATAATAATATTTGTATTTAAACTCACAGTTTTTATGTTGTATTAATAAAGTTGTAGTTATTTCTGTACCATGTATTTTGACGACTCAGAATGGGTGTTGTATACCTATTTTGGGGGCGTCACAGTTGGTATCAGAGCTTAGGGATATGTTCTCTGGCGGAGATCGGGGAATAGTACTAGGAGGGGAGAGACGAGTAAATCCTTCGCTAGTGTGTCATACCTAAGCTTATTTGTTGGTCAGTCATAATATAGGGGTATTATGTGATTTGTTAATTTATTTAATTGACACTTATTTTATGGCAGTATTTAAGAATGGCAACTGAGAATATTAACAGTGGAGTAAACGAAACCGTGGAGACGCCTGTACTCACCAACGAGGAGAACGTGCAACAACCTGACAATGTTCCTCCTGTGAACAACACCGCTGAGCAGATGATGAACGATGTGATGTTTAGAAGCTTTTTGCAGTTCATGCAAAATCAGACGAGAGAGACTCGTGTTCAAAATACAGGATGAAATGATAGCAATTCACAGTTTTTCACAGCCAAGCAGTTCAAGGAGTTGGGACCACCAGAATTCAGGGAAAAGCCGGATCCGATTAAGGCGGAGACGTGGGTCAAATAAATTACCAAGATATTCGATGTCTTGGGATGCACGGAAGAACAGAAGGTTCCATTCGCCACCTTTATGTTCCGTAATGAGGCAGATTACTGGTGAGAATCTGTAAAGCGTACCCATCCAGCCGCACTTAGCATGTCTTGGGAAACGTTTCAGAAACTGTTCAATGACAAGTACTTTCCTGAAAGTATTCGTCATATGAAGGAGGTAGAGTTTATTAGACTGGAGCAGAATAACATGACGGTGTCCCAGTACGAGGCGAAGTTTGCAGAGTTGTCCATGTTTGCACCTCATTTGGTGGAGAATGAGGAACGTATGACACGGATGTTTCTGAGAGGTTTGAAACCCGGCATACGTCAATATCTCATTTCACATAAATTTTCTCTCTATTCAGATGTTATCAACAGGGCTCAATTATTAGAGCGAGATAACGAGTACGTTCAACCGAGGGACAACAACCAGGATCATACCGGTGACAGCAGTCACCAGAACAACGATAACCAGCGGAGAAAGAAAAATACGGACAAGAGCGGCAACCACTCGGTGGTAATCATGGCCATGAGAATAGAAGAAGCGAGTCGGGAGGAGATTTTAAAAAGAGGAGATTCAACAATGACAATACGAAGACGTCAGCACCAGCAACAACTAGTTCCAAGGGAGGAGAACGACCACCGGTCATATGCTATAAGTGCGGAAAAGAAGGACATATCAGCCCAAACTGCTCACAACAGTTTAAGGTATGTTATAACTGTGGAAAGGAAGGACATATCGCTCGAGATTGCACTGTAGCGAAACCAAGTCCAGCGGGGATGGTGACTCAAAAGGCTGTCCCAGAAAAGTCAAAGTCAACGGTTCCTAGAAGAGCGTTTGTCGTGACTGGTCAACATGTGAGGAACCCGAACGAGGCGATCACGGGTAAGTTAATCATAAATTCATGCGAAGTTTATACCTTACTAGATACCGGTGCTACCCATTCATTTATTTCTCCTGCTTGTGCTCAACGTTTAAACTTGACTCCGGAGAAATTAGACTTTGATTTATCTGTGAAGACTCCGTTAGGAGAAACTTTCATCACATCCACTATTTATAAATCTTGTTTGATCCAAGTTGGCACCATCACCTTACCTGTTGACCTTATCTCTTTAAAGATACTTGCATTTGACGTGATTTTAGGGATTGATTGGTTAACTACTCATCATGCCAAAATTGATTATTTTCGTAAGGTTGTTAGTTTTCATATTCTTAAGCAACCTATTGTGCGAATTCAAGCAACTAAGCCATTAAAATCAATCACTGTTATATCAAGTCATAAAGCTATTCGTTTATTAAAAAACGGATGTCAAGCTTTCTTAGCCCATGTTATGGATTTGAATAAAGACATGTCATATTTGAATAATATTCCTGTTGTTATTGACTTTCCTGACGTATTTCCTGTAGAACTTTCCGGTCTACCCCCAGAATGTGAAGTTGAATTCTTTATAGATCTTGAACCTGGTACAAAGTCCATTTCTAAAACCCCATATCGAATGGCTTCTATTGAACTTCAGGAGTTAAAGGTCCAATTACAGGAGTTGTTGGACATCGGTTTCATTCGTCCTAGTACATCTCATTGGGGTGCTCCTGTTTTATTCGTAAAGAAGAAAGACGGGAGTATGCGACTTTGTATCGACTACCGGTAATTAAACCATGTCACTATCAAGAATAGGTATCCGCTACCTCGTATTGATGACCTGTTTGACTAGTTACAAGGAGCACAATTCTTTTCAAAAATTGATCTTCGTTCTAGATATTATCAGCTGAAGATTAGAACTAAGGATATTCCAAAGACTGCCTTTAGAACTCGGTACGGGCATTATGAATTCTTAGTCATGTCTTTTGGATTGACTAATGCTCCTGCGGCTTTCATGGATATGATGAACCGAGTATTCAAGGAATATTTGGATCAGTTCATTATTGTTTTTATTGATGACATCCTCATATATTCTAAAAGTCGTGAAGATCATGAGCACCATTTGAAGCTGGTACTCCAAAGGCTTCGTGAAAATAAGTTATATGCCAAGTTAAAAAAATGCGAGTTCTGGCTTAAGGAAGTAGCATTCCTTGGGCATGTGGTGTCAAAACATGAAGTATCTGTTGACCCGGCGAAGATTGAAGTAATACAAAGTTGGGAACAACCGAAGTTAGTGACTGAAGTACGTAGCTTTCTGGGCTTAGCTGGTTATTATCGGAGATTCGTGGAAGGATTTTCTCGAATCGCTAGTCCATTAACTTAGCTGACTTGGAAAGATATCAAATTCGTATGGAGCGAGGAATGCGAGAAGAGTTTCCAAGAGCTTAAGAGGAGACTCATTTCGGTACCTGTTTTGACCATACCATCTGGTTCGGATGGATTTGTTATCTATAGCGATGCTTCAGGCAAAGGGCTAGGATGTGTACTCATGCAACGTGAAAAAGTTATAGCCTATGCCTCATGACAATTTAAAGAATATGAGAGGAATTATCCTACTCATGATCTAGAGTTGGTAGCAGTCGTTTTCGTTCTAAAGATTTGGAGGCACTATCTATATGGGGAGAAAGTGGAGATATATTCAGACCATAAAAGCCTCAAATATTTCTTCACTCAAAAAGAACTCAACATGCGGCAACGACGTTGGCTCGAGCTGTTGAAAGACTACGACCATACCATTCAATACCATCCTGAAAAAGCGAACGTGGTAGCCGACACATTGAGTAGAAGATCATACGCGAGAACGAGTGTGATGTTGTCAACCCAAAGGCCCATTTGGTGTGATTTACAAAAGATGAAGAAAGAATTCAAGACTCCGGGGACCCATGCAATGATGTCAAGTATACGTATAGAACCAACTTTAATCAAAAAAGTTAAAGTTGCTCAAGCCACAAACCCGGAGCTGGTGCTTATGAAGAAGAAAGTGCAAGAAGGTGCTATTCCAGAAGCAAGAATCGATGAAGAAGGAATACTTCGAGTCCACTCCAGACTTTGTGTTCCTAATGATTCTGATTTGCAATCCATCCTGGAAGTACCAAAATGTATCGTGATCTTCGACATACATTTTGGTGAAACAATATGAAGAGAGAGATTGTAAAGTTTATCTCGAGGTGTTTAACTTGTCAACGTGTAAAGGCGGAGCATCAAGTGCCTAAGGGCCCATTGCAACCACTTGAGATTCCGAAATGGAAGTGGGAATACATTACCATGGATTTTGTTACGAGTCTTCCCACGATTTCTCAAGGCATAAATGTTATTTGGGTTATTATTGATAGATTAACCAAGTCTGCTCATTTCTTGCGATACGGGAGACTTATTCCCTTGAACGCCTTGCTCGTATGTACGTAGATGAGATTGTGAGATTGCATGGCATGCCCGTATCCATAGTTTCAGATCGTGACCCAAGATTCACTTCATGATTTTGGATTAGCTTGCAAAAAGCTATGGGCACGGATTTACGATTCAGTTCGGCATGCCATCCTCAAACGGAATGGCAATCAGAGAGGACTATTCAAACTCTTGAAGATCTATTAAGACTTTGTGTCCTAGATTTCAAAGGGAGTTGGGATAAGTACCTATCATTGGTGGAATTCTCTTACAACAACAGTTATCAGGCAAGCATAGGTGTGGCTCCATTTGAAGCATTATATGGACGAAAGTGTCGCTCTCTAATATGTTGGGATGAGGTGGGAGAAGCAACATTGTTGGGACCCGAGTTGGTACGTATGACTACGAAAAAGATCCAAATGATTCGACAACGTATACAAACGGCACAAGATCGACAAAAGAGTTATGCGGATCTTCATCGAAAGGACGTAGGATTTAGTATTGGGGATCATGTATTGTTGCGTGTGGCTCCATGGAAGGGAGTTACAAGATTTGGGAAGAGAGGAAAGCTCAATTCACGATTTATTGGTCCATTTCAGATTCTTGACCGAGTAGAAAATGTGGCCTATAGACTCGCGTTACCTCCAAGTATGTCTCGTGTTCATAATATTTTTCATATATCTGTGCTTCGTAAATATGTGAAAGACCCAAACCACGACATTGAGTTAGAACCGGACGAGATAGTTGAAGACTTAACGTACGAGGAGGTACCTGTCAAGATCTTGGATAGGAAAGCGCATGTCCTACGCACAAAGTTCATACCACAAGTTAAAGTTTTGTGGATGAACTATGCTATTGAGGAAATGACCTGGGAGTTGGAAATAGAAATGAAAGCGAGGTATCCTCATCTTTTTGAAACATCAAGTACGTACGTCAATTTCGAGGACGAAATTTTATAAGGAGGGGAGGTTGTAAGACCCCAAATTATTAATAAATGAAATTTAATTTTCTCTATTTATTATTTTGAAATAGTAAGGGTTGAATTGATTAATGAGGTTAGTTATGGGTAAAATGCGCAAATATTTTAAATAAGCAAGTGGTAATAAAATATTCATTGTTGTCGGGGAATATTCGTTTGGTCGTGAAATATTTTTCCTGTCAGGGAATATTCGTACGACGGCGCAGTCTTTTATGGGCCCCATAACAGAAAGTGATTGGATGAAGAAAATGACAAGTATAAGTTGTTTATAAATAACGGCGTAGTTGTTACCGTTAATACTGTTGGAATACCCGGTGGTTAAAACACAGTAATACGCGTTGTTGCACAGTAGCACACGGTATTGCACCAATTATTGATTCTTACGTAAGAAGGCACTACTCAATAATTGTTACAGTAACTACTGTTCAGTATTTTATTTTATTGATTCAATAATTGCTACGTTGATATTTTATATTACTATTGTTCAATAATTGTCATTACACAGTATTTTTCATTATCGAAGCAATAATTCATATTATCTGAATAATATTATTAGATAACATTATTGACAATGTCTCGAAAGTTCTGTCTAAGGAGAGGTTTGGTCACCTAATTGCGCGCCAGTAAGGAGAAATTCTTATTGAAAAGCCCCCTCTTTCCTGGGAACTGTCTGGTTGTCAGTATTGTGATTCTGTAATATTATTTGTGAATAATTAATTATTGATTTATATGATGAGAAAAATATTCATTTTATGTGGATATAGATGGAGAAAATTTTTAAAGTGACAATTGTTAAAAATCGATATTTTATCTTTTCTGATAAAATAATATTTTATTATATTATTATAATATAATAATGATGATATTTTTACAATGAATGTGGGATATATGAGTATATGAGGAGGAAGAATATTTTTGTTGTAAAAGTTGTTTAAAACATGTTAAACATGTATGTGGGCCCATTTCTTGACTGAAATTTGATTATAGCCTGTAGAATCACCCGTTTGTGGATTTCGGTCAATTTCTGTTTGGAATTTGAAAAAACTTTCTTCTGCAAAGTTGTAGATAATAAAATTTCCTATGAAAAAACATATGGTTCAAATTTTTCTAACAAAATAGCTATTTATTATGAATTATTGAAGTTCTAAAGTTCCGAAATAATTGATTTTTGGAAGTTTTATTTTTTTTTATTAATAAAAACGTTTTTTATACCTTGTGGCCTCATTAAACAAGTGCAAAGTGCTGAAGCTAGAGAATTCAAAGTGGGCGTAAGAAAATTTAATTATATATTAATATTTTATTAAATTTTCTGCTTTGGTGTTCTAAGTATTTTCCTATAAATAGGGTGCTTAGTTTAGAATTGAAAATCACACCAGAAACTAAAGTTTTTTCTCTCTTTCTCTCTCTATATTATCGAGCGTATTCTTATGAGTATTTTAAGACTTTGAGTGTTGCTATACGGTGCAAGTTTCCTTCAGCTCTATATCCAGTATTCTAGTTAGAAGTACTGTATTTTCGAGGTAAGAGATATTATTGAAAAAATGATATTATTTCTTTCAATATCATTATGCCGGAATATTGGTAAGATTTTTCTTGTGAAATTCTTGTCTTTTAGTGTCGGGGTTGCTATTCACGTATACGGCACTATTCACGTATACGACATTATTCACAGAAAAATTAAATTTTTGTTTTCCCTCCAAAATATCTATTATGGATACTAGCTTTGATTGTATCCATGTTTTGATCATTCTTGAATTTTACTCCACTATGATTACTTATGAGGTATTTTTGGACATGGATAAATCGAAATACGAATCCTTAATATTTGTTATTTTGTTTCACTAGATTCGTTTCCTTTAAAATATTTTTCGTCATCCTCAGTCCTAAATGATGATATTACTGAATATCTCTGGCCTGTAGTGCAAAGATGAATAATTTTTGATGAATATCTTAGGCCCGTAGTGCAAAGATGAACATGTGTTTAGATGAATATGACCAACTAATGAATATCTTTGGCCTATAGTGCAAAGATGAATATTTAATTCCAGATATATATTGATTGATGTTACAGGGATAAAATATCGACGATGAACTTTTAAATTCATATATAGAAGATAGTAGATTTCATTCTCTACTTAACTCTTCTAATGAATTATTATTTCCGCTGCGAATATTAATTTAAAACTTGTTGTCTATTGTATTCTATTAAATTTTTTCCTGTTAAAGACTAACGATAATTTGTTCTATATTATCTTAATCATAATATTCTTTACTGGGCTAGTTGAGCTCACCCTTTTCCTTTTTGTTCCATTTTTCTTCTCAGGAGACGAGAATGTAGCGAGTACTAGTCGGGGTATGGAATGAAGGTTCTAGAAAGTCGTTTTAGTAGTCCTCACCATTTTTGTAAAATAATGTATCAATAATTGTAATGAGGACTTATTTGAGTGTGGTTATTGTCTAGATGACAATATTTGAATTTAAACTCACAATTTTTATGTTGTATTAATAAAGTTGTAGTTATTTCTGTACCATATATTTTGACGACTCAGAATGGGTGTTGTATACCTATTTTGGGGGCGTCACAGTGTCCATATTCAATGCTTTATTTTTTTTCTGCTTATGATTTATTTTTATTTATATTTGAATTATACAGTGCCTTCAGGCACGGATTATCGCTAGTATAAATATAAAAAGATACTGCCTATGTTCCAACTTCCACCAAAAAGCCCCGTTTTGAATAAATAAAAATTATTCCGCAAAAATAGCTTTCTTTTTAGGATAAGTAGTATGATATAACGCAAGATCTTCAAGTTTGTTATCATAATTTTTTTATCATAAGTAAATTAAAAAAATTTAATGTTTAGGGTAAATATGAATAAAAAAACCATAAATATTGGAAAATTTTGTAATGGAATTATTTTTGTGTAACTGATGGAGTATAAAAAAAATGGAAAATTAGATATTAAAAAGTTAAGATTATAAAGAAAAAAATGTAAAAAAGCCAAAAATTAAGAAAAACAAAGGAATAAGCAAAGGTAGGAAAACAAACAAACAATTAATGAGGAAAAATAAGATAATATTTTCTTAATAAAAGATTATAATGAAAGATTATAATGAAAGACTTAATAAAGTCTTAACTACTCCTTCCGTCCTTTAATATAAGACGTTTTAGAAAGTATTTTTATCCCTTAATATAAGTCGTTTGAGAATTTCAACTAAGTATTAATTTTTTAATTTTCAATATTACAAGTATTAAATATAACTTTGATGCTCTAACTATTTTTTACCCAATAAATAACACAATCTTTTTTCAATACAAAGATAATATAGACAAATAATATTTTATTTAATGATTTATAATTATTTCCTTAATACTTGTGCACAACTCTAAAACGATTTATATTAAGGGATGGAAAGAGTATAATTTTACGTACTCCCAAGTTAAATATCTACTTACCTTAAATAATTTATTTTTTTACAATAATTTACCTATAACTCTGTATATTTATGTAGGCTTCATTAGTCACGTGCAAAAAATTATATAATTAAGTGATAATTTAAATATGAATAATTTTATTATTTTTTTAATATAGGTAAAAAGTCAACTAAAACTTTTAACTTGAAACGAATGGAGTAATAATAATGATAATAAATTTTGTTCCATACAGCTGTAGATTATTTAAGTTTTTTATGATACTGGAAGAGATTATTTAAGTTCTAATTTGTAAGAGTAAATGTGATATTCTAATTTTTAATGTTAAAGCCAACTATTTTAGCAAAATTATAAGTTTGAGTCTATCTTTAAAATAATTAGAATATGAATCAGCGATACATATGAAAGTAAGATTATTTTTGATAAAACTCTAACATCTGAATAGTTTAACTTTGAATAATCTAGATTTAATTTTTTATTTTAACGATTTAGAGGCATTTAAAGAGAATTTTTTTTTTACCAAACAACTACATGCTTCTTAACGAATAAAAAATAAAATGTTAAAATACATTAAGATGCAACCAAACATCTCCCAAGTCTTTCTAAGTCTTTTGTCTTCCCTTAATTCTCCTTCTAGCTCCAAGAACTGAAATGTGTTCTTAGTTATAATAATAAAAATTTCTGCTTAATAGGTAAATTCCGCTAAGAGTTCTCATAGTTCTCCTAATTTTTAGAATTAAAATATATACCTACATTAATTAAATTGTAATACTAAAAAGAATATTATTTAAAATATAGTTCAAATTACTTTTTTAGTTATAATATATAGAATTAATTTTGACTTTCTGAAACTCAACTAGAATTTTTTTTTAGTTTAAGTGGTACGACTTTTATTTGAGTCTAAATTATGCAATTATCAAAATCGTACACTATATACATATATAATACTACTATTTAAAATATTTATTGTTTTCAAAAGTTTGATGAATCATATCAGAACAATTTTGGTTTGAAAATATCTCAAAATAATTTTAAAATATCAAAATTAAATATAAATTTTAAAACACAATGTGTATAAAAATTAAGTTAAATTGGTAGAACCGGAGATTATCTAATTTAAGTTATGTTTAATACAGCTAGAGATTATAAAAATTAGATAACCACTATCACATTATAGCAATAGGTTTTGTTTGGTGGAGCTGAAGATAATAAGCTCTGACTGTAAATAAATTACTTTTCTCTATTAAAAGTAAGTTTTTCGCAATTAAATTATTGACGGTGAAAATATTTAATGAGATAACAAGTTCCTATAAAAGTTATTAGAATAGGTGGATGGTTCTAGTGTCATTAGAATTTATAAAAGTCACACGTAGACCTGACACAAAATATGATTATGAGTATGTTTTGATTTTTAAAATATGGTTAACCAACTATTTAAGAACTAAAACCATATTAACTATTTTTAATATGGATAATGTGGGTTGGAACCATATGGTTATGGTTAAAAACCATATTAACAATTTTAAGATGTTTTGACTTTTAAACAAAATTTTTTGAAAATGAAATTAATATATAATATAGATAGAGAGACGGATATAAGGGGTGCGTGGGAAGATGGGGTGGGGGTGGGGTGAGGGTGGGGTGGGTAGGGATAGGGGTAGGGGTAGGCGTAGGGGTAGGGGTAGAGGGTGGGTGATGTATACATAATCGCTTAATATTAATTTTTTTTGGAGTGGTGGGGGTGGGGGGTGGGGGGTGGGTGGGGGTGGGGGTAGGGGGTGGAGTAGGGGTGGGGGTAGGTGGGGTGGTGGGGGTGGGATGTATACATAATCACACAATATTATTTTTTTGGTGGACGTGGGGGTGGGGTGAGTGGGTGGGTGGGTGGGGGTAAGGGGTGTGTGGGCCCCGAATCTAGGTCCTAAATCACTTCGGATCCGGTTCGATCATTCTATCACTATTACTATATTTGCGGAAGATATAAACATAAATTGTTTATACAATACATTTAACACACTATTCCCCAAGGTCGAGTAACCTTAACTTAATACACATTACATAACTTACTTAACACATAACCTTAAAATACAACACTTATACAATTTAGCTGCACACATATCCTAACGCTAGAACTGTCAACCTTTCCTTGTGTCCGACGCATTCGTCTTAATTTGCAATGTTTATCATGATATAACAATGGTGAGCATAAGGATTGCCCAGCAAGTTTTAGTTCACTAATATAACGATATGTCATGATTGAAAGAGTATGAACAATAAGCTGGCTATAATTCATCAATATAATTGAGAACTAGCAGGAACAAATTTATGACTGAACAAATATATATATGAACAAATATATCTGAACCAACTGGTAATGAAGGTGATCAACCTTTCATACATGACTTATACATGCAATATGTACAGAGTACAATTCATGGCAACCAGCAATGATTAACCATAAACTTATCCGGATAAAACAACTCTTAGTAGAGTTAAGTAAAAATAAACTTGCCTGAACTATTGATTACCGCAACACAATTTATAACGCTTTATCCGAATACCTAATATTAGTAATATAGATCTCCAATATTAGAATAATATCATCACAATATAATACTATAATATATATATACACAGAATAACCTAAACACATAACACATTACCCTATCATTCTATAACACACATAGGACTCGGTATCAATCCAAACTTTTACAGTCTGAGTTGAACCCGACACAAAACTGACATCCCGACGGTCTAGTCGGACTTTTATCGAGTCTAAGTTCAATTAACTTTGACTAAACACTTAACAATTATCTCAGATAATTTTAATAACAGACGAAATATTTTTCGTAAGCTCGTAATAATTTTCACATAATTATTATCATTTTTCATGATTTTTCAATCATTAATATCGTATTTAAATGAATTAAATACCACATAATACTATTATCATTAATATTTATTTATTATCAAATATTAATAAAATACATCACATAATATTATAATATATTTATAATATCACAAAGTATTTTTAATAACTTAAAATCATATTTATATGATTTTTAAACACTTAAATTCTTTATCCGATAATTAATATTAATATTAAAATATTAATATTTTCATGACAAAATATCAAAAGTTATATTTTATAACTTAAAATATTTTTCTAACACATAAATTATTTTTATATAATTTATAAAGCATTAATCCTATTTTTCCTTAATTTATTTAATATAGTTATTAAATAAACTAATTATCATTAATATTGATTAATTAATGAAATTCATCCTAAAATATTAAAAGTCACTCAAAATAACTTAAAATATTTTATTATGCCATAAAATTATTTTTTTCATGATTTTTCATGAATTAAAACTATTTTTAAATAATTTATTTAATATAATAATTAAATAAATTAAATATTATTTATATTTCAAAAATATTAAATATTTATGAAATATACTCAAAATAATTAAAAACTATTTTTTAGACTTTAAAATAATTTTTTGGAATTTATTTTGTATTTTTAATAATAAAAATATATTTTTTTCTATTTTTAATTAATTTTCAGAAAATCAGAAAATAAATTAAATAGAAACCGTCGCTAAAGGGCCCTATTGCGACAGATCCGTCGCTATAGGTGTTCTTGAGGCTGTTCTTGAGCTTTATGTCAGACTATAATGTGCTACATTTGACTACAATTTAATCTGTGTTCTTGTTGCGTTCTGGGCTGCTAATGGTGTTAGGATTGTAGTACTGATGTAGTACTACAACCACAAACTCAATTCATGGTCATTACATGACCAAGCTGCAAGATCCAAGCTCCGGAATATGTTGTCAGAGGCCTGCTGGGATTTCTGGGTTTCCCAGATTTCCAGTCAGTTTCGAGTGACCACCTTGTGCCTCGATTATATACATGTTCTGGTAATGGTTCATGTGATGTTAAGGTTCTAATCTATAGTCGTGATGTCAGGATACAACAAAATATCAAGAGATCGGTCTATCAACAACACAATAAAGAAATTAAGGCCGGTCAACTTATGTCAGAAAACGTGTTCTTCATGAATCTGGGTTTTCCAGATTTCATTCCAAATTAGTGGTCAACTCACATTTGACCTTAAATATCTTCGATCCTATATACTTTCTGGGTGATCTAAAAGCCTGATATTGTTGTCCTTATACCAAACTACAACTGGACTACACAAACATGGCCCAATCACTTGTCAAAAGCAAGATCCGAGGCCTTGAAAAGCTTGTGAGACGCTACTGGAAATTCTGGGCTGCCCAAAATTCGTTTTCTGTGAACGGTCAACGGGTTTTGGCCGTTCATATCTGGAGATCTAGACTTGATCCGACCCTAATTTCAGTTTCAGATCACAGTCCTCATGACATAGAACATATTAAAAACATAAAACACACAAATCAGTTAACACGTAAAGATCTAAGGGCTCTGACATTCGACTGTCAGGCCACTTTCTTCGTCATTTCAAGATTTCTTAAAATGTTAGATCCGAGCACTTTGATGTTATGGATCTAGGTTTTAACAACCCAGATCACTAAATAACATCATAATACACAACATTAAACAACAACACATATCATCTAACATAAAATCTAAGGATATCAAAATTTGAAGGTTTATACCTCTTTCAAGCTTGATCTTTGATTCTAATCTATGGATCTGTTTTTGTTTTGCTAAGAACTGATTCTGACTTTGTTTATCATGCCCCTCTCACTCTTAAACCCGAAATATAGAGAGAGAGAGAGAGTGGCTTGGTGAAAAATGAAAATGTAAGCAACTATTTTCTCTCTCTTTAATCTATTTAAATGGCATGATTCAATGCATCTAGTTGCTAAGTGGCACTCTTATCTAATATAAAATAGATATAGAGCACATGGGATAAATATTAAGGTGATGACTCACAAGATTTGCAAAATCTTTTGTTCAAGTTTAAGAAAGGACATTTTGGTCATTTTGCATACCATTTTAATTCTACAATTGTCATTTGATCAAACCCTTAGGGTTTAACCCTTAGGGTTAAAACCTAAGGTTTACAAAAATCACATTTCTAGGATTTTCGGATTAAGGTTTTCGAAATAGATAATTAACATTTGCTAATTAGAATTAGAATTCTCTTAATTATACTAAGATTTTCTAATCATGCAATTAAATCTTGCTAATTAGGATTATTATTCCCTAATCAATATTGCTAATTTAGCAATTAAATCCATAATTGTATATTAGGGTTTTTAAAAAAATTTGAAATTAGGATTTGCTAAATAATTAAGCTTTACCTTAATTAACATTACAATTATTTACACTTACGCCATTAGCTTCCCAATGTAGGATTTTATATACCGAATTAGGGTTTCAAATTCTCGAAACTGAAGTTAGGGTTTCCAGAACCGATTTTAGGGTTTCTTATAATTCGTAAGAATTTTCTAACCGAACGTTGACATTCTTAATATATACCTAGGGTTTGTTACAGATATAATTTATCTGGTCAACCCTTGACCATTAACCACATACTGTACACATATACACAGAACATATTCACGTATACCCTTAATCCTGAATAATTAACCTAAATCCTTCACAGAATTTTGAAATCCTCAAAATTATTTCTTAAAAATATCAAACGCGTACACTAATTTTCTGTCTAGGTTCTAATTTTGAACCTTAAATCAATAAATAAAATTTTTAAAAATTCTCTAAATTCTCGGGTTGTCACATTCACCCCTTCTTCTAAAAATTTCGTCCCTGAAATTTACCTTACACCTTACACGATACACCGTTCACATGCTATCTAATACATCTCTCACCAGAGTTAAAATTTTGAAATTGTACTGAGGAGTCATATAGACCATGAACTACTGAGGTTTATAGGTATTACTACCTGCTACCTATTTTAATTAATAAAAAGGTACTCTAACCCTTACAAAGGTTAATAGTATGTTTACAATCACAAAGAAGGTAAACTACCGATGCGGGTACTTTAGATGATCAATCTATTATACCTTAGTAATCGGAACGACTATATGCATTCTTAGATTGGAATATTTTATCCAATTAGTATATCCCCATTTCCAGGGTTGTTCACCTCAGACTTATCATAGGATCCCGCACCAAAACAATTCTGGTCGGGAAATTTATTTCAACGAACACTTAGAGTTTTCATAACATTAGTCTAGCTGAATCGAATAGCATAGATTCATATCAATAATTCAATTCAATCGAATTATTTAAGTGTAGCCAAACCCCGTTGGCAAATTAAAATTTTTGAAAATATTTTTGAGAATGACGCAATGATGCTGTACTGTATTAACAGTCCGTTTGAGGATGCCGTCATCGTATGACTTTATCATAACACATCATACAATAGTGGAACAACGATTTTAGATCAAATTCACACTAAGTATTCCTGTATTTACAACTCCATCAAATTTTTATCATTTCTGCACTAGGTTACATGGTACATGAGTGATAAATAAAATAAAATTTGATATTTCAAATCATTTGCGTCTAGCTGAAATAAGTAGCATAGACTATACTTTAAACCGTTTCAAAAATGATTACGAGTCTATATATATTTTTTTTTCAAAAGCACAAAGTGCGTATTTAGCTTGATGTTAATCATTTCGAAATCTAGCATAGCTAGGAGTTTTGAAAAACTTATGTCCCCACTAATAATCATTTGCTTAACAATCTATCTGTTCCTATTATCCTCAATACTCCATTTACACACAACTATACCCAGTTCATAAAACCACACTTATGAGTTCATTTACTTGCCACAATCATATGAGTTTAAGAACTTGTCCTAGTCAGACCTTTGGCGTCCATTCGCTAAGGGGTTCATAAACATTTCATATAACTATGAATCAAGAATGTCACATAAGTATGGATTTTAAGAACTCGTACTTAACCTGATATTATCTACCTATGACCTATCTATCTATTATACACATAAGAAAGGAATCACCCTCTTAACATGCATATAGCAAATAGCACGACACAAACATTTTAATGATTATCATTGCCAGAACTAAGTAGTTTTTACACCAAGTACAATTCCCTGCCCATACAAAGAATCATACAACTCAGCTGCTGACATGAGTCCTCAATTGAATCCCCACATAACCTTAACACCCTTCTCAATACGAATTTCATTCAACTCGTATTCATAATCATTTCCTAAATCTGTTCCAATTCATAGTACAACTGTCACCCAGCAAACTTGCTGTAACTTTTCAATCATTCGCTTGATCCTTCTCCATACTATAACTTTATCTGATCACGGAGTGATCTCATCGTATACATTACGATTCATTTCTATGTCCTGATCGTTTTGTTTTACGATCTCCTATCACTGCACTTTCAGTCTTTTATACTCTATCTATTTCTCACTACTATTTAACTTTATTATCAGAGTTAGGGAACTCTGTATCTTATAACTCGTCGAAATTCGTCTTTGAATCTTACCGACCAACTAACTCTATGTGAGTTAGATCTTATCCTAATCACTGCGGTTATTAGTCTCAGGTATTCCTACCTAAGCTTCATAACCAACAACTCTAATAACAACTGTGACGGCCCTGAATCCAGGTCCTAAATCACCTCGGATCTGGTTCGATCATTCTATCACTATTACTATGTTTGCGGAAGATATAAACATAAATTGTTTATACAATATATTTAACACACTATTCTCCAAGGTCGAGTAACCTTAACTTAATACACATTACATAACTTACTTAACACATAACCTTAAAATACAACACTTATACAATTTAGCTGCACACATAACCTAACGCTGGAACTGTCTTTAACCTTTCCTTGTGTCCGGCGCATTCGTCTTAATCTGCAATGTTTATCATGATATAGCAAGGGTGAGCATAAGGATTTCCCAGCAAGTTTTAGTTCACTAATATAACGATATATCATGATTGAAAGAGTATGAACAATAAGCTGGCTATAATTCATCAATATAATTGAGAACTAGCAGGAACAAATTTATGATTGAACAAGTATTATATATAAACAAATATATCTGAACCAACTGGTAATGAAGGTGATCAGCCTTTCATACCTGTCTTATACATGCAATATGTACAGAGTACAATTCATGGCAACCAGCAATGATTAACCATAAGCTTATCCGAATAAAATAACTCTTAGTAGAGTTAAGTAAAAACAAACTTGCCTGAACCGTTGATTACCGCAACGCAATTTATAACACTTTATTCGAAGACCTAATATTAGTAATATAGATCTCCAATATTAGAATAATATCATCACAATATAATACTATAATATATATATGCACAGAATAACCTAAACACATAACACATAACCCTATCATTCTATAACACGCATAGGACTCGGTATCAATTCAAACTTTTGCAGTCTGAGTTGAACCCGACACAAAACTGACATCTCGACTGTCTAGTCGAACTTTTATCGAGTCTAAGTTCAATTAACTTTGACTAAACACTTAACAATTATCTCAAATAATTTCAATAACAGTCGAAATATTTTTCGTAAGCTCGTAATAATTTTCACATAATTATTATCATTTTTCATGATTTTTCAATCATTAATATCGTATTTAAATGAATTAAATACCACATAATACTATTATCATTAATATTTATTTATTATCAAATATTAATGAAATACATCACATAATATTATAATATATTTATAATATCACAAAATATTTTTAATACCTTCAAATCATATTTATATGATTTTTAAACACTTAAATTCTTTATCCGATAATTAATATTAATATTAAAATATTAATATTTTCATGACAAAATATCAAAAGTTATATTTTATAACTCAAAATATTTTTCTAACACATAAATCATTTTTATATAATTTATAAAGCATTAATCCTATTTTTCCTTAATTTATTTAATATAGTTATTAAATAAACTAATTATCATTAATATTGATTAATTAATGAAATTCATCCTAAAATATTAAAAGTCACTCAAAATAACTTTAAATATTTTATTATACCATAAACTTATTTTTTTCATGATTTTTCATGAATTAAAACCATTTTTAAATAATTTATTTAATATAATAATTAAATAAATTAAATATCATTTATATTTTAAAAATATTAAATATTTATGAAATATACTCAAAATAATTAAAAACTATTTTTCAGACTTTAAAATAAATTTTTGAAATTTATTTTGTATTTTTAATAATAAAAATCTATTTTTTTCTATTTTTAATTAATTTCTGGAAAATTAGAAAATAAATTAAATAGAAACCATCGCTAAAGGGCCCTATAGCGACAGATCCGTCGCTATAGGTGTTCTTGAGGCTGTTCTTGAGCTTCATGTCAGACTACAAGGTGCTACCTTTGACTACAATTTAATTTGTGTTCTTGTTGCGTTCTAGGCTGCTAATGGTGTTAGGATTGTAGTACTGATGTAGTACTACAACCACAAACTCAATTCATGGTCATTACATGACCAAGCTACAAGATCCAAGCTCCGAAATATGTTGTCAGAAGCCTGCTGGGATTTTTGGGTTTCCCAGATTTCCAGTCAGTTTCGAGAGACCACCTTGTGGCTCGATTATATACATGTTCTGGTAATGGTTCATGTGATGTTAAGGTTCTAATCTATAGTCGTGATGTCAGGATACAACAAAATATCAAGAGATCGGTCTATCAACAACACAATAAAGAAATCAAGGCCGGTCAACTTATGTCAGAAAACGTGTTCTTCATGAATCTGGGTTTTTCAGATTTCGTTCCAGATTGGTGGTCAACTCACATTTGACCTTAAATATCTTCGATCCTATATACTTTCTGGGTGATCTAAAAGCCTGATATTGTTGTCCTTATACCAAACTACAACTGGACTACACAAACATGGCCCAATCACTTGTCAAAAGCAAGATCCGAGGCCTTGAAAAGCTTGTGAGACGCTACTGGAAATTCTGGGCTGCCCAAAATTCATTTTCCGTGAACGGTAAACGGGTTTTGGCCGTTCATATCTGGAGTTCTAGACTTGATCCGACCCTAATTTCAGTTTCAGATCACAGTCCTCATGACATAGAACATATTAAAAACATAAAACACACAAATCAGTTAACACGTAAAGATCTAAGGGCTCTGACATTCAACTGTCAGGCCACTTTCTTCGTCATTTCCAGATTTCTTAAAATGTTAGATCCGAGCACTTTGATGTTATGGATCTAGGTTTTAACAATCCAGATCACTAAATAACATCATAATACACAACATTAAACAACAACACATATCATTTAACATAAAATCTAAGGATTTCAAAATTTGAAGGTTTATACCTCTTTCAAGCTTGATCTTTGATTCTGATCTATGGATCTGTTTTTGTTTTGCTAAGAACTGATTCTGACTTTGTTTATCATCTCCCTCTCACTCTTAAACCCGAAATATAGAGAGAGAGAGAGTGGCTTGGTGAAAAATGAAAATGTAAGCAACTATTTTCTCTCTCTTTAATCTATTTAAATGGCATGATTCAATGCATCTAGTTGCTAAGTGGCACTCTTATCTAATATAAAATAGATATAGAGCACATGGGATAAACATTAAGGTGATGACTCACAAGATTTGCAAAATCTTTTGTTCAAGTTTAAGAAAGGACATTTTAGTCATTTTGCATACCATTTTAATTCTATAATTGTCATTTGATCAAACCCTTAGGGTTTAACCCTTAGGGTTAAAACCTAAGGTTTACAAAAATCACATTTCTAGGATTTTCGGATTAAGGTTTTCGAAATAGATAATTAACATTTGCTAATTAGAATTAGAATTCTCTTAATTATACTAAGATTTTCTAATCATGCAATTAAATCTTGCTAATTAGGATTATTATTCCCTAATCAATATTGCTAATTTAGCAATTAAATCCATAATTGTATATTAGGGTTTTTAAAAAAATTTGAAATTAGGATTTGCTAAATAATTAAGCTTTACCTTAATTAACATTACAATTATTTACACTTACGCCATTAGCTTCCCAATGTAGGATTTTATACACCGAATTAGGGTTTCAAATTCCCGAAACTGAAGTTAGGGTTTCCAGAACCGGTTTTAGGGTTTCTTATAATTCGTAAGAATTTTCTAACCGAACGTTGACGTTCTTAATACATACCTAGGGTTTGTTACAGATATAATTTATCTGGTCAACCCTTGACCATTAACCACATACTGTACACATATACACAGAACATATTCACGTATACCCTTAATCCTGAATAATTAACCTAAATCCTTCACAGAATTTTAAAATCCTCAAAATTATTTCTTCAAAATATCAAATGCATACACTAATTTTCTGTCTAGGTTCTAATTTTGAACCATAAATCAATAAATAAAAATTTTAAAAATTCTCGGGTTGTCACAAGGGGTGTATACATAATCACATAATATTTTTTTTTTGGTGGAGGTGGGGGTGGGTGGAGGTGGTGTGACGCCCCCAAATCCAGGTTCTCTAACCTCAGATTCGGTGCTCACGATCTATCATCATCATAAGCATTCTATAACTATTACGAAATAATAAACATACATTGTTCATTATAATAAAGTTTCCATAGCATGGTCCCAAGGTCTTCTTAACCTTAACTTAAACACACCATTCATATTACAAAAGGTTTACATAAGAACTTCCATTAGATAATAATAATTAATCTTCATTCTAAACTATTCTTGGATCTTGCCCTTGCCCTTGTCCTTCGTATTGGATCCTTCAGGCTTACCTGAAATAAATGTCATGATATAGCAAGGGTAAGCAACTAATTTGCTTAGCAAGTTTATATATAAGGGAGATATATCATGACTAGAAAGAAGTTTTGCTTTAAATGTTCAACAATAATATAAGGTTGTGAAGGAACATGAATTAATAATCAACAATTGAATATTCGAATAATTGAATAACATAAACTGAGTGGTTTTGAGATAACCATGAACATTTGCCAAGGTTCTCAGTAATTTAAACTGGACCTCTTAATAAGTTTTAGTATTCAAGGGGATCAGCCTTTCATACCCCATGATTTATGCATAAACACTTAATATTCCGGCATCGATAACATGCCTTAATCAAATTCGTCATTTTCTCAGTCAAGAGTTCTTATCATATCAATTTAATAAGAACAGCTTTTTAAAACACATTTGATTTAACAAATTTAAACATGCTTGATCTAGCTGATACAATTAACATAGATCTATCTCATAAACAGTTCATAAATGAAAGAACTTTAATTTAATTCACAGTTCAATAATAATAGAACGTGAATTCAATTGCACAAAGTGCGAATTTCAATAATCAATATAGATGTGAATAATCATCAATAATTATTCACTAACATGTTTTGAAAATAATACCTCGAGTTTGAGTTAGGACACTTGCCTCGTCTGTAGATTACGGCTACGCAATTAATTTATATCCACTATGCAGTTAAATTATCTTCCTTTGAGAGACCTATAGTTAATCTTTCAATTATCATAGTATAACATTAGATTATGTAATCACATAAATATTATGCATTACATTTAGTTCTTATAAACATTATCATGTCTTGATAATGTTACTATAACCACATAATATTATTAATCTTGATAATATTTAATTAACCTCTTAGTATTATTAGTTCCCTAATAATACTTTCATTTGCTTACTAATATTATTAACATCTTAATAATATTTTAATACCTTACTAATATTATAAATCCTCTTAATAATATTTTAATTAATATTATTACTTTAATAATATCTTACTTATGCTTTAGTATCATTAATCATTTAATAATATTTTATTCTATTACTAATATTATTAATTATTTAATAATACTTTAATTATTTATCAATGCTTAAATCAAATATTACTAACCATTTAATAATATTTAAAAAACAATTAATATTAATATTTTTATTTACTTATCAATATCATATTCTAATATTATTAATATCATAATAATATTTTAATAATTTATTGGATTAATAAATAATTTATTCTAATTGTTCATCCTTTATTAAACCTCTTATTTAATATCCATGAAAAGGTCATAAATAATATTTATTAGCATAAATTACCAAAGTGCTCTAAGATAGTCATGATATGATATATTATGAGTATTTAAGCATAAAAATCACCTTTTTCTTATTAAAGACATCATTTAACTATTTATTTCCTTTTATTCATAACTTAACCATTTTTAGGAAAAATAGTAAACTTACTCCAAAAATTCTCAGCTTCTGTACTTTGACACAATATGAATCTACAAGGATCCCCAAATTTTTCTGGAATTTTAAAAAATGATCTACTATTTTTAAAGTTCCCAAAACACTCGGATCTTGCTTCATTTTTAATAAATTATGTTTTGCTCAGAAAAATCTGAAATGTTTAGGGTATGCTCTCCTAACATATATGAACCTACTGTAAAAATTTCGAAATTTTCCAGTGTATACACAGTGAGATATTCGACGGTAAAGTTTTAGGAGTCCTTTACGGAAATAGTCATTACGCCCAATCTATAACTCGAAACGAGTCCGTTCTTTTTCCTACACGTAGATAACTTCTCAAGGCACCTCTGTGAATTTTCCCAGATTTTTAAGGGACATGAAACTATCCGAAACTGACCCAAGAAAAACAGGACATAAACTATTTTAGGGTTTTTGAACCCTTAACATTCCAAGTGGGCTGTTTTGGGAAAATCAGCTCCAAAGGATTCAAAACTTGCTAGATTTGTGTTCTATCACTTGGGTTTACTAGATAACTCATGTATCTAGCACCCCCCTTTGACGGATCACAAATCTAAGTTGGAAAACTTGAGTTACACAAGATTTAGTGGAAGAAAACAAGAGTTTTCACCCTTGGAGAACATATGCTCATATTCTTCCTCTAAGCCCTTGATCTAACACTCAAGATACTTAGTTCTATACATGATGATATGTAGGACTAGGGTATCTTGAGTATTTGTTCATAACCCCAACAAAACTCAAGCTAAAGAAAAAAAAACAAAGTAGAAGATGAAGATGAAGGTTAGGTTATACCTTGATTTAATGGCAACCTTCCTTGATTTACCAAAGTAAGTGATGAACTTTGGATGCATTAACTAACTTGAACTCCTCTCTCTATATATATATGGCCAAACCTCTCTCTCCTTTCTCTCTCTAGAAGTGGCTAGCTTGGTAGAAATTATAAGAGGAAGAATGAGAGAAGAAATGAAATGAAATGAAAAGATGAAGTAAAAGGATAGTTACAAAAAATATAGATACACTTAGTGTATCTAGCTATTATCCCCCATACTTTCTTTAACCCATGGATAGAAGCTTTGTCTTATCACTTTAATTAGTCTAATCATGATTAAGGATGCTTAATAAAGTGGCAACCAATGGAAGCTTGACAACCATGTCCTTTTGTGTAAGAGTTACTATAAATGGACCTTGCTTAGCTTAATTAGTTGCCTTAAAAGGCTAATGTGGCCAGCCATATTTATGCTCACTAACTCCTTCATTTAGCTTTTATTTTAATGCATAAATTAGATAAATCAAATGTCTAAAATACCCTTAATCAAGTGGGCTAAGTTTGGGCTTGCATTTTATTTCTTTTGGGCTTCTTCTTTAATTGTTTTGGGCTATGTAATAAACATAGTCTAACAATTTTAATATATGTTACCCAATTTAATTATTTAGGGTTTCCATTCCTAATCTTATGAAATTTAATTACCTATACATGCGACTTTAGCTCATAATCTAATTAGGTTCACAAGAATTAGGTTTAAAATTATTAGTCACTTGAAATAATAAGATTATCCACTTCAGTTAGTATACATATTAAATACTAACCTCTCCTTATTACCATAACCCTTAGATTATTTAATTGTCTCACCTAATTTATAATTAGGTTACAAGGCTTTCATTTTTAATGAAACCTATAAATATATATATTCATAACTATAGCATACATGTTAATTGACCCATGCACCATTTCACATATGTTGTCACATATTAAATCACTGTATAACACAAAGTTTTAAATATTAATAATGTACATACATATATAGTGACTTAAAATTCACGGTTATTACTCAAAAATTCCCCCCCTTATAAGAATTCCGTCCCCGGAATTACATACAGGTTTACTCAAAAATTTGTGGATAACTTTCCCTCATCCTTTCTTCGAGTTCCCACGTAGCTTCTTCAGCATTGTGGTTCCTCCAAAGAACCTTTACAGAATGTATAACCTTATTTTGTAATTTCTGTTCTTTTCTATCTAAAATTTTAACTGGAATTTCCTCGTACGACAAATCCTTTTCGACCTGAATTGGCTCGTACAATATCACGTGCTTGTAATCAGGCTTGTATGGTCGTAGCACTGACACATGAAACACATTATAAATATGTTCCAGTTCAGGAGGTAGAGCTACCTTGTACGCCACTTCGCCTATCTTTCTTAAGATCTCGAAAGGTCTAATAAATCTCGGACTTAGTTTACCTTTCTTTCCAAACCTTATCTTCCCTTTCCAGGGTGATACTTTCAAAAATGCATGGCTTCCCACATCAAAATCTCTCTTCTGGCGATGTAAGTATGCATACTTTTTCTGGCGATCTTGAGTTGCTACCAATTGGGCTCTTATCACCTTGATGATCTCTATAGTCTGCTGTACCATTTCTGGTCCCAACAGTCGACGTTCACCCACTTCATCCCAGCATAAGGGCGTTCTACATTTCCTTCCATACAGTGCTTCATACGACGGCATTCCGATGCTGGCGTGATAACTATTATTGTATGCGAACTCTACTAATGGAAGATGATCCTCCCAGCTACCCTTGAAGTCCATCACACAAGCTCTGAGCATGTCTTCAAGTGTTTGAATTGTTCTCTCGCTTTGCCCATTGGTCTGCGGATGATACCCGGTGCTCATCCGTAGTTGCGTCCCCATTCTTTCTTGAAGGCTCTTCCAGAAGTTTGACGTGAATCGCGGATCTTTATCCGACACAATAGATACCGGTACGCCATGCCTCGAGATAATTTCTTTGATATACAATTTGGCTAGCTGGTCCAAATTATACCTGATCTTGATCGGCAAAAAGTGAGCTGACTTCGTAAGACGATCTATAATCACCCATATGGCATCGTGTCCTTTTTGCGTTGCTGGAAGTCCCACCACAAAATCCATCGTGATGTGCTCCCACTTCCACTCTGGAATCTCTAAAGGCTGTAGTAATCCACTCGGTCGTTGATGCTCTACCTTGACTCTCTGACAAGTTAGACATCTGCTGACGCATTCTGCAACCTCTCTCTTCATGTTTAGCCACCAAAAGTGTTGGCGTAAGTCTTGATACATTTTTGTGCTTCCTGGGTGTATCGAGTACCTCGTACTGTGCACTTCTTGCAAAATCTCTTCTCTTAGTTCTGGTAGTAGTGGTACCTAAATTTGCCCTTCGAATCTCAGCAGTCCGGTGCCATCAATCTTGTATTTCGATTCATCCCCTTCAACTAACCGCTTCTTGATGTTGTCGCAATCTTCGTCCTTCTCTTGAGCCTCTTTAACCTTATCTAATAAAGTCGGGCTCGCTGCTACTGTAAATAATTTCTCGTTGGTCTCCATCGGATACTTAACTTCTAAGTCAAGTCGTTCGAAATCTTTTACCAATTCCTCTTGAATGGTCAACTTCAGTAACTTCTCTCTTTCTTTTCTGCTCAGGGCATCTGCCACTACATTTGCTTTTCCTGGATGGTACAGAATCTCACAATCATAATCCTTGATCAATTCTAGCCATCGGCGCTGCCTCATATTTAGCTCTTTCTGCGTGAAAATATACTTCAGACTCTTGTGATCTATATATATCTCACACTTCTCGCCATACAAATAGTGCCTCCAAATCTTCAAGGCAAAAACTACTGCTGCTAATTCCAGGTTATGAGTCGGATAACCCTTCTCATAGTCCTTCAGCTGACGTGAAGCGTACGCAATGACCTTGCTATGCTGCATCAGTACACAACCAAGACCCTTGTGTGACGCATCACTATACACTACAAATCCTCCTGTGTTGTCTGGTAAAGTCAACACAGGTGCCTGACTGAGCCTCTTCTTCAATTCTATGAAACTCTCTTCACATTTCTCCATACAAATGAACTTCACTGTCTTTCTGGTAAGGTTGGTCAACGGTGATGCTATCTTTGAAAAATTTTGGATGAATCTCCGATAGTATCTTGCTAATCCCAAGAAACTCCTAATTTTTGTCGGTGTCTTTGGTTGTTCCCAGTTGATAACCGCTTCTACCTTTGCTGGATCCACCGAAACACCATCCGTGTCGATAACGTGAACCAAAAACTGCACTCTCCGCAACCAAAACTCACACTTAGAGAACTTTGCATACAACTTCTCCCTCCTTAACATCTCCAACACTATCCTTAGATGTTCAACGTGCTCTTCCTCTGTCTCTGAATATACCAAAATGTCATCGATGAATACGACAACAAACTTATCCAAATACTGTTTAAACACTCTGTTCATCAAGTCCATGAATGCTGCTGGCGCATTCGTCAACCCAAAAGACATTACCAGAAACTCAAAGTGTCCATACCGAGTTCTGAATGCCGTCTTTGGAACATCCTCCTGCCTCACCTTCAGTTGGTGATAATCGGTCCTCAAGTCGATTTTTGAAAAATATTTCGCCCCCTTCAACTGATCAAACAAATCGTCGATCCTGGGCAACGGGTACTTGTTCTTAATGGTGACCTTGTTCTACTCCCGGTAGTCGATACAAAGCCTTAATGACCCATCCTTCTTCTTTACGAATAAGACTGGTGCTCCCCACGATGATACGCTCGGTCAAATGTATCCCTTATCTAACAATTCTTGTAGTTGAATCATCAGTTCCTTCATTTCTATCGGAGCCATACGATACGGCGCTTTGTATACCGGTGATGTCCCTGGTGCCAAATTGATAACAAACTCTATCTCTCTATCTGGTGGCAATCCCGGAATCTCATCTGGGAAGACGTCAACGAATTCCCTTATAATAGGTATCTGTCCCAGTTCACCCGCAGCCAAATAACCTATACAACCTTTCCTAAGCAACTTCTTTGCTTGCATCATCGTCAGACAACAAGATTGTCTCGGCAATTTACTGCCATGAAATACCACCTTTGACTTATTTGGAGTCTTTAGGTGCACGCACTTTTTCTTACAGTCAATGACCGCTCTATGACTTGATAACCAATCCATCCCGAGGATTACATCAAACTCTCCAAGACGAATCGGTATCAAATCCACGTTAAGCTTAAACCCTCGTACATAAGCACAACAGTTCCTATGTATGTAGTCTATAGGAATAATTTCTTTGTTTGCTACTTCTACATTCATTGGGTGTTCTAATAGTTCACGAGGTAAACTTAATCTTTGAGCAAATTCATCAGATACAAAAGAACATGAAGCTCCCGAATCGAATAACACATAGGCATTTATATCGTTGATCGGAATTATACCTGACACCACCTCCCTGGATGCCAAGACATCTTGCACTGTCATATTGAATGTCCTCGCTGTCGGCTTGTTTGGCTGGGTTGGTCCTCCACTGGTTGTCTTAGTGTTATTGCCCCTGTTGCCGTTTCCGCCATCCGTGCTTTTCTTCTTTGGGCAATCCTTGATCCGATGTCCCAATTCACCACAGTTAAAACAACCTCCCTTCTTCACCTTAGAACAATTGGGTGAGGAATGCCCTTCTTGTCCACAGGTATAACATACCATTTTTCCTTTCAAGCACTCTCCCGAGTGACCCTTTCCACAGTTTCCACACACTGACTTCTTTTGTTGGACACTTCCTTGCTGAATCTCCAAATTACTACCCCCACTGCTCCATTTCCACTTCTTGTTGTTGCTACCGCCACCGCTAACATTCTGATTCCCACCTTCTACTTTCTTCTTGTTCTTCTCCCGATTGTACTTTGAGACTGCTTCGCTTCCACCTTCTGCTATGAGAGCTTTCTCCAACAGAGTTGAGAATGACGAGATTTGTAGAATCGCTACCTTACTGTAAATCCACGGCTTTAGTCCATTTTCGAACCTTCTTGCTTTCCTGACCTCCGTGTCTACCTGATGTGGAGCGAATCTGGCCAATTCATTAAACTTTGCGACGTACTCTGACACTGACATATTCTCCTGCTTCAATTCCAAAAATTTGATCTCCATTCTCGCTTGTGTACTCTCAGGGAAGTAGTTCTCAAAGAACAACTTCTTGAACGCTTCCCAAGTCACGATTCCAGTCCCGGCTTTGTTCTGGTTGGCTTCCCACCAATAGTTAGCCTCACCCTTCATTAAGTAGGTAGAAAAAATTGTTTTCTATTCTTCTGCTACTCTAGCAATAATGAAGGCCTTCTCAATCTCCTTCATCCACGTCTGGGCCTCTAACGGGTCTGCTGTTCCTCTAAACTCCGGCGGTCCTACTGCCTTGAAGTTCTTAAAATTGGCTAATTGGTTTCCCGTCTGATTTCCTGCAGGTTGAGCTTGATTCCTCATAACTTCAGTCATCATGTTGATAAAGTCTTGCATTGGGTTTGGTTGAGCTTCCGCTGCATTATTAACTGAATCTTCGATCTCTTGGTTCCTTAGTACACGTCTGGGCGGCATTATCTAGTGGAACAAAATTCTAACACGTTACTCGGGTTTTATTATCATATAAGTACTTAGCATATAATACGCTACTGTATTCAACAATCATATGATCATTATGAGAAAGTTTTAAATTACCAAGATTTTGGAAGTCTTTCTCCCTGATTAGTGGGTTAAGTTTGTTTTTAAAGAAAATTTTCCAAATCAGTCTACTAGACTCACATAACATTAACTAGATAATTTACTATTTAAAATTTTCCAACACATATCATAATAATAATGCATTTATATTCATATACCAATCTTCAGTGTCTCACATGATTAATACAGGTATATTCTTATAAATACTACTATCCCATTTTAAACATAAAAGATGGGATTAACTCAAAATGATACATCCCTACAAACACAAATAGGGATACTACCTAACTACCTACTACCTCACACCTGCTGAGGTTTACATCAACATAAAACCCTATTACACAAAAGGGGTACTAATGCCTCTATCTACAACTAGTACATAGCATAATCATCACTGGTGGCCCTGCTGGGTCACCTGAACAGGCTCCGGGGGAAACCACCCCTCTATAGCTCTACGTCGAACGGATCGACTCGACTCTCCTATCTCGAACTGCGCCCTCCTAGTCCCACTGCGCTGGCCCTCATACGCTACGTCTAGTGCCAGTCCTAAAGTCTCGGCCCTGACCTTCATGGCCTGCAGTGCTAACTCCAATTGGTCCACCCGCTGGGCTGACTCATAAAATGCCTCCTCCACGCGAATCTTGTCTGCAATCTCCATGTCAAACTCGCCCCGCATCGCCAGATGCTCTATGCTCAGCTCTCCGAACTTTGCCTTTTCATGCTCTAGCTGTACCCTCAGCATCTCAACTTGCAACTGGGACTCATCCAACTTTCCCTTCTGCTCGACTACCTCCATATGGGCTTGATAAGCCGCCTCCTTGTATTGACCTTCTGTGAACTGAAGTGTGTGGTTTTCAACCTCCAGTTCTCCCACCCTGCCTTCCAATTGATTGATTCTCCTCAACAAATCCCCTATAAGAGGACCCTGAGGGGCTTCTTCCGTAACCTCACACTCAATGACCTCCTGATCTACTGAGTGACAGTCCTGGCGCTCGTCAGACATCCTACAATCACCATAAATAAAACCAACATCAGTACCACAATAAAACATATTCATTGATAAAATGAAATATTATTTTATTAAGTACAACACAAACTCGATAAATTTCCACAATCCATCTCCTAACATACTCTATAAGAGTTTTCTACTAAGGTTATAACCTAGGTTTCGCATTCCTAATGTTTATAACCTACAACTTTGATACCAACCTGTGACGCCCCAAAATCCAGGTTCTCTAACCTCAGATTCGGTGCTCACGATCTATCATCATCATAAGCATTCTATAACTATTACGAAATAATAAACATACATTGTTCATTATAATAAAGTTTCCATAGCATGGTCCCAAGGTCTTCTTAACCTTAACTTAAACACACCATTCATATTACAAAAGGTTTACATAAGAAATTCCATTAGATAATAATAATTAATATTCATTCTAAACTATTCCTGGATCTTGCCCTTGCCCTTGTCCTTCGTATTGGATCCTTCAGGCTTAGCTGAAATAAATGTCATGATATAGCAAGGGTAAGCAACTAATTTACTTAGCAAGTTTATATATAAGGGAGATATATCATGACTAGAAAGAAGTTTTGCTTTCAATGTTCAACAATAATATAAGGTTGTGAAGGAACATGAATTAATAATCAACAATTGAATATTCGAATAATTGAATAACATGAACTGAGTGGTTTTGAGATAACCATGAACATTTGCCAAGGTTCTCAGTAATTTAAATTGGACCTCTTAATAAGTTTTAGTATTCAAGGGGATCAGCCTTTCATACCCCGTGATTTATGCATAAACACTTAATATTCCGGCATCGATATCATGCCTTAATCAAATTCGTCCTTTTCTCAGTCAAGAGTTCTTATCATATCAATTTAATAAGAACAGCTTTTTAAAACACATTTGATTTAACAAATTTAAACATGCTTGATCTAGCTGATACAATTAACATAGATCTATCTCATAAATAGTTCATAAATGAAAGAACTTTAATTTAATTCACAGTTCAATAATAATAGAACAGGAATTCAATTGCACAAAGTGCGAATTTCAATAATCAATATAGATGTGAATAATCATCAATAATTATTCACTAACATGCTTTGAAAATAATAACTCGAGTTTGAGTTAGGACACTTGCCTCGTCTGTAAATTACGGCTACACAATTAATTAATATCCACTATGCAGTTAAATTATCTTCCTTTGAGAGACCTATAGTTAATCTTTCAATTAGTCATATTATAACATTAGATTATGTAATCACATAAATATTATGCATTACATTTAGTTCTTATAAACATTATCATGTCTTGATAATGTTACTATAACCACATAATATTATTAATCTTGATAATATTTAATTAACCTTTTAGTATTATTAGTTCCCTAATAATACTTTCATTTGCTTACTAATATTATTAACATCTTAATAATATTTTAATACCTTACTAATATTATTAATCCTCTTAATAATATTTTAATTAATATTATTACTTTAATAATATCTTACTTATGCTTTAGTATCATTAATCATTTAATAATATTTTATTCTATTACTAATATTATTAATTATTTAATAATACTTTAATCATTTATCAATGCTTAAATCAAATATTATTAACCATTTAATAATATTTAAAAAAATTTAATCTTAATATTTTTATTTACTTATCAATATCATATTCTAATATTATTAATATCATAATAATATTTTAATAATTTATTGGATTAATAAATAATTTATTCTAATTGTTCATCCTTTATTAAACCTCTTATTAAAATATCCATAAAAGGTCATATATAATATTTATTAGTATAAATTACCAAAGTGCTCTCAGATAGTCATGATATGATATATTATGAGTATTCAAGTATAAAAATCACCTTTTTCTTATTAAAGACATCATTTAACTATTTATTTCCTTTTATTCATAACTTAACCATTTTTAGGAAAAATAGTAAACTTACTCCAAAAATTCTCAGCTTCTGTACTTTGACACAATGTGAATCTACAAGGATCTCCAAATTTTTCTGGAATTTTAGAAAATGATCTACTATTTTTAAAGTTCCCAAAACACTCGGATCTTGCTTCATTTTTAATAAATTAAGTTTTGCTCAGAAAAATATGAAATTTTCAGGGTATGCTCTCCAAACATATATGAACCTACTGTAAAAATTTCGGAATTTTCCAGTATATACACAGTGAGATATTCGACGATAAAGTTTTAGGAGTCCTTTACGGAAATAGTCATTACGCACAATCTATAACTCGAAACGAGTCCGTTCTATTTCCTACACGTAGATAACTTCTCAAGGTACCTCTGTGAATTTTCCCAAATTTTTAAGGGACATGAAACTGTCTGAAACAAACCCAAGAAAAACAGGATATAAACTATTTTAGGGTTTTTGAACCCTTAACATTCCAAGTGGGCTGTTTTGGGGAAATCAGCTCCAAAGGATTCAAAACTTGCTAGATTTATGTTCTATCACTTGGATTTACTAGATAACTCATGTATCTAGCACCCCCCTTCGACGGATCACAAATCTAAGTTGGAAAACTTGAGTTAAACAAGATTTAGTGGAAGAAAACAAGAGTTTTCACCCTTGGAGAACATATGCTCATATTCTTCCTCTAAGCCTTTGATCTAACACTCAAGATACTTAGTTCTATATATGTTGATATGTAGGACTAGGGTATCTTGAGTATTTATTCATAACCCCAACAAAAGTCAAGCTAAAGAAAAAAAACACAAAGTAGAAGAAGAAGATGAAGGTTAGGTTATACATTGATTTAAGGCAACCTTCCTTGATTTACCAAAGTAAGTGATGAACTTTGGATGCATTAACAAACTAGCACTCCTCTCTCTCTATATATATATGGCCAAACCTCTCGCTCCTTTCTCTCTCTAGAAGTGGCTAGCTTGGGAGAAATTATAAGAGGAAGAATGAGAGAAGAAATGAAATGAAATGAAAAGATGAAGTAAAAGGATAGTTACAAAAAATATAGATACACTTAGTGTATCTAGCTATTATCCCCCATACTTTCTTTAACCCATGGATATAAGCTTTGTCTTATCATTTTAATTAGTCTAATCATGATTAAGGATGCTTAATAAAGTGGCAACCAATCGGAGCTTGACAACCATGTCCTTTTGTGTAAGAGTTACTATAAATGAACCTTGCTTAGCTTAATTAGTTGCCTTAAAAGGCTAATATGGCCAGTCATATTTATGCCCACTAACTCCTTCATTTAGCTTTTATTTTAATGCATAAATTAGATAAATCAAATGTCTAAAATACCCTTAATCAAGTGGGCTAAGTTTGGGCTTGCATTTAATTTCTTTTGGGCTTCTCCTTTAATTATTTTGGGCTATGTAATAAACATAGTCTAACAATTTTAATATATGTTACCCAATTTAATTATTTAGGGTTTCCATTCCTAATCTTATGAAATTTAATTACCTATACATGCGACTTTAGCTCATAACCTAATTAGGTTCACAAGAATTAGGTTTAAAATTATTAGTCACTTGAAATAATAAGATTATCCACTTAAGTTAGTATACATATTAAATACTAACCTCTCCTTATTACCATAACCCTTAGATTATTTAATTGTCTCACCTAATTTATAATTAGGTTACAAGGCTTTCATTTTTAATGAAAGCTATAAATGTATTTATCCATAACTATAGCATACATGTTAATTGACACATGTACCATTTCACATATGTTGTCACATATTAAATCACTGTATAACACAAAGTTTTAAATATTAATAATGTACATACATATATAGTGACTTAAAATTCACGGTTATTAAAGGTGGGGTGGGGGTGGGGGTAAGGGGTGTATACATAATCACATAATATAATTTTTTGGTGGGTGGTGGGTGGGGTGTGGGTGGGGTCGGGGTAGGGGGTGGGTGGGGTAAGGGTCTGGGTGGGGTGAGTGGGGTGGATGGGTGGGGTAGGGGGTGGGGTGGGGGTAGGGGGTGCGTATGGGTGATGGGGGGTAGGGGTACGGGGTGGGGGTAGGGGTGGGGGTAGTGGGTGGGTGCAGGTAGGGGGTAGGGGGTGGGTGGGGGTATAGGTTGGGTGGGGTGGCGTAGGGTGGGGGTGGGTAGTGGGTGGGGTAGGGGTAGGGGTAGGGGTGGGGGTAGGGTGTGGGTGTGAGTGAGGGTGGGGGTTGGGGTGGGGGTGGGTGGTTGAGCTTCTTCAATATGTAAATATGGGTGGAAAGAACTTTTGATTTGAATTTGGAATAAAATATGGGTCGAAAAATGGTTAACTGGGTTGGAACTATATTTCATTTTAAAAATATGGTTCCAAACTTTAACCAACCCAAATAAATAAATATAGTTAACCAATCTATTTGGTTCCAGTAAATATGGGTTGACCTGGCAGTAAACCAACTATATTGCCAGGTCTAGTCATACGTAGATTACTCCCTTCGATTCTAAAATATTATCATTTAAGCTTTTTGCACATAGATTAAGAATGTTATTTAATACTACCATTTAACAATTAAAATTTATTTGAAATTTCACCACTACTTGGGAAGTTGAAAACTATTAATACAAGGGAGATAATTTCTTGGGATAATGAGAAAAGGTAGGAGTAATATAGGAAAGTAAATAATTTATTCTCCTAAAAAGTTGTAAACGACAAATATTTTAGAACACATTTTTTCTTCTAAAACGACACTCTTTTAAGAACGGATGGAGTAAGAGATTAGGTGGATATCTTTTTGGATGATTAAAAGTATTTTTAAATTAAAAATCAAAATATTGTTTTTGATAATTTTTGGAAAGCACTTTTAAAAAAGAGTAAAAATTTGAATTTTAAAGCACATTTGATTAAAGGATAAATTTTGTGCTTTTGGCTGAAATACTTTTGATAAACGTACAAAATAAAATATAAAATCTCATACCACTCAATTACCTTAAATTTATAATTAATATTTTTAAAAACACTTTATAATTATATAACTAAACTCCATTTTGACTTTTTTCATAAAAATATCCAAAACTTTAAAATTAAAATATATTTCATCTTACCACATCGCTCCTTAATGCAAAAACAGATATGAGATACCGCTCACGAGTTTAAAATTACGTAGAAATGTTGAAGGCACTAATGTACAAGCATTTTCTCGTGTTCTTCTTTCTATAAATATGTTACCAAAAATATTTCGCTCATAGACTTATTTATTTTTGTTTGTAAAGGATTATACTTAGTATATTACTATTAATCTCAAGTGTCTTGTTTACTTTTAAATTTAGACTTATAACTATTAGTCTAAGAATTATAAAATAGTTTAATAGTTTTGAGATATTGCTCTTTAATGTGATAAAAATGACTCACCAAACCAAACATCAAGCCGATATTTATTTGCATGAATTATACTTGAGATATGACTATTAATCTCAAGACCATATTTGTTTGCAAGTATTATAATCCTAAGACTATTAATCTTAGAATTAAATAGTCCAAGTCACATGTTTGTTTTTTATGAGATTATTTATCGGATAATTTAAAATAATCACATGTTATGTTTTTCCTTTTCGGGATTAATTAAAGGATTAGATAAAAAAAATATCGTTTGGATTATTATACCTTTACCAATAATAATATATTTTAAACTTGTTTATACATCAAAAAATGATGAACAATTAATTAAAATTTTTTAAACAAGTGTTTAAATAATCTTGAAACTAGAAGTCTACTCTGCAATGCGATGCACCATGTATCCAATGGGGGTTAAATACATTTTTTCCCACTCTACTAGGGGTCGGTTTATAAATGTATCACCGAGCTGAATTTTTTTTCATTCGACTTACTGAACTACAATTTTTTTACAAACCGTTACAAATTCTGTTACATTATTTGACTTTGGACGGAAAAATTACATAAGTTGCCACGTGAGAGAGAGAAAAGCTACATGTCAAATATTTTTCTTTATGACATGCCTAGATGGAAACTTGTATAAATTTAATGCTAAATTAATCAAAATCAAATAAATAAAATAAAATAATCCATTCAAAATAAAAGTACAATAAAAATAATTTTTAAAAATTTATTTTAATAATTAATATTTGTTTGGTATGGTAAAACTTTGGTATTATAGCACACAAAATTTTATTTTTTTCAATATGTTACAATTTTAGATAAATTATATAAATTACACATAAATATGTAATTTTCTTTTAATTTAAATAACTCAATAAATTTATTAATTTAATTAACCTTTTTTTTCAAATAAAACTAAAATTGGTAATACAACATATAAGAACATGGTCAAAATGATTATATTTTCACAAGGAAATCATTGCCAAGGTAAACCCTTATTTCCACCACCACATTAATTTTATATAAATACATCTGTAAAAATTATACATTAATATATTTTATTATTAATTAATTTAATTAATATATTTTATTATTAATCCGGTAGCGACAATCCGACAGCTACCTTCCCCAGCATCTACAAGGAGCCAACCAGAAACATAACAAAAATCAAAGTGATTCCACAAATAATAATAGGCAGCTATTTAGCAAAATAATAATAATAATAATAATAATAATAATAATAATAATAATAATAATAATAATAATAATAATAATAGGCAGCCACGAAAATAGAAAATTGATTAGACCCAACAAAGTTAAACCAATTCAAAACAGAATCATAGCACAAACTCAGCGGAATAATAGGACAATCAAACCCAGATTCGTATAAGTAATATATGTAATGATCAAGAATTTTTATATGTAATTTAAAATATTTATTGAATTAAATAAATATTTAAATTGATGTGCTTATTGGTTAAATAAATATTTAATTGATTGATTTATTTGTTAATTAAATATTTAATTCATGAATTATTGTGGACTAACTTAATTAAGTGTAATATATTAATTAAGTTGATGTTTGGTAATTTTGTGGGTTGAAGTTTTAATTTAATAAGTTAATTAAATTAAATGAGTTGTTAACTAATTATCATATTATATAATGGTAATATTCTAATTTAATTTAATAATTGAATTAGAGATTTAATGATTTGTTAAGTAAAATTACAATTTTAAATGACTAATTAAAATATTGGAATTTAATTAATTAGAGTGTGACAATTGAACCATATTATATAAATAATATAAAAATAAATTAAAAAAGGGGGTTTAAAGGTGTTTTGCCAAACAAAGCCTTAGAACTTTTGAATTTTAAAACTGATGGAATTGATTTTCTGATTATGTAATTGATAAAACATAAGTATGCTTTATGTATTCTATCAGGTTTTATATTACTACGTACTATATCATATATCAGTTAGTGTAGAGAGAATTGAGAGAGAATCAAAGAAGGAGAAGAACAAGGGAATCATCTTGTTAATTATCTATTCCAAGAATCAAAGAGGTAATAACCTATTCTACAAACTCTAGTATATGTGTTCTTGGAGTTTTCTTTTGAAACTTGGATTTTATGGGATGATTTGATAAAAATAGATGTTATATATATATGTTGGTAGATGATTATAATTTGTATATGTTGTCTAGAAATGATTTTCAGAAATCAAAATCCATGGAAACATGTTTAGGATGAAAAACATGGTTATGTGATAATATATGTATTTTAGCTTACTTTGAGACCAAAATTAGTGGTTGAATCGTGTGTTAATCTGTAAGTTGGCAATGGTTTGTGTTAATACATTCAAAAACGAAAATAACGCAAGTTGAATGAATCAATTTGGTTAAGAAATGAATTCGTAGTGAATGAATTCGCTAAACATGTTAAAACATAAAAATTTAGTATAAACATGAGTTTTGGGTCAGGATTTGGGTTAGTTAATATTTTTATAAATTGTGAATTCTATGGTATGTTGTAGTTCTATGAATTACGAATCCATAGAATCGAAAATAGACTAATTTGGATGTGTATAACTTGAGTTATGAAGATTAGAAGGAGAAAAAAAGGTCAAAAATTGCAAGAACAGTAAATTGTTAATTCTGGTTCTGCTAATAGGCGCAGCTGCGCTGTGCCCTAAGTCTATTGGGGTGCATCTGCTCTCTTGAGCGCATCTGCGCTCATGGAGTGTCAGGTGTGACTGTTTTGAGCTCCTTTGGTAAAAACGGCCACAACTTTTTCATACGAACTCCACTTAAGGCGATTCAAGATGATTTGAAAATATAACGAGTAGACCTACAACTTTCATTTCTTTAAGTTTTTTGATTTGAGGTCGAGAACAGGGGTCAAAATGGCTATCTTTGGGACTGATGTGAATTCGGAGGCAATCGGAGGGCGTCGAGCATGCACGTGTTCAAGTGAAGAGCTTCTGACGATAAAAGATGTTGTTCTAAGTTATAAAACATTAATAGTATGAAGTATAATGATGCTTAACATTACTAAATAATGTATTAGATAAGTTGTATAAGTATACTAAGCATACACAAGAGAGACGAATCGGGCGTGTGACAAATGAACGTCGAAACGCCGTGACAAGTGTTAATGAACGTAAAAAGTGTTTCAATTCCATTGAAATGAACATTATAAAATATGGAATAGGGTTCATATAAAACTAATAAGGAGTCCTCATAAGACTTAAACACTTGAATGAATTTCGAGTATGACTAAAAAGAAATATAGTATTGATTAATAAGTTATATTAGATTGAAACTCAATGTTGTAAGAGTTGAGAATGTGATTTGGATGTTAAAAGTCTTATGTTATATTTTAGTGAGTTTTCAGATTCGTGTTATGTGGTTGATTAATATGGTTAAACCTTAAGGTAAAGGTTATAACTTAACTAAGATGAGAATTGAATCTATGAGGATAATGTGTATGTAGCTAATTGATGTGATAATCCTAATGATATGTGTAGGATATTAGAGTACGTGAGTTATAATTGTATAGCTTACGTAATAGACAAGTTCCATAACCTTTGCTACTTTATTATTCAACAAGGTTTATTTTTCGCTGTCATGTTATACTTATGCAAGTTCTCTATATCTAATTTCTTATTAAGCAGTTAAGTTGTTATTGTTACACAAGTTTCCTAACCCTACTTTTACGATTATGCAAGTTTCTTGAAGTTATTATTCAATTGAGTAAATTCTCTAACTTTAATATTTCATTATGTAGGTTCTTGTTCCTAACTTATTATTGTTAGGCATATTCTTTAACTCTAAATTATTGTTGAGTAAGTTTCTAAACTACACTTTTCAGTGAGCTAGTTAATTAATCTTTACTCCTTCATTTCAAGTGAGGTTGTTTTGTTTATTCAAAGTCTGTACTATTACTGAAAGCTTGATCTTGTTGAAAAAATTTGTTCAACTAAAATTAACTGTTGTTCAATCTCTAATCACCAATGTCATTGCACTAACTTATATTGTTGTACTGAACTCTTAGTTGACTAGCGATTCTTTATTGATTCAACTAATCCTTAGTTGATGAATGTTCTAAACTCTAAATTACCCTTAAATATAGTCCAAACCAAACTTCCTTTAGTTTGCTTATGAATCTGTACAATTTTAAGAGCGTATAGTTGATGACAAATACTTGTTCAGCTGATAAACTATTGATATCCTATCTCTTATTGATACATTGGCATAATTCGATTGTAACCAAACTCTTGAATAGTTATTGATCCCTATTTGATTCAACCAGTACTTGGTTGATGAGCGATCTAAAGATCTAGAATTCTTTTGAAGTTAATTCCAAACCAAACTTCCTTTGGTATGGAACCTGATGATCTAAGCTGAGATGAACAACCCTATATCAGGGGATTATTTTAGAGCTACGCAATTGCGTTAAAATGTTTATGCAATACATAGTATAAACGGCTGATCACCTGTAGTACGAGATGATGGTCCACATAGTCGTTTAGACTGTTAAAAGTTACAGTAGAAATACCTGTTAACCTAGGACATAGAAGATGATTATGGTCTTCTAGACTATTAAAGGTTAAAGTAGAAATACTTGACAACCTAGAACACAGTTCGTGGTCTTATGACTTTCAGTGTATTCCTTTGATGTTGATATCTGTTGTTGACTTAAAAGTTCATTATTCCTTTGAACTCATAGCTTTTGAATTAGAGTTTATTGTTCCAGTAAGAGTACATTAACATTGAAAGCTCAATCAATTATCATTCATAGACTATTATTGTATACTGTTCTTCTTGTGGACAATTATTTGTTCACTCTTGCGTAAGACAATGCAGATGAGGTCAAAAAGTCTGAAGAGCTTTCTACAAGCAAGGGCAAATGGCAAAATGCTTGATTAGATGACGTTTAATTGACCTTTTGTTTATGAAGCTTGTGTAATAGACTTGATTATGATTATGTTTTAATATTTCGCTGATGATTGTAATACTAAAGATTAAATGACCTATGATTTATTTGAGATTATGTAACCCTTTAATGGGAGGATTATCAATTATGCTTGTGAGATTTATTTATACCCTTTTGTTTATGAGTAGATAGATGTAATTTTGTTTATAGAGAAGAGATTTTCTAGGTCAATAAAGCCAATCACATTACCAGATCGAAAACAAAAATATAAGAATAACCCAAATTGAAAGGAACTGGAACAGATGACAAGCATCCATCTGAACATTTAAAAGATAATCAATGATAGAAAAATTACAAAGATCGAAAACCGCACAAAAGACATCCACTTCCAAACCCCAACCCCAGTCCACCGAAAACTCCAAAGACCCCAAACGACCGCCTCTTCAGATCATAACTTCGAGTCCAATCAAAGCCCCATATTAATCATCACCAAGAAAGCCTCACAATCTAACGCCCCAGACTTTGTAAATATAGATTGTAAAAAATTGATTTTCAGAAAGGTCCACATTCAGTCGCCGGCAAAGCTTGAATAGCACTAGCTCGATCGAAGAACAGAGAAGGAATGGTGGACCAAATATGAGGAGGGAAGGGGAGGGCCAGGAGAAAGAAGGGGAGGCGTGGAACTACTACTTATCTCTACAAAGTAAAACAAAAATAACCCAAACCCAACCAGATCAGATCCGTGAGAAACGAGTGGGTCGCAGAAATGTGGGGAGATCTGGGTGCTCGGAAGAGAAAAAGAATAATAGAAAGGAAGGAGAGGAGGGGAGAGATTGACACATAGATTAAATTATCCAGCTTACCTTCTCTCTCCTTGTCTACATTGACACATAGATTTAATTGATTGCCACGCATTACCACGTCCTTCTTCTGTTAAATGGTTAACAAACATATACTTAAAAATCACTTTTTGTAAATAACGTATAGTTCAATGAGTTGACCGTAAAAAAAATCAATTCGGTGATGCATTTGTAAATCGACCCCTAGTAGAGTGGGGAAAAGTGTATTTAACCCGTATCCAATGTCATCTGGTGTATATATATATATATATATATATATATATATATATATATATATATAATATAATATAATATAATATAATATAAATTATAAATTATATTCTCTTTGTTATAAAATATAATATGAAGTTTAACCTTTTAAACCCAAGTTGATATATTTGTAAATTCAAAGTTTATATGATTTTTATTAGAAGTTCTATTTTTTAAAATTTAAAATTAATGTGTATTAATTTTAAATTTAAAAATACTTAAATTAAATTTATTTTTTTAAATAAATTTATATTTTAGAAATAATGGTGTTCATGTTTGTGTGTTTACATAGGCTCCTCACCCACTATACAGGCCTCCTCTCAATAAAATAGTGTTATGTGGTGATTCCATTTGTAATGATGTTGATCACCTGCCAAATAATCCATAATGTTGATCATTCCATTTATAAATTTACTCGTACCTTGTATATTGAGACTGATAAAGGATAGAACAAGATATTATGATCATTTTAGAAAAGAGTACTGCTAGAGACATAAATTATTTTATAAATATTTTATAAATTGATAATGTGGCATACTTTACCTCAATATATTGATCAACAAATTGCTTCAATGTAGTCTTCGGCCCCACATAAAAAGTTAAGGTGGAGTATGTCACATTAATAGTTTGTAAAATAGTTTGTGTCTCTAGCTTTATTCTTTAGAAAAAGGTTGAGGTTAATTTTATTTAGTAATTTTTATTCCCAAATAGTAGAGATTATAATACCAGGTAGAACATGATATTAAATAATAATATATTTTATAATCACAAGACTAATAGTCCCAAACTCAAATTTAAAAATAAACAAGACACTTGAGATTAATAGTCATATCCCAAGTGTAATCCTTACAAACAAATATAGCCTAAGTGTCTTGTTTATTTTTTAAATTTAGACTTGAGACTATTAGTCCAAGAATTAAAAAATAACTTAATGTGGGGTATTATTTAATACCATATTCAAGCAGATATTATAAACTCGGAATTATAATACTAGGATTAATAATATTAAAATTATAATTATGGAATTATAATATTTGCAAACAAATATAACCAAGTTCTTTTATTTTTATTTTATTTTTTTGCTCTCGAGTTGGGTTATTGCTGAGATTTAATTCATAATTTATCAAACAATTTGAGCTTTTGAACCTTTTTACAACAATTTTTTTTATATCAATATCATACTTTATATAAGAAGATATCATTATTTGTTTTTGTAGCTATTCATAGATTGGAAAGCTAAACTTTATTATAAAAATTTATTTTACTTTTGTGTTCATTCTTCTTAGTACCTCTGTTCTAAATTATAATATAAATATTGACTTTTTAAAAGTCAATTTTAAATATATTAAAACTCAAAATTACCATAAATTCATATAGTTTATATCATTATGTATATACAATAACGAATATTATAAACTATCTTAAAAGTACTACAAGTTATAACATTTACTATTTTTAAAATTTAAATGAATCATGCTAATTTTATATTAAAAATGTCTCAAATTGACTTTTAAATTCAATAGTCATCTTATAATTTGTAACCGATGGAATATTAAATTTGACAAGACAATAAGAAACTCACTCATAGAAGACAACAAAAGAATCCAAATTTATGATTTTATGTATAGCTTTTTTTTCTTTTGTGGTTGTTCTAGTAGTTATACCAAAGTACAAATAACATGGAAAGTCTTAATGGTGAGTGTTGGGCTGCATATTTTATAAAATGGGTTGTCTGAATTAGGCCTGATTCCAGACTATTATATCCTAAGCACCCATAACAAACTCTTAAAGTTTAATAGGTTTGGGCATTATCTTGCCAACCAAGGAAATATGTACTTACCATATCAAATACTAATTATCGCATGATACTTAATTTTTCCAATAGGATCTCTCTATACAATTCTAATTAGGAGTTGTAACCCTATTGAGATGGTGTAGCTAAATTACAAATATAGGTGAACAATAAAAGTATATACACACATTATAGACTACTAAATAATAGTTACTCCATTGTTAACCTATCTTAAAATATGCTCTTACTCTCACACCGAAATTATCCCCTAATAGACCAAGCCGTCAAGTACTTTTTTATGATTCTTTCTATGCAGATCCACGCCCAAATCGGTGGTTGAATGTACGAATATGTGACGCCCCCAAAATTAGGTATACATCACCCATCTTGGGTCGTCAGATACATAGTACAGAATACAAATACAACTGATTAATACAACTGTCGTGTACAATACGACAAAACATAAACTGTGAGTTTGAATACAAATATTATCTTCTAGAGAGTATTCATACTCAAAAGGAGTCCTCATTACATTTATTAACACACCATTACATAGAATAGTGAGGACTACTAACTAATACTATCATTCGGACCATCACTCCGTTCCCCGACTTGCCCCAGCTACGTTCTCATTTCCTGAAGAGAACAGTGAAAGAAAGGGTGAGCTCAACTAGCCCAGTAAGAAATATTATGACTAAGATAATGCAGAATAAATTATCATTAGCCTTCAACAATGTTAAACTGATAAAATATAATAGACATCAAGTTTAACTGCAGCGGAACAAGCAATCCATTAAAAGAGTCAAGTAGAAAATAAACTCTACTATCTTTTATGATTTAAAAGGTTTTTCAACACTGCGATCGCTGAGACTCAGCTTAATAAAATAATCCACATCATCGAATCACCCCTGCACTACGGCCAAGGATATTCGTGTATTCATTAATGGTCATGATCATGCCAACAACTGTCCATCAATGCACTACGGGCCAATGAGGACTTTTACCACATCATTTGTAACATTACGGTCATGATTATACCGAATAATCCCTGGTCATAATCATACCAAGTCCATCTATGCACTACAGGCCACAGATGACTTTCAACATTTTATAAACATGAGGATGATGACAATGATATAAGAATTCAATAAAACAAGTTCAAGAATTAATTTATCCAGGAATTAACAACGTCCAAATTGTCAACATGATACTGCATTGTGGAGTAAAATTCAAGAATGCTTAGAAGAATATTTTCTTGAAAAGATACTGGATGAAACGCAACTATCAAGGATATTCCACAAATTTCATGGAGTATAGAAGTCAAAACTTAACCAACTGAGTATAATAAAGAATGGAATAACAAAAGAAATCACCATGCATGCGATAGACCGCACAGACAGGTTATTCCAACAGAATAATAAATAATGGAACCAGGTCCGGCGTAAACGCACAGACAAGATATTCTGACAGAATAATAAATAATGGAACCAGGTCCGGTGTAAAACACACAGACAGGATGCTCCAACAGAATAATAATAAAAACGGAACCAGGTCCGGTGTAAAACACACAGACAGGATGTTCCAACATAATAATAAACGGAACTAGGTCCGGTGTAAAACACACAGACAGGATGTTCCAACTGAATAATAAACGGAACCAGGTCCGGTGTAAAACACACAGACAGGATGTTCCAACAGAATAATAGAAGAATGTCACCAAGTATAGGGTAGACCGCGTATACTGGTTATTCCAACAGAATAATAACGAATGGAATAACAGAAGTTCTCTTCATGAATATAAAAGAAATAATATTCCCTACCTTAAAAGAACTGGATATTGGAAAAGTGATGTAGCAGAATACTTTTAGTCTCTCTCTCTCTCTTATTCTCTCTATACTTTCTCTCTCTATAGCTTGAATGAATTCGTGAAAAATAATGAAGCCCTAGGCCTCTATTTATAGAAAAACTGAGGGTGGCTCTTGGTCTTAACGAAGGGTCAAATGACTCTTGGTCTTAACGAAGGGTCAAATGACTCTTGGTAATATTGAAGGGACAACTACTATTGACGAAAGTAATTACTATTGACCAAGGTAAATACTATTGACGAAGGTAATTACTATTGACCAAGGTAAATACTATTGACCAAGGTAAATAATATTGACGAAGGTAATTACTATTGACCAAGGTAAATACTATTGACGACGGTAATTACTATTGACGACGGTAATTACTATTGACGAAGAGACTCTTAGATGATGACATATGGCCCCCCATAAAATAACCAAACTTACCACAACGTCTCAATTATTGATTTAATAATATAACATATTATACAGATGATACTATGACAATAATTTAAGAGATATGATGCAGCAATTACTGTAGCAATAATTGAGTATAGCTGAGTGACTTCTCACGTAAGCATCAATAATCAATACCGTGTGCTACTATGCAACCACGCGTATTACTGTACTTTTACTACCGAGTAGTTCAACAGTTTTAACGGTTTTAACGGTAACACCTCAGCCGTTATTTTTATAGAAAGATAATTCTGTCGTTTTCTCAATCCGACAATAATTCCGTTGTGGGGTCCACCAATGATTGTGCCGTCGTACGAATATTCCCCGACAAAAAGAATATTCTCCGACCAAACGAATATTTTATAACAACTTGCTTACTTTGCAAAATTTATAAATATTACCCACAACTATAACATTATATCAAATTAACTCCATAATATTCAAAAATGATATTTATAGAAAATTCATCTTTATTTATAAAAGTTGGGGTCTTACAACCTCCCCTTCTTATGAAATTTCGCCCTCGAAATTAGGGTACGTACCTGGTATGTCGAAGAGGTAAGGATACCTTGATTTCATTTCTGATTCTAACTCCCAAGTCATTTCCTCAACATCGTGGTTTCTCCACAAAACTTTGACTTGAGGTATAACCTTGGAGCGTAGAATATGTTCCTTCTTATCCAAGATTTGAACAGGAACTTCTTCATACGTCAAATCCTCCGCTATTTCGTCCGGTTCTAACTCAATAATGTGGTTCGGGTCTTCCACATATTTGCGTAACATGGATATGTGGAAAACGTTATGAACACGAGACATACTTGGCGGTAAAGCGAGTCTATAAGCCACAGTTCCTACTCGATCGAGGATTAAAAATGGACCGATGAATCGAGGATTTAGCTTTCCTCTCTTTCCAAATCTCGTAACTCCTTTCCATGGAGCAACACGTAAGAACACATGATCTCCTACATCAAATTCCACGTCCTTTCGATGAAGATCAGCATAACTCTTTTGTCGATCTTGTGAGGTTTTTATACGTTGTCGGATCGTTTGAATCTTTTCTGTAGTCATACGTACCAACTCCGGTCCCAACAACGTTGCTTCGCCCACCTCATCCCAGCATACTGGAGAACGACATTTTCTTCCATACAATGCTTCGAATGGAGCCATGCCAATACTTGCTTGATAACTGTTGTTGTAGGAAAACTCCACCAATGGTAAGAACTTGTCCCAACTTCCTTTGAAGTCAAAGACACAGAGTCTTAATAGATCTTCAAGAGTTTGAATAGTCCTCTCTGATTGTCCGTCCGTCTGAGGATGATATGCTGAACTAAATCGTAACTCCGTGCCCATAGCTTTTTGTAAACTAACCCAAAATCGTGAAGTGAATCTTGGGTCTCGATCAGAAACTATGGATACTGGCATACCATGCAGTCTTACAATCTCGTTTATGTACATACGAGCAAGACGTTCAAGTGTATAAGTTTCTCGTATCGGTAAGAAATGAGCAGACTTGGTCAATCTATCAACAATGACCCAAATCGCATCAATACCTTGAGAAACCCTAGGAAGACCGGTAACGAAATCCATGGTAATGTGCTCCCACTTCCATTCTGGAATTTCAAGTGGTTGCAATGGACCTTTTGGTACTTGATGCTCCGCTTTGACTCGTTGACAAGTTAGACACCTTGAGATAAACAACGCTATCTCTCTCTTCATATTGCTCCACCAAAATGTATGACGAAGATCATGATACATTTTGGTACTTCCAGGATGGATTGCAAACGGTGTGTTGTGCGCCTCCATCATGATTTCATACTTTAAATCAGGGTTGTTAGGAACACAAAGTCTGGAGTTGACTCGAAGTATTCCTTCTTCATCGATTCTTGCTTCCGGCATAGAACCTTCTTGCACTTTCTTCCTCATACGCATCAGCTCCAGGTCTGTAGCTTGAGCAGCTTTAACTTTATCGATTAAAGTCGGTTCTACTCGTATATTCGCCATCATCACATGGGTCCCTGGAGTCTTTAACTCTATCTCCATCCTTTGCAAGTCACACAAAATGGGCCTTTGCGTTGTTAATATTGCACTTGTACCCGCATATGATCTTCTACTCAATGCGTCAGCTACCACGTTCGCTTTTCCAGGATGGTATTGAATGGTATGATCATAATCTTTCAACAGTTCAAGCCAACGTCGTTGTCGCATGTTGAGTTCCTTTTGAGTGAAGAAATATTTGAGGCTTTTATGATCCGTAAAGATCTCCACTTTCTCCCCATACAAGTAATGCCTCCAAATTTTAAGTGCAAAGACAACAGCTGCCAACTCTAGATCATGAGTAGGATAATTCCTCTCATATTCCTTGAGTTGTCTTGATGCATAGGCTATGACTTTTCCATGTTGCATGAGAACGCATCCCAACCCTTTGCTCGAAGCATCACTGTAGATGACAAATCCCTCCGAGCCAGATGGTATTGTTAGAACAGGTGCTGAAATGAGTCTCCTCTTGAGTTCTTGAAAACTCTGCTCACATTCTTCGCTCCAACCAAACTTTGTATCTTTCCGAGTCAGCTGAGTTAATGGAGTAGCGATTCGAGAAAATCCTTCCACGAATCTCCGATAATAACCAGCTAAACCAAGAAAGCTACGTACCTCGGTCACTGATTTAGGTTGCTCCCAGCTTTGAATAGCTTCAATCTTTGCCGGGTCAACCGATATTCCACGACTTGATACTACGTGCCCAAGGAATGCTACCTCCTCCAGCCAGAACTCGCATTTCTTCAACTTGGCATAAAGCTTGTATTCACGAAGCTTTTGGAGTACCAGCCTCAAGTGTTGCTCATGATCTTCACGGCTTTTGGAATAAATAAGGATGTCATCAATAAAGACGACCACAAAGTGATCCAAATATTCCTTGAATACCCTGTTCATCATATCCATGAAGGCAGCAGGAGCATTAGTCAATCCAAAAGACATACTAAGAATTCATAATGCCCGTACCGAGTTCTAAAGGCCGTCTTTGGAATATCCTCAGTTCTAACCTTCAGCTGATGATATCCAGAACGAAGATCGATCTTTGAAAAGAATTGTGCTCCTTGCAACTGGTCAAACAGGTCATCAATACGTGGCAATGGGTACCTATTTTTGATGGTGACATGATTCAACTCCCGATAATCAATACAAAGTCGCATACTCCCATCTTTCTTCTTCACGAACAGAACAGGAGCACCCCAAGGAGAAGTACTAGGACGAATAAAGCCAATGTCTAACAATTCCTGCAGTTGGATCTTTAACTCCTGAAGTTCAATAGGAGCCATTCGATATGGGGCTTTGGAAATGGGTTTTGTACCGGGTTCAAGGTCGATACAAAATTCAATTTCACGCTCTGGGGGTAGGCCAGGAAGTTCTTCAGGGAATACGTCAGGGAATTTATTAACAATAGAAATATCATTCAAAACTGACGTATTTTTGTTTAGATCTGTGACATGAGCTAAGAAAGCTTGACATCCGTTTTTCAATAAACGAATAGCTTTATGGCTTGAGATGACAGCGATTGATTTTAATGGTTTGGTTGCTTGAATTCGCATAATAGGTCGATTAGGAATATGAAAGCTAACAACCTTACGAAAACAATCAATTTTTGCATAATGAGTAGTTAACCAATCAATCCCTAGAATCACGTCAAATGCAAGTATTTTTAATGAAATCAGATCGATAGGTAATGTGTGGGTACCAACTTGAACCAAACAAGACTTATAACCAGTGGAGGTAATGAAGGTTTCTCCCAACGGAGTTTCCACAGATAAGTCAAAGTCTAATTTCTCCGGAATCAAATTTAATCGATGAGCGCAAGTAGGAGAAATAAAAGAATGGGTTGAACCGGTATCAAATAAAGTATAAACTTCTTTAGAGTTTATGATAAGCTTACCCGTGATGACCTCATTCGGGTTCCTTGCTCTCTGGGAGTTCACAACAAACGCTCTCCCTTGCACAACCGGTTTTGACTTTTCTGGGACGGCTTTTGGTGCCTCCATCCTAGCTGAATTTGTCTTCGGTAAACGACAAAATCGGGCTAAATGACCTTCTCTTCCACAATTATAACATGCTTTGGACGGCATCGCGCAGTTTGGACTGATGTGCCCCTCCCCTCCGCATTTGAAACATATGATAGGTGGTCGTTCTCCTTCCTTAACGACAGGTGCTGGTGCTGACGTCTTTCCATCATTGTTGAATCTCCTCTTCTTGAAATGTCCATTCTTATTGTTTTGGCCCTGATTACCACCGAAGTGGTTACCATTTCTGGCCTGTTGATTCCCTCCACGCTTGTTGTCACCGCTTCGATGACTGCTCTCACTGGTATTATCATTTTGCCGGCTGCTCTCTTTTGGTTGCGTTGTCTCGTTATCGCGCTCCACCAACTGAGCCCTATTTACAACATCTGAATACAAACACAGTTTATGAGAAACAAGATGTTGACGTATCTCCGGCTTCAAACCTCTTAAAAACATCCGCGTCATTCTTTCTTCATTATCCACCAGGTGGGACGCAAACCGGGATAACTCCGCAAATTTTGCCTCGTACTGCGACACGGTCATATTATTCTGCTCCAATTTGATGAACTCCACCTCCTTCATGTGACGAATACTCTCGGGAAAGTATTTGTCGTTAAACAGCTCTTGGAACTTCTCCCAAGACATCTTCAGTGCGGCAGGTTGAGTACGCTTTATCGATTCCCACCAGTAATCTGCCTCTCCTCGCAACATAAAGGCGGCAAAGGGAACCTTTTGCTCCTCGGAGCAACCCAAGACATCAAATATCTTGGTGATCTGCTTTATCCATGTTTCAGCTACAAGTGGTTTGGGTTCTCCCTTAAACTCCGGTGGTCCCAGCTCCTTAAACTGTTTAGCGGTGACCGCCTGAGAGTTTCCAGTATTTCCACCTACGTTGTGGACAGGAGCCGCTTTCACCTGTTGTTGCATGAATTGCATAAAGCCTCTGAACATTTGATCATTCATCATTTGGTCAGTGTTGTTGTTTGCATGAGGATTGACACCTTCCTGATGCACATTATCCTGATTATTGATATGTGGTGAATCAACAGTCGTCTGTGCTCCATTGCTATTCTCAACATTCTCAGATGCCATTTTCAGATACTGCCACAAAATAAAAATTAATTGATATGTCATATATTATCCTTATATTATGACCGACCAATTAAATACCATGCAAATAAACTTAGGTATGTCATACTAGCGAAGGAATTCCCCGTCTCTCCCCTCCTAGTTCTATTCTCACATCTTAGCCAGGGATCATATCCCTAAGCTCTGATACCAACTGTGACGCCCCCAAAATTAGGTATACATCACCCATCTTGGGTCGTCAGATACATAGTACAGAATACAAATACAACTGATTAATACAACTGTCGTGTACAATACGACAAAACATAAACTGTGAGTTTGAATACAAATATTATCTTCTAGAGAGTATTCATACTCAAAAGGAGTCCTCATTACATTTATTAACACACCATTACATAGAATAGTGAGGACTACTAACTAATACTATCATTCGGACCATCACTCCGTTCCCCGACTTGCCCCAGCTACGTTCTCATTTCCTGAAGAGAACAGTGAAAGAAAGGGTGAGCTCAACTAGCCCAGTAAGAAATATTATGACTAAGATAATGCAGAATAAATTATCATTAGCCTTCAACAATGTTAAACTGATAAAATATAATAGACATCAAGTTTAACTGCAGCGGAACAAGCAATCCATTAAAAGAGTCAAGTAGAAAATAAACTCTACTATCTTTTATGATTTAAAAGGTTTTTCAACACTGCGATCGCTGAGACTCAGCTTAATAAAATAATCCACATCATCGAATCACCCCTGCACTACGGCCAAGGATATTCGTGTATTCATTAATGGTCATGATCATGCCAACAACTGTCCATCAATGCACTACGGGCCAATGAGGACTTTTACCACATCATTTGTAACATTACGGTCATGATTATACCGAATAATCCCTGGTCATAATCATACCAAGTCCATCTATGCACTACAGGCCACAGATGACTTTCAACATTTTATAAACATGAGGATGATGACAATGATATAAGAATTCAATAAAACAAGTTCAAGAATTAATTTATCCAGGAATTAACAACGTCCAAATTGTCAACATGATACTGCATTGTGGAGTAAAATTCAAGAATGCTTAGAAGAATATTTTCTTGAAAAGATACTGGATGAAACGCAACTATCAAGGATATTCCACAAATTTCATGGAGTATAGAAGTCAAAACTTAACCAACTGAGTATAATAAAGAATGGAATAACAAAAGAAATCACCATGCATGCGATAGACCGCACAGACAGGTTATTCCAACAGAATAATAAATAATGGAACCAGGTCCGGCGTAAACGCACAGACAGGATATTCCGACAGAATAATAAATAATGGAACCAGGTCCGGTGTAAAACACACAGACAGGATGTTCCAACAGAATAATAATAAAAACGGAACCAGGTCCGGTGTAAAACACACAGACAGGATGTTCCAACAGAATAATAAACGGAACCAGGTCCGGTGTAAAACACACAGACAGGATGTTCCAACAGAATAATAGAAGAATGTCACCAAGTATAGGGTAGACCGCGTATACTGGTTATTCCAACAGAATAATAACGAATGGAATAACAGAAGTTCTCTTCATGAATATAAAAGAAATAATATTCCCTACCTTAAAAGAACTGGATATTGGAAAAGTGATGTAGCAGAATACTTTTAGTCTCTCTCTCTCTTATTCTCTCTATACTTTCTCTCTATATAGCTTGAATGAATTCGTGAAAAATAATGAAGCCCTAGGCCTCTATTTATAGAAAAACTGAGGGTGGCTCTTGGTCTTAACGAAGGGTCAAATGACTCTTGGTCTTAACGAAGGGTCAAATGACTCTTGGTAATATTGAAGGGACAACTACTATTGACGAAAGTAATTACTATTGACCAAGGTAAATACTATTGACGAAGGTAATTACTATTGACCAAGGTAAATACTATTGACCAAGGTAAATAATATTGACGAAGGTAATTACTATTGACCAAGGTAAATACTATTGACGACGGTAATTACTATTGACGACGGTAATTACTATTGACGAAGAGACTCTTAGATGATGACATATGGCCCCCCATAAAATAACCAAACTTACCACAACGTCTCAATTATTGATTTAATAATATAACATATTATACAGATGATACTATGACAATAATTTAAGAGATATGATGCAGCAATTACTGTAGCAATAATTGAGTATAGCTGAGTGACTTCTCACGTAAGCATCAATAATCAATACCGTGTGCTACTATGCAACCACGCGTATTACTGTACTTTTACTACCGAGTAGTTCAACAGTTTTAACGGTTTTAACGGTAACACCTCAGCCGTTATTTTTATAGAAAGATAATTCTGTCGTTTTCTCAATCCGACAATAATTCCGTTGTGGGGTCCACCAATGATTGTGCCGTCGTACGAATATTCCCCGACAAAAAGAATATTCTCCGACCAAACGAATATTTTATAACAACTTGCTTACTTTGCAAAATTTATAAATATTACCCACAACTATAACATTATATCAAATTAACTCCATAATATTCAAAAATGATATTTATAGAAAATTCATCTTTATTTATAAAAGTTGGGGTCTTACAGAATAACTCAGCGTTAACATTATTATTAGAAGAATGGTCTTCTAAGATTTAGTAGAGTTCTTTTTAAACCACTCTTTAACATAAAACTTCTATGGCAGCACCACTACTGCCACCTAGTCACCAAAGCCATTCCCATAGCCAAGCACGCTCGCAGTTGCGTCAACCAACAATCATCGACAAGCAAATCGCCTATATGAAGTCCAAGATAGGAAGAAAACTCTTCCACTCCAACAAGAAGAGCTTGATAAATAACTTGTTACTCTTATGAGGGCCAAAGACGACCTATTAAGAAAATGTGGAACACCTTCTCGATCCAAACATCGCGGTTCTCGGTGAACTCAAAGATCCTCTTCATCACATAGAAGTACGAGCACTTGATCATCTGATTCAAACAGACGCCAAAAAAGAAGAACTAGATCTCTTTCAAATTACAAAAACAAAGATCAAAATAGTAGACGACGCCGAAGTTATAGCAGTTCTATTGGAGAAACATTTCCCTAAATGTCTTTTGAAGAGCGTGCGGAGGTCACAAGCAACAAATCCTACTAATCTCCTTTACTTCGGTCGTTAACAATACGTCTAACTTCTGATTTTACATCATTATTCGATGTTAAACTTAATAAAATTGCAGAATAATTTAAACTTTTCTGTCTTCTTTCTTTACTATCCTTGAATCACAACCTTTATCGTTTACATATCCTTGAATCAAGTGTATTTTATGATTCGCTTTATCAGAGTGATTTTATAAAATCTTACCTTTCAACCCGATAATCTTTACATATCAGATAACTCAAACTTTACAGCTTATCATTACATAATCATCGTGATTTATCAAGTACATCATCCGGAACCTTAAACATGGTTCAAAATAATAACAACTCAACCAAAGTATTTAAATCTTCATTCATTACATCCGATTCATGTCATTTAAGTAGCACATAGCGTTACCTTGAATTCTTAACCTGTAAAAGTGGTTATTTGCAAGGTTAAGCTCGACAACCCATCAAATCTAACAACTTTCATGCATCACGTAGAACATAAGTAACTTGCTCAGATTATACAACATAATCATTAGACTATTATATCATACATGCTTTAATTCACATAACAAGTATGAAAATTGAGTTTCTTACTCAATTAGCATTCTTTACTAAATCAATGTAGTCATAAATTGACTTTAACATTTTAGGCTCACAATATATGTAATATCTTTGCAATATAGATTAAAACCATTCATCATCAAGTACATATAACAGATAAGAACTGAAAGACTTGCCTGGTTCATTGATTATCAACTACCTCGTAATTGCTTCGCGTTTATCATAGTTTAGAAGTTCATATATATAAGCATCAGTTACTTATACACAATGAAATCAATTAGATTGCATTGACTTTTCATCTTTTCCTTTTATTTCAAAACATTTCCTTCTAATCATTACTCGATGTTCAATCAAGTGTTTAAGTCTTGTTACGACATCTCTTTGTTCAATCAGTTTAATTACATTAAAATTTCTCTTCATTCTCATTACATTCCACTTTAATTGACAATTAACATTCTGTTATGTCTTAAACCTTGTCTTTACATCACCTTAGATGTATAATGCTTGTTAACATTATTTAAGTTAACCTTTGTCTCGTATTTCTTTATACTTCTCTTTTAGTCGACACTTAGCATTCAATTAAGTCGTCATAACTTAATATTACATTATATTAATTAACTTAACCTTCCTATAATTCTTTAAATTTCATTTTATGACGCCCCCAAATTCTGACCGCAACGTTCGTCACGTTCTCAAGGTATTACCATAATAACTAAAATCACACATTCACAACGAAAGATCTAATTTAGAATAATATACAATGATTTATTATAATTATTCCCCCAAGTCTTGCAACCTACAATACTTAATAGATTACCTAATAATATCGAATAAAGACTTATTACATAATCCTACTTAAGCTTAAACATAGTCTGAAAACAGTTTTAATACAACATAATAGATTTAAACATAAAGGGACAAGCTAGTCGGTAGCCTTGCCCTTGCCTTTGTCTTTCCCAGAGATAGCTCCCTATTCCGCCTTAACTGAAATGTTTTAAATAAGCAAGAACGAGCATAAATTACCCAGCAAGTAATACATAACAAGGGTAAGGAGTTTTATAACACAAGTTTGAAATATCAATGTATCATCTCTAAGATAGTTCAGAGTTTCAGAATAATATCATGAATAATGAATATCAACAATTCTTGGAATAAGAACAATAATTCAATATAGATCAACAGATATATATGAATTCAAAGACTATCAAGGTATCCGACTGGATAACAATTTATACTGAGCAGTCACTAAGGACTATTGAACATTTACTAGAATTACCAATATTAAACTGATAACCCAAAATAAATCAAGTACTGTAGAGGATCAGTCTACAATACCCCAAGTTATGCATAACACCACAGTAATAATATACTCATGTGTTGGGGTTTCCAACAACATACATTCCCCTTACCATAAGGGTTGTTTAACTCAGTTTTCAAGATTTTCGCACCAATCAATTGGTTTGGACAGTTTTATAAACATGCATATAGTCTAGCCGAATCAAATGGCATCGACTCTTTCACAATTTTCAAGAACAATACCAAGTTCATCATGAATAATAGTTTACACAAGAGTTTAAGCATACTAGCTCGATTGAACAAATAAGTAGGATAACTTACATTCAAAGAGATAAGTTTACGATATTCGCTAGAATAAAGTAACGCAAGAGTTTAGAATACTTGCAAAATGTAAAGTAGGGTTCAGATACTTGCCTTACGCGTAGTTTATCCACGTTACAAAATAAACACTTTCGAATCCTATTTATAGCGTATTATATGTTCAAGATGTTCATTAGCTAACACCTATAGGTAAGTTCAACGTACACATAAACGTCTAACTTAGTTATCACATCATACACATTACTTATCCTATATTCTCATAGCACAATTCAGTTTGTAAGTCTTCACAAGTACAACGACGTCTTGATTGAAAATATTCTTTGGACTTAACATTTGGAAATTATGATCAACCTTTGTCTCTATCACATAACATGCTTCTTAACACATTACCTAGAATATTTGTCATATATTACAAGTTAAAGTAATCATATAGGCATGCTTCAAACATCAGTTCAAAAACAGAAGTCATTTCTTCTTGCTGCACGGCGCAGCTGCGCCATGGCTAAGCCTAGGACTGGCGCAGCTGCGCCGTCCCCTGGCTAAGCCTAGATTCAGCTGCTGCCTTTCTATTTCAATTCCAAACCTTACACATCTATGTACTAATACTCTATCATACCTACATGTTAGAGGTACTCACATAGTCGCATAACCGTTCTTGTGTTCATTTGTATAAGTTTAAACTTACATTTTACATGGCATTCAAGCAAAACATTATCGAGCGGTTACCATGACTCATTACTTGGTTATATACCCATATAGAGATTTCAAACTCTGTTAACGCATATACTTGTAGCATTCATATTGCTTGTTCACAGCTATCATCGTCTAATACTTCTAATCATACGTTAAACTCATGTTTAGTCTAGTTATCAACATGTTTACTACATATAAATCATACTTAGAGATATTATAGCCATAACATAACATCTTATCTTATTATCATCTAGATATTCATGTGATGCAACTAGATTTTGAAAATATGTTCAAGTTTACTTTTGAAACCATTTTAGGCTTGAACTATGTAATCTAACACATATAAGACAACTTCAAAACTCTAAGCATAGGTAGTTAAGTTATGTTAACATGCTCGGAAAGTCAGATCATACATGGCATACATACATATTAAGTTTGTTTCTAAGTTCCTAAATCTATTTTAAGCTACACACTTTTGTTAATCATGCTAAGCTAGTCTAACATGCTCACATTAGGTCCATATAGCTATATATACCTCTTACACATGCTTGCATGCTAGTATATGAAATAATGAGTGACTAACGCTTGGCAGATTGCAAAAATAGAACTCAAAACTGAATTCAGTAACCGGCGCAGCTGCGCTGCGCCTTAGTGTTAATATGGCGCAGTTGCGCCGTACCTGGTTCGAGCCAGGAACAGTAAATCTCGACAACTGTTTAGCCCAAAAACAGAAATTACTCACGAAATCGCTTCTAAACACTCTTATTACAGTTGAAACATAGTTATATGGTCATATAACAACTATATAACCCAAGCTCATTAACATCTAATTCCATAAATTCAAGAATTTGAAATTTTAAGAACTCACGAACTCTGTTTAACAGAAACCGAAATGGAAGCAAGAAATGGGATTATACCTCTGAATTGAGAAAGGTACTTGCTCTAATTGAACTCCTAAGCTCTTAGATATCTTGTATGCTTTCAAACTCCTACTTAGCAAATACCAGACAATTTCCAAGCAACCCAACTGATAAACATGTCTGCTATTTATAGAAGAAATTTTACACGGACATTGCAATTTTCCATTGAATCAAACCCATGCATTGAAGGATTGCATGAAGGTTAATAAGGAGTTGTTAGATGGTGGTTGAAACTCATGATAACCACCACTCCCTACCATGATCATCAACTAAAAAGTTAGAAGAAGAAATAGGCTTAGCCTTTTTGGAAGAATACGTATTCTAGCCTTGAGTTACTATTCATGTACTAGTGCCACTCATTTTGGGACAAAAGAAATCTCAGTAACACTTAGCTCTATCCCATTTAGTTACTTTATTATCCAAAAATGGTTTAAATGTCCAAGTGTTACCATATTAGGAGAATTTAGGGTTATTTATATACTCACATCATATAGTCTTTGTACATTAAATACACGCAATAAAATAACGCAGTCATGTATTATTGTCCGGGTAGTTCCATAATTATCTCTATCACTCATATAACCATATTATAACCTTATTATATTTATAACTTATTTATTTATGTTAAATAAATAATTTATTCATTCCCTTGATTAATTACCACTAATATAATTTAATCTATTTCTTATTGATGAAATTATTGATTTTCATAACCATTAATTATCGATAATATTCTTATTACATTTCTAGATATATTGCAAATAATAATAATCACACATTATTAATTAATTACAAAGAAATCAATATTTTCCCATGATTATTTAATATTAATTAATGGTTTAACAATTTCGTTGTTGGACATAACATAATTCATTGCAATATACTCCTATCATATGGTTTCATCCATGTTACACATATAACATTAATGTCTCCAATTCAGTGCTACAGTAGAAAGTAACCAACTCCAACTGATCTATGGAGAAGCTGCGCCAGTTTGTACTGCTGGGACGGCGCAGCTGCGCCGTGCCCTGACAGTGCCAAGACTGGTTTAGCTTCAGCCCGTGCCAATTTTCATTGCTAAACTCGTTTTATACGACATGAATTACTGTTCAGAAGAATGCTATTACAAGTCTATGAGCGTATTGCTTACTTATATGAAATCACATGATCAACGCGATTAATCTTCTTAATTCTCGTTTTAATTTGTTTAATGGATTTTATCGTTTCATGATATACCACACAAGGCATTCCACAATCCTCATTTCAAATTCACACATCTTAATACGCATTGATCTAATACGAATCAACTGATTTAACCGACTCACAAAATAATAACACTTATATTCACAGAAATATTATTTCTATTAATATATTCATTTAATAATACGTGAAAATTCTCAGGTATTACATTTAAAGCACAAGTTCTCTATCAGATTACATGTGATGTATAGGTATATCTCTATCCTAGACATAAATTATGAATTCTGACGCCAAGAAGAAAACACAATCACATGCTATTATGATATGATCTAAATCTATAATCAGTTTCTCAATTTCATATAGATTATCACGGTAATTGTTAGCTAGGCAATTAAGCAATAAGAACAAACCATAATAGACAATCCAAGAATAATCAACAATTATTAATAGAGAAGCATACTAAGGTAAGCTACACAATAAGATCCGTTGCAATCTTAAACAAGAATTTATTTCATAGTTATTGAATTAAAATCAAGAATCCACAACTGAATAAATATTAAAAGACAAAAGTAAGATTAGAGAAGAGAATAGAATCTATTGTCAGCAGTCTTGAAATTCTTCTTCCGCTCCTGGTTTGGATCTTCAGTGTTCTCTAAGTTGCTTCAATCTCCAATGGCTAATTTAAACTAGGATTTTTCTTAATCTAATTAAATCTAATCTAATGGAATATGTGACTCCCCCAAAATAGGTATACATCACCCATTCTGAGTCACCAAAACATGGTACAGAAACAACTACAACTTTATTAATACAATTGTCGTGCAAAATACGACAACATATAAACTGTGAGTTTAAATATAAATATTGTCTTCTAGACAATATCCACACTCAAATAAGTCCTCATTACAATTATTAATACATTATTTACAAAAATGGTTACTAAACAATTTTCTAGAACCATCATTCCATACCCCGACTAGTACTTGCTACATTCTCGCTTTCTGAGAAAAAAAATGGAACAAAAAGGAAAAGGGTGAGCTTAACTAGCCCAGCAAAGAATATTATGACTAAGATAATATAGAGTAAATTATCGTTAGTCCTCAACAGGGAAAAATTTAATAGAATACAATAGACAACAAGTTTTAAATCAATATTCGCAGTGGAAATAATAATTCATTAGAAGAGTTAAGTAGAGAATGAAATCTACTATCTTCTATATATGAATTTAAAAGTTCATCATCAATATTTTATCCCTGTAACATCAATCAATATGTATATTTGGAATCAAATGTTCATCTTTGCACTACAGGCCATAGATATTCACCAGTTGGTCATGTTCATCTAAACACCTGTTCATCTTTGCACTACGGGCCAAAGATATTCATCAGAAAATCATTTATCTATGCACTACATGCCAAAGATATTCAGTTATATCACCATTTAGGACTGAGGATGATGAAAAATATTTTAAAGAAAACGAATCCAGTGAAACAAAAGAACAAATATTAAAGATTCGGACTTCGGTTTATCCATGTTCAAAAATACTCCATAACATACCATAGCGGAATGAAATTCAAGAATAAAGATCAAAACATGGATACAATCAAAGCTAGTAACAAAAATAGACATCCGGGACAAAGAAGAGAAAATTTTATTTTTATGTGAATAATGCCATATTTGTGAGTAGTGCCGTATACGTGAATAGTACCGTATACGTGAATAGTAACCCTGACACAAAAAGTTCTAAATTTTATAAAAAGTTCAGACCAATATTTTGGCATAATGATATTGAAAAAAATAATATCATTTATAAAAAAAATAACATCCCTTACCTCGAAAAGACAGTACTTCTGACTGGAATACTGGATATAGTACTGAAGGGAACTTATATAACAACACTCAAAGTATCAAAATACTCACAAAAATACGCTCAATAATATAGAGAGAGAAATATTTAGTTTCTGGTGTGATTTTCAATTCTAACATAAGCACCCCATTTATAGTAAAATGCTTAGAACACCAAAGCAGAAAATTTAATAAAATATTAATATATTATAAAAACTTTCACGCCCACCTCTTGACATCTGAAATCAGCATGTTTACAACATTTGTGGGGCCCACCAAAACAATAAAAATGTTTTTCTTAAAAAAATAACTAAAACTTCAAAAATTAATTATTCTGAAACTTCAATAATTCATAATAAATAGCCCTTTTATCAGAAAAATTCAAATCTTATGTCCTTTCATAGGAAATTCAATTCTTTACAACTTTGTAGTTTTAAGTTTTTCTAAATTTTAAACAGAAATTGACCGAAATTCACATACGGTCGATTTTACAAGCTATAATCAAATTTAAATCAAGAAATGGGGCCCACAAACATGAAAAACATGTTTTAAATATTTTTAGTAACAAAAATACTCTTCCTCCTCATTTATTCATATATCCCACGTTCATTGTAAAAATATCACTATTATTATATTATTATAATATAATAATATATTTAAATGAATTATTTTATCAGAAAAGATAAAATATAAATTTTCAACAATTGTTACATCAAAAATATTCTCCATCTATATCCACATAAAATGAATATTTTTTTTATCATATAAATCAATAATTAATTATTCATTAATAATATTATAGAATCACAATACCGACAACCAGGCTGTTCCCAAGAAAGAGGGGACTTTCCAATAAGGATTTCTCTTTATTGGCGCGCAATTAGGTGACCAAACATCTCCTTAGACAGAACTTTCTAGACATTGCCAATAATGCTATCTAATAATATTATTCAAATAATATGAATTATTGATTTGATAATGAAAAATACTGTGTAGTGACAATTATTGAAACAACAATAATATAAAATATCAACGTAGCAATTATTAAATCAATAAAATAATATTGAACAGTAATTAATGTAACAATTATTGAGTAGTGCCTTCTTACGTAAGAATTAATAATTAGTGCAATACCGTGTGCTACTGTGCAACAACACGTATTACTGTGTTTTAACCACTAGGTATTCCAACAGTATTACCGGTAACAGCTACGCCGTTATTTATAAACAACTTGTACTTGTCATTTTTTTCATTCAATCGCTTTTCGTTATGGGGCCCACACAAGGCTGCGCCGTCGTACGAATATTCTCCGACAGTAAGAATATTCCACGACCAAACGAATATTTCCCGATAATAATGAATATTTTATAACCACTTGCTTATTTGAAATATTTGCGCATTTTACCCATAACTAACCACATTAATCAATTCAACCCTTACTATTTCAAAATAATAAATAGTGGAAATTCAATTTTATTAATAAAAAGTTGGGGTCTTACAACCTCCCCTCCTTATGAAATTTTATCCTCGAAATTGACGTACGTACCTGGTATTTTGAAAAGGTGAGGATACCTCGCTTTCATTTCCGTTTCTAACTCCCAGGTCATTTCCTCAATAGCATGATTCCTCCACAAAACTTTGACTTGTGGTATGACCTTTGTGCGTAGGACATGCTCCTTCCTATCCAAGATCTTGACAGGTACCTCCTCATACGTTAAGTCTTCGGCTATCTCGTCTGATTTTAACTCAATAACGTGGTTCGGGTCTTTCACATATTTACGAAGTACAGATATGTGAAAAACATTATGAACACGAGACATGCTTGGAGGTAACGCGAGTCTATAGGCTACTTTTCCTACTCGGTCAAGAATTTGAAATGGACCAATAAATCATGGATTGAGAATTTTGTAACTCCCTTCCATGGAGCAACTCGCAACAATACATGATCCCCAATACTAAATTCCACGTCCTTTCGATGAAGATCCGCATAACTCTTTTGTCGATCTTGTGCCGTTTGTATACGTTGTCGAATCATTTGGATCTTTTCCGTAGTCATACGTACTAACTCTGGTCCCAATAATGTTGCTTCACCCACCTCATCTTAACATATTGGAGAGCGACACTTTCGTCCATATAATGCTTCGAATGGAGTCACACCTATACTTGCCTGATAACTGTTGTTGTAAGAGAATTCCACCAATGGTAAATACTTATCCCAACTCCCGTTGAAGTCTAAAACACAGAGTCTTAATAGATCTTCAAGAGTTTGAATAGTCCTCTCTAATTATCCATCCGTTTGAGGATGGTATGCTGAACTGAATCGTAAATCCGTGCCCAAAGCTTTTTGCAAGCTAACCCAAAATCGTGAAGTGAATCTTGGGTCACGATCCGAAACTATGGATACTGGCATGCTATACAATCTCACAATCTCATTTACGTACATACGAGCAAGACGTTCAAGGGAATAAGTCTCTCGTATCGGCAAGAAATGAGTAGACTTGGTTAATCTATCAATAATAACCCAAATAGCATCTATGCCTTGAGAAACCTTTGGAAGACCCGTAACGAAATCCATGGCAATGTGTTCCCACTTCCATTTCAAAATCTCAAGTGGTTGCAATGGACCCTTTGGCACTTGATGCTCTGCCTTTACACGTTGACAAGTTAAACACCTCGAGATAAACTTTGCGATGTCTGTCTTCATATTGCTCCACCAAAATGTATGTCGAATATCACAATACATTTTGGTACTTCCAGGATGAATTGCAAACGGCGTGTTGTGTGCCTCCATCATGATTCTATGTTTCAAGTCAGAATCGTTAGGAACGCAAAGTCTGGAGTTGACTTGAAGTATTCCTTATTCATCGATTCTTGCTTTTGGAATAGCACCTTCTTGTACTTTCTTCTTCATACGCATCAGCTCCGGGTCTGTGGCTTGAGCAACTTTAACTTTATCGATTAAAGTTGGTTCTATACGTATACTTGACATCATTGCATAGGTCCCTGGAGTCTTGAATTCTATCTTTATCTTTTGTAAATCACACAAAATGGGCCTTTGTGTTGACAACATTGCACTCGTTCCCGTATATGATCTTCTACTTAATGCGTCAGCTACCACGTTCGCTTTTCTAGGATGGTATTGAATGGTATGGTCGTAGTCTTTCAACAGCTCGAGCCATCATCGTTGCCGTATGTTGAGTACCTTTTGAGTGAAGAAATATTTGAGACTTTTATGGTCTGAATATATCTTCACTTTCTCCCTATATAAATAGTGCCTCCAGATCTTTAGCGCGAAAACGACTGCTGCCAACTCTAGATCATGAGTAGGATAATTCCTCTCATATTCTTTAAGTTGTCGTGAGGCATAGGCTATGATCTTCCCATGTTGTATGAGAACACATCCTAACCCTTTGCCCGAAGCATCGCTGTAGATAACAAATTCATCCGAACCAGATGGTATTGTCAGAACAGGTGCCGAAATGAGTCTCCTCTTGAGCTCTTGGAAACTTTTCACGCATTCCTCGCTCCATATGAATTTTATATCTTTCCGAGTCAGTTGAGTTAATTGAGTAGCGATTCGAGAAATCCTTCCACGAATCTCCGATAGTAACAAGCGAAGCCTAGAAAGCTACGTATTTTGATTACTGTCTTAGGTTGCTCTCAACTGTGACTCATATCCCACAATTGGATAGCACGTCACAATGGTACCTATTAGTTTACTACCGCACGAATATGGCGTTCCCTATGGAGAGTTTGGCTTCAGTGCATTCTACAAAGGAAGTCACCAGATAGAGGCTCAGGTACCAACTTCTATAGTTGGATTTTTAACTCCTGAAGTTCAATAGGAGCCATTCGATATGAGATTTTAGAAATAGGTTTTGTACCGAGTTCAAAGACGTTACAAAATTTAATATCACGCTCTGGGGGTAAGCCATAAAGTTCTTCAGGAAATACGTCAGGAAATTCATTAACAACAGAAATATTATTTAAATCTGACGTATCTTTATTCAAATCCATAACATGGGCTAAGAAAGCTTAACATCCGTTTTTCAATTAACGAATGGTTTTATGACTTGATATGACAGTGATTGATTTTAGTGGTTGTAAGACCCCGAATTTTATGAAATAAAAGTATTCAATTTTTCTTATAATTACTATTTAGTAAATGGTTAAATTGATAAATATTAAAGTTAAGGGTAATATATGAAATTTTTTTCGAAATACACAAGTGGTTATAAAATATTCATTGTTGTCGGGGAATATTCGTTGGTCGTGGAATATTCTTTTTGTCGGGGAATATTCGTACGACGGATCAGCTATTTGTGGGCCCCATAACGGAAAACGGTCGGATGAAGATAACGACAAAAATTGAGTTTTTATAATTAACGACGTAGTTGTTACCGTTAATACTGTTGGAATACCCGGCGGTTAAAACACAGTAATACGTGTTGTTGCACAGTAGCACACGGTATTGCACTAATTATTAATTCTTACGTAAGAAGGCACTGCACAATAATTGTTACAGTAATTACTGTTCAATATTGTATTTTATTGATTCAATAATTGCTGCGTTGATATTTTATATTACTGTTGTTTTAATAATTATCACTACACAGTATTTTCTATTATCGGAGCAATAATTCATATTATCTGAATAATATTATTAGATAATATTATTGGCAATGTCCAGAAAATTCTGTCTAAGGAGAGGTTTGGTCATCTAATTGCGCGCCAGTAAGGAGAAATCCTTATTGGAAAGCCCCCTCTTTCCTGAGAATTGCCTGGTTGCCGGTACTGTGATTCTGTAATATTATTTGTGAATAATTAATTATTGATTTATATGATGAGGAAAATATTGATTTTATGTGGATATAGATGGAGAAAATTTTTAAATGTGACAATTGTTGAAAATTAATATTTTATCTTTTTCTGATAAAATAATTCATTTAAATATATTATTTTAATAATATATTAACGGTGATATTTTTACAATGAATGTGGGATATATGAGTATATGAGGAGGAAGAGTATTTTTGTTGGATTAAATGTTTAACACATGTTTTGTGTGTTGGTGGACACAATTCTTGACCGAAAATTTATTATAGACTGTAAAATCGTCCGTTTGTGGATTTCGGTCAATTTTTATTTGGAATTTGGAAAAACTTTCTTCTGCAAAGTTGTAGAGAATTGAATTTCCTATAAAAACTCGCGGGATTCGAATTTGCTGATGAAAGGGCTATTTATTATGAATTATTGAAGTTCCGAAATTTTGAAATAATTGATTTTTGGAAGTTTTAATTATTTTTGTTTAGAAAAACGTTTTTTTTTGTATTTTGTGGACATCATTAACATGTGTTATGGCTGAATTCAGATGGTCAAGGTGGGCTAAGGAAAATTTGTTAAATATATTATTATTATATTCAATTTTCTGCTTTGGTGTTCTAAGCATTTTCCTATAAATAGGGTGCTTAGGTTAGAATTGAAAATCACACCAGAAATTGAAGTTTTCTCTCTATTTTTCTCTCGATATATTGAGTGTATTCTTGTGAGTATTTTGATACTTTGAGTGTTGCTATACGGTGCAAGTTCGTTCAGCGTTATTCCAGTCAGAAGTACTGCTCTTTTGAGGTAAGGGATTGTAAGGGATAATAAGGGATGTATTTTTTTAAAATGATATTATTTCTTTCAATATCATTATACCGGAATATTGGTAAGATTTTTCTTGTGAAATTCTTATCTTTTCATGTTGGGGTTACTATTCATGAGTTACTATTCACGAGTTACTATTCACGGGTACTATTCACTACAAAATTAGTTTTTTTTCTAACCAAATTATAGTTGATTTATGAATATTACTCTGGAGATTAAAACTATGTATTGATTATATTAATTTTATTATCATATATAACATTTTTATAACCCTGATGTTGAAATTCTCTTTCACTGGAGTGTAAAGATGGGTAGATTATTGGTATGATCATGACTAGGGTTCTCTTTGTCCAGTAGTGAAAAGTTGAATTGTGACTGGTATGATCATGACCATTGAATTTATAATTGAATATCTTTAGCTTAAGTGCAAAGGTGAAATGATCAACATGGTTATAATTATTGGTTATATAAATTCTGAAATGATTATATATTTCTTTGAGATAATAATATATTTAGCTTGTAGTGCAAATATGAGCTGTTGAGGAATATCTTTGGCCTGTAGTGCAAAGATGAGTTGTTGATGAATATCTTTGGCCCGTAGTGCAAAGATGAAATTATTAGTATGATTATGAACATGAACTGTGATTTGGTATAACCATGATCTTTGATGTTTCAGGTAAAGACAAGTGATAAAAATTATCTTGTTCTGGATGAGAAGATGAATTTAGAACTACAAATATGATTATGAGTTATACATGTGATTGTGGACAAGAATTGTTGATTGATGTTACAGGGATAAAACATTGTTGGTGGACTTTTAACATGGAGAAGATAATAGACTTTGTAGTCTATTTGACTCTTCTAATGGATTGCTCGTTCCGCTGCAACTATGGTTGAAAAATTTTATCATCTACCATATGTTCTAAATCTCTGATTTAATTATGTTGAAGGCTATTGATAATTTAATTATCTTTAGTCATGATATTCTTTACTGAGCTAGTTGTGCTCACCCTTCTGTTTCACAATTCCTTTCAGGTAATAAGAGTGTAGCTGGGTCGAGCGGGGGTATAAGGAGAATAAAACGGTGGTCATCATTTAGTAGTTATATTTGGTGAATCATCTAGGGTGAGGCGAACCCAACGTTGGAAGGGTGTTTTGCCACTATCATACAAGATGTCTAACGATATACAATCTCGTGTCATCATAAGACAGGGATGTGCTCATCCACTTGCTGAGTATATTTACGAGCACTACCTATATAATCTTGGTATTTGTTTGAAGTATAATTCTCAGTTAGAGACAGTGGAGATAATGATATGTCAAGAGAAGACTCACCATTAGAAAGAATATGATAGTAATCTTCTCATTTTTCTTTGGGGTCTATTAGGTCAACCAAGGATAATTCTGTGGCCATATGATATCTATCATAACCTAGAAGCATGGCCTCCCATGTACGAAGGTTTCCTTGAGCACTTTCCAAAGATTCTAATTTCTAAAACAGTTTTGACTATACCTTTATGTAAGGTGTCATTGTGACGTGCTATCCAAGGTTGGTGTCTAGAGTCACAGTTGGTATATTTTAGTATCAAAACTCACAACATATGTGTTGTTGTATTTTGCACGACAATTGTTGTAATAAAGTTGTAGTTGTTTCTGTACTATGTATTTGGCGACTCAGAATGGGTTGGATGGAATGGACCTGTTTTGGGGTCGTCACAGTGGTTTGGTTGCTTGAATTCGAATAACAGGTTGCTTAGGAATATGAAAACTAACAACCTTACGAAAACAATCAATTTTGGCAGTATGAGTAGTTAACCAATCAATCCCTAAAATCACATCAAAAGCAAGTATCTTTAAAGAGATAAGATCAACAGGTAATGTGATGGTGCCAACTTGGATCAAACAAGATTTATAAATAGTGGATATAAAAGAGTTTCAACAGATAAGTCAAAGTCTAATTTCTCAGAAGTCAAATTCAAACGTTGAGCACGAGCAGGAGAAATAAATGAATGGGTAGCACCGGTATCTAGTAAGGTATAAACTTCGCATGAATTTATGATTAGCTTTCCCGTGATCACCTCGTTTGGGTTTCTCGCATGTTGACCAGTCACGACAAACGCTCTTCCAGGAACCGCTGACTTTGACTTGTCCGTATCCGCCTCTGGTGTCACCGTCCCAACTTTGCAATAGAGTACATTCCACCCTTCATTAGTTCGTCGCATTCCTGATCCATGATTTGGATCATTACTCTCTGATCCATATCGAATTGGGGTTGACCGCTCTTCATAGGGTATTTTCAAACTCGATGTTGGATTCTCCCAATTGCTGTCCAAAAAGCGAAATTCATTTCATCTATTTTGGCCTTATTGGATCGAACGTCTTTTTCTACAATATCAACGCGTCGTGTGACTTTTACCCATGCATCATCTATTCTCATTCGTTCGGTTGCTTCTTCTTTCATCAGAACTTTGTTCATAACATTCTCAGATTCCAGCTCTAATATCTTATACTCTGCCAAAGAGTGCTTCTGTTCAAGTATCGCACATCGAGTAACACAATTTTGAATTGTTACATCTCTTTGTTCCACGACCGCCTGCTGTTCTTTAGCCTGCTCTTCTAACTCATGAATACGATTTTGTAATTCTAAATTTTGATCATAAAATTCTTCTAATTAATTCTCCTCAGGTTCCTCTTCTTCCTCTTCTTCCTCACCCTCAGCTGCTACCTCTGCAACTATCTCGGGTGTAACTATTAATTCTTCACTCACCACATGGATATCTCTAATTCCTTCTTTGCCTGACATCTCATTATCCTGGTTGGTGATTAGAAGTGTCTCCACGATCTCATTCACTCCATTGTTAACATTTTCCGCTGCCATTCTCAAATACTGCCACAAAATAAGGGTTAATTAAAGAAATTAACATATCACATAATATCCCTATATTCTAACCAACCAACAAATAAGCTTAGGTAGGACACACTAGCGAAGGATTTACTCGTCTCTCCCCTCCTAGTTCTATTCCCCGATCTCCGCCAGAGACCATATCCCTAAGCTCTGATACCAACTGTGACGCCCCCAAAACAGGTATACATCACACATTCTGAGTCGCCAAAACATGGTACAGAAACAACTACAACTTTATTAATACAATTGTCGTACAAAATACGACAACACATAAACTGTGAGTTTAAATACAAATATTATCTTCTAGACAATATCCACACTCAAATAAGTCCTCATTACAATTATTAATACATTATTTTACAAAAATGGTGAGGACTACTAAACAATTTTCTAGAACCATCATTCCATACCCCGACTAGTACTCGCTACATTCTCGCTTCCTTAGAAGAAAAATAGAACAAAAAGGAAAAGGGTGAGCTTAACTAGCCTAGTAAAGAATATTATGACTAAGATAATATAGAACAAATTATTGTTAGTCCTCAACAGGGAAAAATCTAATAGAATACAATAGACAACAAGTTTTAAATTAATATTAAAAGCGGAAATAATAATTCATTAGAAGAGTTAAGTAGAGAATAAAATCTACTATCTTCTATATATGAATTTAAAAGTTCATCATTAATATTTTATCCCTGTAACATCAGTCAATATATATATCTAGAATCAAATGTTTATCTTTGCACTACAGGCCAAAGATATTCACCAGTTGGTCATGTTCATCTAAACACCTGTTCATCTTTACACTACGGCCCAAAGATATTCATCAGAAAATTATTCATTTTTGCACTACATGCCAAAAATATTCAGTTATATCACCATTTAGGACTGAGGATGATGAAAAATATTTTAAAGAAAACGAATCCAGTGAAACAAAAGAACAAATATTAAAGATTCGGATTTCGGTTTATCCATGTTTAAAAATACTCCATAACATACCATAGCGGAGTAAAATTTAAGAATAAAGATCAAAACATGGATACAATCAAAGCTAGTAACCATGGACAAAGAAGAGAAAATTTCATTTTTCTGTGAATAGTGCCGTATTTGTGAATAGTGCCGTATACGTGAATAGTACCGTATACGTGAATAGTAACCCCGACACAAAAAGTTCTAAATTTGATAAAAAGTTCAGACCAATATTTCGGCATAATGATATTGAAAAAAATAATATCATTTATGAAAAAAAATAACATCCCTTACCTCGAAAAGACAGTACTTCTAACTGGAATACTAGATATAGTGCTGAAGGGAACTTGTATAGCAACACTCAAAGTATCAAAATACTCACAAAAATATGCTCGATAATATAGAGAGAGAAATCTTTAGTTTTTAGTGTGATTTTCAATTCTAACCTAAGCACCCTATTTATAGTAAAATGCTTAGAACACCGAAGTAGAAAATTTAATAAAATATTAATATATTATAAAAAATTTCACGCCCACCTCTTGACATTTGAAATCAGCATGTTTACAACATTTGTGGGGCCCACCAAAACAATAAAAACATTTTTCTTAAAAAAAATAACTAAAACTTCAAACATTAATTATTCCAGAACTTCAATAATTTATAATAAATAGTCCTTTTATCAGAAAAATTCAAATCTTATGTCCTTCCGTAGGAAATTCAATTTTCCACAACTTTGTAGTTTTAAGTTTTTTTAAATTCCAAACAGAAATTGACCGAAATTCATATACGGACGTTTTTACAGGCTATAATCAAATTTCAGTCAAGAAATGGGGTCCACAAACATGAAAAACATGTTTTAAATATTTTTAATAACAAAAATACTCTTCCTCCTCATTTATTCATATATCTCACATTCATTATAAAAATATCACCATTATTATATTATTATAATATAATAATATATTTAAATGAATTATTTTATCAGAAAAGATAAAATATCAATTTTTAACAATTGTTACAACAAAAATTTTCTCCATCTATATCCACATAAAATGAATATTTTTCTTGTCATATAAATCAATAATTAATTATTCACAAAAAATATTATAGAATCACAATACTGACAACCAGGCCGTTCCCAGGAAAGAGGGGGCTTTCCAATAAGGATTTCTCCTTACTGGCGCGCAATTAGGTGACCAAACCTCTCCTTAGACAGAACTTTCTAGACATTGCCAATAATGCTATCTAATAATATTATTCAAATAATATGAATTATTGATTTGATAATGAAAAATACTGTGTAGTGACAATTATTGAAACAATAATAATATAAAATATCAGCGTAGCAATTATTGAATCAATAAAATAAAATATTGAACAGTAATTACTGTAGCAATTATTGAGTAGTGCCTTCTTACGTAAGAATCAATAATTGGTGCAATACCGTGTGTTACTATGCAACAACGCGTATTACTGTGTTTTAACTACCGGGTATTCCAATAGTATTAACGGTAACAACTACGCCGTTATTTATAAACAACTTATACTTGTCGTTTTCTTCATCCAATCGCTTTTCGTTATGGGGCCCACACAAGGCTGCACCGTCGTACGAATATTCTTCGACAGTAAGAATACTCCACGACCAAACGAATATTCCCCGACAATAATGAATATTTTATAACCACTTGCTTATTTGAAATATTTGCGTATTTTACCCATAACTAACCACATTAATCAATTCAACCCTTACTATTTCAAAATAATAAATAGAGAAAATTCAATTTTATTAATAAAATGTTGGGGTCTTACAGAATAAACTCCCCAATCCTTGTGAATTCTTCTCCTTTTATATCCCTCTTCACGTGTCTTTTAGCCCTCCTCAAAGTTCTCGAACCAATCAGCCAAACAAATTCTTCTCAAACTCAACTTCTGAAACATAGCAAATCAACCTTTTCTCTTTCTAACAACCTCGTCCCGAAGGATTGTTTTGTACTGGAGAACCCCGCCCCAACGAGCTTACTTTTTGACTTGACCCCGACGGGCTTTTTACACTAGGGAAACCCACTCCGGTGGACTTGCTGTTCCAAAAATTACAGAAATGCCATTATGCTCCATTTTTCATGTTTTGATCCTCCGAAGTTGTTTCCTACAACACAAACACAAGAAAAAGTAACAAAACATTAAAACTACTTAAAGTTAACAAAGAATTAAGCCTAAAAAGATGTCTAAATTATAGGTATAAAACTCACTCATCAATGGTCAAGATCATGTTAATCAACAATTACTCTTTGCACCTAGACCAAAGAGAATTTTCACCACGTATCTTTGTTACACATGCTAAAGACACTCAACAATTATTTTGTCTTTGTACCCGGGCCAAAGACACTCTCAACAACTTAGTTTGATGATTAGTACAGATCAATGATATGATGAATGGACATAAATAATTAGAATAATAGTATAAAGATTAAATATTAATTATTTTTTTATCCATGGTCCAAATTGTCAACATGATATCCAGACGATGAAAATTTAATAAGAAGATTCAGGTGAAATATTAGATGAAGCCCAAACTAGTAATGATATTCCAATCATTTTTAGAACTTTTTACCATTTAATGATAAGGTTGTAAAAATGAATAATATTTTCTTATCATAATATGGAGTATGAAAAAAAATGATATCCCTTACATTAGTACGAACTAGATGCGTCTTTCTATGAGGTTGATCAACTTGAACAATTCTTGCACTCTTATGTTTATTTTCTCTCTATCTCTCTTCTTTACTAATGCTCAAACTTAAGCTTTTCTCTCTCTGTTTCTTTTGTTGTGTTTTTGGTGATGGTGTGTTTTTCATTGCTCAACTAAGCAATCTATTTATACTAAAAATTAAGGAGACAACTAGTACACACACTTTGACAAAATAACCAAATAAGCTATATAAAAATTATTGTAGTGAAGTTTATGGTCCCACAGAGGAAATTAAACCAACTTGTACACGGTTTTAACAAAATTTGTTTGTTAATGGAATTGTGGTTCAGACTACTTTAGAAAAAGTAGAGTGTCAGCAAGTCCTACCAAACTTACTTTTGTAAAAAAATAATAATTGAACAAACATCTACTTATCATACTTATTGGGAGCCGTCGTTGACACTCCTAAATTAATACCTTACTTCTACTCTATTAACACAAAATTTAGTATAATAACAAGTAAAAGTCGATCCCACATAGAGAGTATTATTTCATATTTATCCAATTGCTTCTAATGAAAGGGGTTTTTGATTTGATTAACTAAATTAGCACAATTAAACTGATAAAAATAAATAATGATTTAAAAGATTCAGTTCTTCAGTTCAGTATTGCATTTCCACAATTATGGAGTAATCAAGTTATACAGTATTTACCCTTCAATGAGATTAATAACCTTAGATAATCATAATCACTTAATTATCCAAAATTCTCCTTAAGTATAAATCTAATGTGACAATCGCCTCAAGAGATCCTAGCTATCATACAACCTAAAACTATCAGTCTAGATTTAATATAATAGCAACATGAAGAATGAGAATTAGTTTATTCCAAGCAACAATCATACAATCAATAATTATTTAACTTGTCTTCTGATAATCTTAATAATACCCAAAAGCTTATCCATAATCAAGTATCACTAATTGCTACTTATGATCAGATATAATATCGTTTACTTAATATATATCTTAATCTAGTAGATTATATCAATTCACTAATTTAATCTTGGAGAAACCAAATTGACAGACTGAATAGCATACAAGAAGTTAAAGTAGATTATCAGAATAAATCTCATACAAGAAGGAATAAATGAAGTAAACTTGATCAAGCCGTTAATTATGAATAAGGTTCAATATCCCTTAAGAACTGAATTGAAAAGATTAGCCTGGCATGCCTTTAATTCTCCAACTAGGGTTTCCAATCCAATGTAGAAGATTATGACAACCTAGAAAATCAGATAGTCATATAAATTATGATGTAAGAATTATTAATTAATAAAATATATTTTTATTAATAATATTATGTGTTATGCGTTTATTAGTAGTTCTATAACCCATGATGATTATAAAATGGTAGCATTCTGGCTATGTGCTAGAATAAATACGTAAGAATTTTGAAGACGGAAGTAAAAAAATTCTAAGGAAATATTTTTTTCGAGAAAAAGACAAAATACACTATTCATCCGATGAAACCTAAGGGTTTAGGGTTTGAATAACCTAAGTCGTATAGAGAGATTGGTATGTCGTAATGACATTCTGTTTCAAGATTTGACGGTAATATGTCGTAAAAGGTATGTTAGACGATAAAAGTTTTTTCCGAAAAACGTGCAAAATCAGATAAAATAAAAATGATGAAAAATATTGTTATGTACTTATTGATCGTTTAACTATATTTTGGGAAAATGTTAAGGAAAACACTATTCACTAAAATATGTTTTTTAGTTTTTCAACTTTTTGAAGAACGCGTTAAGGTTAGAATAACGATGAAAGACGGAATGTCTAATAAAAGTTGTAAAATGATAAACACAGTTTTTCAACTGTGTAAAGAATTTGAGAAGATTAATGAAGAAAGGTAATGTTAGAAGGCCCGATGATAATTAAATCAAGGCCCAAAGGTTTGTTAAATCAAGCCCAAAGAATAGCCCAAAATGAGTTCTGTGACGCCCCCAAAATAGGTCCATTCCATCCAACCCATTCTGAGTCGCCAAATACATGGTACAGAAAATAACTACAACTTTATTATTACAATTGTCGTGCAAAATACGACAACACATACACTGTGAGTTTAAATACAAATATTGTCATCTAGACAGTATTCATACTCAATTAAGTCTCCATTATACTTATTGATACACTATTTTACAAAATAGTGAGGACTACTAAAACAACTATCTTGAACCATCATTCCACACCCCGACTAGTACTCGCTACATTCTCGCCTCCTGAGAAGAAAGATGGAACAACAAGGAAAAGGGTGAGCTCAACTAGCCCAGTAAAGAATATTATGACTAAGATAATATACAACAAATTATCCTTAGTCTTCAACAGGGAAAAATCTAATAGAATACAATAGACAACAAGTTTTAAATCAACAACTGCAGCGGAAACATCAATTCATTAGAAGAGTTAAGTAGAGAATGCAAACTACTATCTTCTATATATGAATTTAAAAGTTCATCGTCGATATTTTATCCCTGTAACATCAATCAATATATATCTGGAATCAAATATTCATCTTTGCACTACAGGCCAAAGATATTCATCAGTTGGTCATGTTCACCTCAACACCTGTTCATCTTTGCACTACGGGCCAAAGATATTCATCATAAAATCATCAATCTTTGCACTACAGGCCAAAGATATTCAGTAACATCATCATTTAGGACTGAGGATGATGAAAAATATGTTAGAGAAAACGAATCCAGTGAAACAAAAGAGTAAATATTAAGGATTCGTATTTCAGCTATTCCATGTCCAAAAATACCTCATAAACAATCATAGTGAAGTAAAATTCAAGAATGATCAAAACATGGATACAATCAAAGCTAGTATCCAGAATAGATATTTGGACAAAAAGAAGAAAATTTCATTTTTCGGTGAATAGTAACTCGTGAATAGTAACTCATGAATAGTAACTCGTGAATAGTAATCCCGACATGAAAAGTTCCAAATTTGATAAAAAGTTCAGATCAATACTTCGGCATAATGATATTGAAGAAAATAATATCATTTAAGAAGAAATAGCATCCCTTACCTCGGAAATACGGTACTTCTGACTGGAATACTAGATATAGTGCTGAAGGAAACTTGCACCGTATAGCAACACTCAAAGTATCAAATACTCACAAGAATACGCTCGATAATATAGAGAGAGAAATAGATAGAAAACTTCAGTTTCTAGTGTGATTTTCAATTCTAACCTAAGCACCCTATTTATAGAAAAATGCTTAGAACACCAAAGCATAAAATTTAATATAATAATAATATATTTATCAAATTTTCCTTAGCCCACCTCTAGACATCTGATCTCAGCCCATTTATATCACATGTTAGCCCACTTAAATGCCAAAAAACGTTTTTCTTCAAAATAATAAATAAAACTTCCAAAAATTAATTATTTCGGAACTTCAGAACTTCAATAATTCATAATAAATAGCCCTTTTATTAGAAAATTCGAATCTCGCGTTTTTTTATAGGAAATTCAATTCTCTACAACTTTGCAGAAGAAAGTTTTTCCAAATTCCAAACAGAAATTGACCGAAATTCACAAACGGGCGATTTTATAGTCAATAATAAATTTTCGGTCAAGAATTATGTCCACCAACACACAAAATATGTGTTAATCATTTAATACCACAAAAATACTCTTCCTCCTCATATACTCATATATCCCACATTCATTGTAAAAATACCACCATCAATATATTATTAAAATAATATATTTAAATGAATTATTTTATCAGAAAAAGATAAAATATTAATTTTCAACAATTGTCACATTAAAATTTTTCTCTATCTATATCCACATAAAATCACTATTTTCCTCGTCATATAAATCAATAATTAATTATACACAAATAATATTACAGAATCACAGTACTAGCAACCAGGCCGTTCCCAGGAAAGAGGGGGCTTTCCAATAAGGATCTCTTCTTACTGGCGCGCAATTAGATGACCAAACCTCTCCTTAGACAGAACTTTCTAGACATTGCCAATAATGCTATCTAATAATATTATTCAGATAATATGAATTATTGCTCCGATAATAGAAAATACTGTGTAGTGACAATTATTAAAACAACAGTAATATAAAATATCAACGCAGCAATTATTGAATCAATAAAATACAATATTGAACAGTAATTACTGTAACAATTATTGAGTAGTGCCTTCTTACGTAAGAATCAATAATTGGTGCAATACCGTGTGCTACTGTGCAACAACGCGTATTACTGTATTTTAACCACCGGGTATTCCAACAGTATTAACGGTAACAACTACGCCGTTATTTATAAACAACTTATTTTTGTCGTTTTCTTCATCCAATCGCTTTCTGTTATGGGGCCCACACAAAGCTGCGCCGTCGTACGAATATTCCCCGACAACAAGAATATTCCACGACCAAACAAATATTTCCCGACAACAATGAATATTTTATAACCACTTGCTTATTTAAAATATTTGCGCATTTTACCCATAACTAACCACATTAATCAAATCAACTCTTACTATTTCAGAATAATAAATAGAGGAAATTAAATTTCATTTATTAATAATTTGGGGTCTTACAAGTTCGATCCAAGCCCAAACCAAGATCTGTTGAAGATGGGTCGAACTATGGACCACTGGGTGGGTCAAACGGGTGGGGCAACCCATAAGGGTCACCAAGCTTCCTTGAGAAGCTTGGTTGAGATTTTTGAGTAAGGAGGTGTGAATAGTAAAAAGTAGGGGGTGGTTTGTAAGTTTTACGAACCTAAGGGTTTGTACTATGCAAGACCAAAAGTTAAGTGACTAATTTGTTAGAAAATCAAATTTGATTTAATGACCAAAATGCCCTAAGGTGGGAAATGACCATTTTACCCCAAGTCTTGCAAATTCTATATATGCAAGCATTCCATTCATTTACCTTGGCAAATCAAAATCAAAAGAGGAGCAAAGGCAAATAAATTAATAGAGAAGATAAAGGCATTTTCGGATGGAAGAAGAAGAAGAAAGACAAAAGCTAGAGATTTGCAAGATTTATCAAGAGGAAGAAGAATAAGGAAGAAAAACGAAGAAGAAAGGTATTTAAACCTAGTTTTAATCTATTTTTCTTTAAGTTTCATATGTCAAAATACATAGCTTAATGATTATGGAAGTAAAAGATGTTAAGAAATGATTTTGTTATAGTTTAACTATAAGAAAATAAAGTGATAAGGATTTGAAATTTATTTCATCTTTATTTCTTTTAAGAGCTTTCATATGAAGTATGAAATGCTTGGTAAGTTGGACGATTCAGATGAATCATATGAATAATTCAATGGAATAAAGAAGAATTAACAAACTTATAACGTTAATTAATGCATAACAAGAGAATCGTAATCAAAATTTTGATATAAAATGAAGAACGAACGAAGAACATGAAGATCGTTGTTGGGAGCTTGTTGTTGATGGACAAGTTTAAAATCATATATATATATATATATATATATATATATATATATATATATATTGTTTGATATATGTTAGGTTAGGAGATGTAGAATTGAAAAAAATATTCCTTTGGAATGGATTAAAAATGGCCTATATCGAAGTTATGGCGAAATTTTCGTAAAAGAAGTAACCGTTGAAATCATAGGTTAATATGATTTTTGTATGAATTTAGAAAGTTAGTTAATGAACCTAAATAATTGAGGTTTCATACGAATGTCAAAGAACATTAAAAACGCGAGTCGTAAACTTAAGAACAAACTCATTCCGAGTTTGAATGAGTAAGTTAAGGACGAACGAAGAACGTTAAAAACGTAAAGTAAACGAACGATGAAATTTGAGCTAATTGAAAGGCTTGTTAATGGATTTAGAAAAATATTCTGTCCAGGAAAAAACTTAGTATGGAATGAAAGTAAGAAAATGGCTTTGAAACAGATTCGTTCTGAGTTATAACGAAGAAGTTACGAGATTGTAATGTAGGAGATTCGTATGTAGAAGAAAAATTGTAGAAAAATTAAAAAAAAATTCAAAGGAGATGGGCCAGCGCCGCAGTGCCACTTATGCCTTGAAAAGCAGTGCCGCAGCGCCAGTTTGGAAGCCAAGTACTACTAATTGGCCCCACAACGCCAGTTTTGTGAAGGAAAGAGGAGCCGCAGCGCCGGTGCAGGGCAATGCCCAGTGATGAGCTTTTAACTGCTCAAGGCTTGGGGGAAGAATACAAAATGATAATGAACGCAAATTTTACGTAATGTAACATTTAAATAATTATTTAAATCGTAAGTAAATGTTGAATGAATGTTTAAAAGATGATCAATGTAAGCGTTAAAACACTTAAACCGATAATGACAGTTATTGTATGCATAAATTAAACGTGCTTAGCATACACACTCGTGTCTAATTTGAATGTAAGATAATGAAGATTAATGAATGACGTGTAATGTGTGAAGAACCCCGAGTCTCTCGTTAGTGACGTCTCTAAATGGGATGCACTACAGCCATACTTTATGTAGGGGATATCGAGCAAGTCGGTGGCAAGTTAATGATTACCATTGTAAGTGTTATGGTTGTAAGTACCATGAGCGTTACAGTAACTTGAATAAATTTTCGAGTCAAATAAACCAGACGTTGTAAGATATGAAATGGAGGTAATATAAAATGCTTAAAAACTATGAATGTATAATATTAGCATCGAATGTTCGCTCTTGGTATACAAAAGATTGTATGACTTAGATGTTAAAGAGTAATCCTGAGGTATGGCATTGGATTGTCAAAAAGCCATAAGGAACGATAGTTAACTTAATGATCATTATAGTTTTAATGATTCAGACAAGTTGAGCTAGAAAGAAGGAAAAAGTAAGGAAAATCTATCGTAAAAGATGATTGTAAGAATTAAGACATCTCCGAATGTCATAACACCGAAAGACGGCAAGGGAAGTTTGGTTGGGTGAACTTAAGTTATAAAACGCTAACCGTAAGAACTAAAGTTAGTGTAGACCAATGTGTAAGTCAAATATATGACTAATTGGTATATGTTATCCTTATGTGATATATAGGGATTTTGAAGAGCAGTACAACGTAAATTGTAAGCTGTAAGTTGCGCTTAAGGCAAGTTACCTGTTTAAAATGAATGCTAGTTTCTTTAAACTTACTCATATTTTATACTTGAGAAAGTTTTACCTATGTGCAAATGTGTTATGTTTGTGCAAGGTGTTATTATGTATGAGGCCATGTGCCAAATTTTTAACACATATGTGTTTCTGTGAGATGAATTGTTATGTGATTGAACTGTTCAATATCAAAGAGTTTTGTTTATTCATGAACTGTTAAGATTAAGTTTATGCTAATAAATGTAGCTAGACATGATGTAAAGAAGGAAGTATAAGAATTGAAGTTATGTTAAAGTGAATGTTATTAATGTTTTAAAATGATAGGAATCAGAACTTATTCCTTTTTTTGAGCTACTTCATAACTATTGTTCAGTTATTGAAGTTTTATATGTAAAAAATATTTAATTCTTGATTTTGTTGTTATTCAACTGCTAGAACTTGCTGAGAAATTGAATGCCCACACTTGCTTAAAATAAATTATTTTCAGCGAACGACGATATAATGAACTGGAAGATCCAGTGAAGAGTAAAGAGATGAACAAGCCAAGTCTTGTAATATAGAATAGTTAATTAAACTGTTATGTAGTTGTTGTGACTGGTTAAAGTTACATTTGTAATGAAGTAAAGAATAATATAATTATCATTATTTGTAATGTATTGAAGATTTTAAGATAATAGAATATGGGATTTGAAGAAATACATTGTTGTATGTTTGAAGTTTTAAATATGTCTTTGAGATATATGAATGTATGTAAAGAATGGTAAGTACTCGTGATGCACCAAATTTGGGTTTACAGATAAATCGAATTTGGGGGCGTTATAAAGATAGAATGAATAATACTGAGTATTACAATGTATTTATAATGCTAAACGAAATCCTAAGCCTATTAGAAATATAAATCCAAATCTAATTAGACGTCGGCCAAAATCTCCATTAAAAACTTTCCAAATTCTGAAAATTCTCACTGAATTCGTCGGGGCAAATTCAGAAAGCCTACGAGTTCACCGGGGAGAAATGGGACAGAGAGGAATGGACTAGGGCGAATTAAAATGTGCTGGGCAGATTGGAGAAGAGACGAATTCGCCAAGGCAAATTCCCTAGGCCAAACAAATTCGCTGGGGCGAATTTCCATTTTCTGCTGCAACGTCCTTTGGTAAAATGGCCATAACTCTTGCATCCGAACTCTAATTGAGACGATTCAAGATGTTCCAAAAAGCTAAGGAATAACTCTACAACTTCATTCTTTACTAATTGAGAGATTTTGTGACGCCCCCAAATTCAGATACCTATACCTTGAATCTGGTGCTCCACGATCTAACTTATACCACATACTAATAACACCTTCACCAGAATAGTAGAATAATTTACATTGATATAACATAAATATTCTCGTCCCAAGTCTCACAACCATTACTAAAACAATACATAACATAATCCATAATATAAATTAATATATAACCATAATTAAGTCTTAATACAACATAAGAATTTAATTCTAACATAGAAGACTAAAGCTACTCCTATAGCCTTGTCTTTTTCCTTGTCCTTTCTTGAGGTCCCACACTGTTCTGCCTTAACTAAAATGTCTAAGGAAAGTAAGAACGAGCAATAAATTTTTCCAGCAAGTAATATAACAATAAATGTGAACATGCGTATATAAAGCTCATAATCTTAAAGGGTATAACGATAAATGATAACTCATGAATTTGAATAAGAACATTATGAACAATGAAAATATCAATAGTTCCAAATCTGTATTTTAAATTTTAACAATGAGTCACTATGGATCGAATGATTATTAAAAGAATTCAAAGGTTTTAACAATTTCAAGTTAACAAATTTTCAATACTGAGTAGTTATTATGGACAAAGAACTCTTACTAGAATTAGCAGTATTTCACTAAAAACCCAATATAGACAAGTATAATAGGTGATCAGCCTAAAGTACCCTACATTATGCATAACATTTAAACATGTTGTTTGCACACGTGTCAGTTTCCCGACAGTATATAGTTTCCTCTTCTATGAGGGTTGTTCATCTCAGTAGATTATTGGAGTCCGCACCAAAGCAATTAGTTTGGATAACTTTTTAATTCATAGATATTGGTCTAGTCAAATCAAATGGCGTATACACCTTTCTCAATATATTTAGGAACAATTTACAAGTCCAATGTTTGCAATAGGGTTCAAGTAGTATAATTGTGATTTAGATCAAGCTTCCTAGTATAATAGTAATCTTCATGAATTTAGATAACACAAGAATTATTCTATTAAACAATTTTCTTGCACGATCAATAAGTGTACAAGTTCAGATATTTAATTAATATATATGGTTGATATAACAACAATTTGGAAACTTACACAATATCCAAAGTTGTGTAAGTTAGGAAACTTGCCATTAGCATAGATTACCATTTTTCAGAAATGGCATGCTGGCTTATTCAACAAAGGATGGATAGAAGGAAGGATGAATTATATTAATTTTTTTTATTAATTTAGTCTCCTTTGGCGTTCTAGCATTTTCCTATAAATAGGGTGCTTAGTTAGAATTAAAAATCACACCAGAAACAAGTTTTCTCTCTCTCTCTCTCTCTCTCTCTCTATATATATATATATATATATATATATATATATATATATATATATATATATATATTATCGAGCGTATTTTGTGAGTATTTAGATAATTTGTGAGTTGCTATTCAATGCAAGTTTCCTTCGATTTTACATCCGATATTCCGATCATAAATACTGTTATTTTGAGGTAAGGGATGTTATTTTCTTCGTAAATGATATTATTTTATTCAATATCATTATGCTGAAATATTGTTATGAATTCTATTGTGAAATTTCTACCTTTTTGTATCGAGGTTACTATTCACGTATACAACACTATTCACGTATACGACATTATTCACAAATACGACACTATTCACCGAAAAATAAAATTTTCTCTTCTTTGTCCTAGATGTCTATTATGGTTACTATCTTGGATTGTATCCATATTTTGATCTTTATTCTTGAATTTTACTCCATTATGGTTTATTATGGAGTATTTTTAAACTTGAATTATCTAAAGTACGAATATCTAATCTTTGTCTTTTTATCATACTGGATTCGTTCTCTAAACTATTTTTCATCATCCTCAGTACTTAGTGATGATACTTGAAGAATATCTTTAGCCTGTAGTGCAAAGATGAATGATTAACTGATGAACATGACCACCTGGTAATACAAATGAATATCTTTGGCCTGTAGTGCAAAGATGAATATTTGATTCAAGATGTATATTGATTGATGTTATAGGGATAAAATATTGATGATGAACTTTTAAATCTTAGAAGATAGTAGAATTCATTCTATACTTGACTCTTCTAATGGATTGCTGTTTTCGCTGCAGTTGTTGATCTAAAACTTGTTGTCTATTATATTTTATCAGATTTTTCCCTGTTAAAGACTAATGATAATTTGCTATATATTATCTTAGTCATAATATTCTTTACTAGGCTAGTTGAGCTCACCCTTTTCCTTTTTGTTTTATTTTTCTTCTCAGGAGGTGAGAACATAGTAGGAACTAGCCGGGGTATGAAGTGATGGTTAAGGATAGCTGTTTTAGTAGTCCTCACTATTTTGTAAAATAGAGTATCAATAATTGTAATGAGGACTCCTTTTGAGTTTGAATACTGTCTATTAGACAATATTTGTATTTAAACTCACAGTATATGTGGTGTCGTATTTTGCACGACAATTGTATTAATGAAGTTGTATTTGTTTCTGTACCATGTATTTGGCGACTCAGAATGGGTGATGTATACCTATTTTGGGGGCGTCACACAACTTGTTATTAATTATGCAAGTTCATTAACTCAATTCTTTTATTGAGTAAGATTATAGCCTTAGCTTATTGTTGTTCAAGCTAGGTTTGTTATAAAGTGCCTATACTTTCTAGTTCATTTCTAAAGCATGATCTCGACGTATAATGTTGACTTACTTATGATTCATGATTATTCCATATCTTATTGTTATCGAACATTTGAAATGATATCAAACTTTACTGATTCAACTAATCCTTAGTTGATGTTCATTGAACCCTAAATTACCCTTGAAACCTATCCAAACCAAACTTACTTTGATGCAGACTCGTATGTTAAACTGAGATGAACAACCCTATTATAGGGGATTTATTACGCGTAAGCGTTTAGATGTTTGTGCACAATACATGGTACGAAGAGCTAATCACCCTAAGTACGGGGAGTCCCTACAATCTTATGACTGTTTAGGTTTAAGTTGAAAGAATACTTTAAAAACCTTGGACATAGTTCATGGCCTTGTAACCCTCAGAAAAATTTCAAATTCTGATTTCAGTTCTTGATTATTTATGATAGAGAATGTTATTCAATTAATTGAGCTTATTCCTTGGCAGTTACTATGTTGTTATTATTCATTGCCATTTCAAGTGAGCATTTATTTTGCTCACTCTTGCATATATAATCATTGCAGCTAAAGTTGAGAATGTTGATGAACCTACCACTAGCAAAGGGAAAGAAAAAATGAACAGGTGTTGAAGACGTTTGGATTTATTGACTTTATGTTGTCAGACTTTATTTTAACTATTGTGATGTAATTATTTACTTTTTCACATTGATGAATGTGTAAGATTAGATAACCTGGGATTTTGTTGGATTTAATAATGTAACCCTTTAATGGGATGTTTTATTTGTTAAAATTCTATTTTATTTGGGTACTTATAAATGAATGTTTAGATAGTGAACACCAAAGCCTGTGGGAATGAAGTACCTAGATTTGAGGGTGTCACATGTAACGACCCCAAAATCTATACAATTTAAATCCCGACTTCGGTCGTTAACCATACATTCAACCTCTAAATAATACATCATTATTCGATGTTAAACTTAATAAAATTGCGGAATAATTAAAACTTTTATACATTTCCTTCTTTCTTGCCCTGAATCGCAACCTTTACATTACATCTCTTTGCTTCAATCTTATATCATGAATCGTTACAACAAAATGACTATACAAAGCCTTACATCATAACTACATATCCATATACATTGGATAGCTCAACTTACAATTCAACAACATGTTACGTTCAAAATATGAAATACATTTCTCATAAAACATAAGTAATCTTCGTGAATATAGATCTCTATTACTCACATAACACGTATCTTTACCTTAAAATATTGACCTACAAAAGTGATTATTTGCAAGAGTGAGCTCGACAGCCCAGCAAAGTCTAACAGTTTTCATGCATCACATAGCACATAATAACATGCTCGACATACATCTCATTAAAGTAACATGGCATACATGCTTTTAATTCACATAACAAATATAAAGATTGAGTTCCTTACTCAATCATCATTACTTAGCCAAAATAATGCAGTCATATATTGACTTTAACATTTCATGATTTCAACATGCATAACATATCATGCAATTTAAAATAGTTCATCAAGTCCACGTAGAAAATAGGAACCGAAAGACTTGCCTTGATCGTTGTTTACCAATAACAGTTTAACAGCTTACAGCTATCTGCACTTCACGTGCCCTACGCAATTATATAATCATACACATCAAATATTAGTCACATAATAACACATAGTAATTGTAATGTAAACTCTACTCTATGTCTCATAATCTTTCCTATTAATAAATACACAATGTTCAACTTAATTGTGTTAACTTTCAACTTATATCTCACTATATTTCATATTCGCAGTTCATTCAAGTGCTTAAGTCTTGCTAGGACTACTTATTAGCTTTATATTAAATCCACTCCATATCTTATAATATTCATTTCAATTGAATTGAAACACTTTTTAAGTTCATTAACACTTGGCACGACGTTTCGACGTTCATTCGTCACACGCCCGATTTGCCTCTTTTGTGTATGCTTACTGTGCTTCTATAACTCATCTAATACATTATTTATTAATGTTAAGCATCATTATATTTAATATTATTCATATTTTGTAACTTAGGACATCATCTTTTATGGTCTGGAGGACTACACATGCATATGTGCATGCCCGACACCCTCCGATTGCCTCCGAAAACACAACAGTCCTAAAGATGACCTTTTTGACCCATCCTAATGACCTCAAATTGAAAAACTTAAAGAACGAAAGTTGTAGGTCTACTCGTCCTCGTTCTGGATCATCTTGAATCACCTCAATCGGAGTTCGTATGAGGAAGTTATGGCTATTTTACTACAGGAGGTCAAAACTATCCATGTCAGACTACAAATTCGGCACTGGTGCGCGAGGACTAGGCTATACAGTGGCGCTGGGGCGCGAATTTCTGGCGCTGGGGCGCGAATTTTGGCGTCGGGGCGCGATTTTTGGCGCTGGGGCTCAAATTTTGGCGCTAGGGCGCCGAAACTTGCAGAACCCAACCACGAAGAACAGAACAAAGCTACTGTCTTTATTTTTAACAGCAATTAACCCCAATTAACATGTATAACTTATATAAATTACACATATACACACTACCCAACATGCATATACTAGTTCAAATTACTAAACAATAATCACAGAAAACTAAATTCCTTGAAAACCGTATTTTAAAACAAAACTCCATGTTTGACATTTGTTAAACATAGTGAACACGGTAATCTCTAATAACCACCAATTTGATTACTTTTAAACTATATTTCTCTGTAGTTCATATCCAATTAACATACCCGACTTTTAATTCTACAATTAGAATACAATCAATTACTGATTTTGTTATCCTACAAAACATGTTCATACTCATATGTTTTTACTGTAAAAACTTTTTTTTTTAATCGTAATTCACATAATCACGTACATGTATATCCTCTTCATACAATCACCTATATGTATATATAGGATATTTCTACTATTACAACTTCATAATTTCATACTCAACTATAATATATGAATTACCGAACTTTATACTATAAAACACAGTGAATTTCAAAAACACAGAGACTAAGGAATTATACTATAAAAGATATATGTTAAGATTATAATACATACCTTTTGTTGTTAAGAAATTCGTGTTAAACTCTTATAATAGCTTGAAGAACTCTGCTCTTCTTGCTTCTCTTTCTCAGACTCTCTCAAAACTCTCCTATCTTTAAGTTTTTCTTTGACAAAACCTCCTCTTTTCTTACTTAGGCTTTAACCCAAATAGAATATACGTAAAATAAAAACTCAAACGTACGATTTTTAAAACGTCTAAACCGACGCTATACTTAATATACTAATAAATTATCAGTTACCAAAATAATATATATATTATATTTATATTTTGTTTAATTTAATTTATATTACTAATAAATCAAATTTAAAAATCCAAAAGCCATAGGGCTTTGTTTGGCAAAATTATTTAAATTTAAAGACTTAATATATTTAAGCCTTGTTTGGCAAAATAAATTACAACCACTTTAATTTATTTTAATAACCACTTATAATATAGTTATTTGTCACACTTCTAATTAACTAAGTTTTTATACTTAATTTAATTAATTCTAATAACAATTCATTGCATAATATAATAATTTATTTAATCATTATAAATTCTCTAACTTAATTATTAAATTAAATTAGATTACTATTTCAAAATAATTACTTTCCTTAACTCATTAATTATTTATTAAATAAATAAATAATCAAATCACATCAAATCAATTAAACAAATACTTATTCAACAATAAACACATCCATTAAATATTTATATAATTCAATAAATATTTAAATATTATAATAAAAATCTGGATTGTTACATCATTCCCTCCTTACAAGGATTCTGTCCTCAGAATCACAACTCAAGGCACTCATTCGTTACAATATTCCCTACTTACAAAGATTCTGTCCCCAGAATCGAAGACACAAATAACACAAATAGCTCAGAGAAATCTTTCATCATTTTATCTAAATATAGATTTTATATTTCCTACTACATTCATTACCTAACAAATTCTAGGTTTCATTTCATAACTTTCATTTGAACTCAATTATATTTTGAGTATTATAGATCTTTTAACCCATTCATTTCCTTTTCTAAGGATCGTTATCATAAACACTCGGGATATTACATTCACCCTTTCTTCTAAGAATTTCGTCCTCGAAATTTTATTTATTAATTTTTATTCATTCATTCTATTAAAGTAGATTTTTCATCACTACTTCATTCATTCCTTAGGTTCTATAACCACTTCTTCAACAAATATCATTTTACAATTCATACAATTATTAACTTTTCTATTAAAAGTTTCACATTAGTCTTTAATAACTCATATCCTTCTCACTTAAAAATCTCTTTTCTCACTTATTCAACATACTCATCATTTAGTGTCGCATTATACGACTTACTTCTTTCTAAGGAATATTTTCCTTTTTCACTTCCATCTAGCAGAATAACAAGAATCTTCCACAATTGTTCAATAATTGGGAAGTAGTATGAATAACTCAGGAATATAAAAGATTCCAAATCATGCTGAGGGTCACAAGACCATGAACTCTATTCTCTAGGTTTAATAGTATTTCACCCCCGGTTCTTCACACTTTAAACCCTCTTTGGCAGAATGTTTATCAATCACAAAGACTGAAAACACCCTCCGCAAGTACTCTAGGTGATTAACCTATTGTACATGTATTGTGCACAAATATTTTAGCGCAAAGTATAAACTAAGCGTAACCTCTAATAAAAGAGTTGTTCATCTCAGAATTTAGAGTGCAAGCATTCAACTAAGGGTCTAATGACCACGAACCTTGTCCACAGTTAGAAGTAATCTTTCAACTTTAACTTTTATAGTCATACGACTATAATGACTTCAAGGTACTTAGGATATCAATCCTTTGTACATGTATTGTGCATAAACATTTCAGCGCAAAGTATAAACTAAGTGTAACCCCTAATAATAGGGTTGTTCATCTCAACTTTTCAACATCTGAATCCACACCAAAACAATTTAGTTTGGCATAACTTCTCAAGAAACTCTTGAATTTCATGAACATCTTTCAATATTTGTCTAGCTGAATCAAATAGCATAGACCTCTACAATAACTCGGACATTAACCGAAATATACATATACATACATACATATGTATTCTCATATCTTAAAGAAATCTCAAAAATCTTTTTATGACGTCATGATACCGCACTGTATTTACAGTCCGTTGAGGATTCCGTCATTTGGTGATTTTATCATACTACATCATACCATAGTGGGCTGACGATCCTTATATCACATCCAACACTAGGTAATACTGCATTGATGACTCCATCGTTTTTATCATCTTTGCACCAGGTTACATGATGCATTCATGATATAAAATACATTTTGATATATTGCAAATCATTTTTGTCTAGCCGAAGCAATTAGCATAGACATACGAATAACAGTATTGTTGTTAAAACTCATTGGTTCCATCATTTGATCCAATGTTTTTCAAGAAAATAAAAGTGTAAACATCAGCATGAAGTCAATAAATTTCAAAAGTCTAGCATAGCTAGTAGATTTAGAATACATATGCTTCTACCATCGACTCCACTTTCTATAATGATCCATTGCTTAATAGGTCTATCTATTCCTATCATCCTCAATACTCCATTCACACTTATCTATACCCAATTCGTCAAACTTACCACACGTTATGAGTTCAGAAACTTGCCACAATCATATGAGTTTAAGAACTTATCCTAGTCAGACCATAGGCGTCCATTCGCTGAGGGGTTCAAAAACATACCATATAATTATGAGTCACGAACCTACCATAAGTATGAGTTTTAAGAACTCGCACTTAACCTTATGATATTCTCTAACTAAACTCTACTTATCTGTTATACACATGAGAAAAGAATCACCTTCTCAACAGGCATATAACAAATAGCGCGACATAAACATTCCAATGATTATCAATGTGATAAACTGAGTGCAAGCACAAAACCCTCGCCCATACAAAGGTTTGTACAACTCAGCCATCACATGAGTTCTCCATTGAAATTCCACCTAACTCTATCTTTCTTTTAACTTGCTCTTTGCTCGATACGAATTTCTCGTATCACATCATCTATAACTCCTCATGAGTTATCTCGTACTATTTCATAGTACACTATCTTCATAGCATTAAGCTATAATCATTCAAACATTACAGACCATCTTTCTTTTATAACTTAAACAGATCACGTCGTGACCTTATTCTATAATCATCTCTCTTAAAATTCTTTTGTTAACTCGTGATCGTTTTGTTTTATGATCCTCATTCTTTCTCTTTTTCATCATTTACGACATTATTCATTATCTTGGGTATTAGAGTTAGGAAACTCCCATTTCTTATCTTTATATCTCTTCAAGATTCTTCTTTGAATCTTCTTGTTTATATAACAATTTTTCCTTTAAGAATTTCTAACTTCATTTACATCGCTCAAAATTTCATTCGAGTTCTACACTTTCATCATACGTATCCATTTCTACACTTGGTGCACATCGAGTCTCTAACAGTTTCAATATGGTACGCTGAGTGGTTTCCCACAAACAACCAACAAACTAGGTTCCGAGTTACTAGTTCGTATATACCTCCGCTCTATGAAGAAATCGTTTAGCCCAAATACCATACATCAACTACTAAAGAGTACAATTGCACCATACTTGAATACAACTCTTTATTCATAACTTCTTTATCACTCTTCTTATAGACACTATCTATTTATTATCACATTACATCCTTATTATTGGATTTGGGTAACCCCACATTCATATTCCTTATAACTCTGCGAGATTCTTCTTTGAATCCTTTCACGCAAGTTTTAATCCCTTATTGTTCAAACTCTATTTGAGCTTATTCGTTCATTATCTTCACCTCTCTTCTCTAAGGTTATAGCCTACGATACTCCTACCTAAGGTTTATAACCTACAGCTTTGATACCAACTGTAACGACCCCAAAATCTATACAATTTAAATCCCGACTTCGGTCGTTAACCATACATTCAACCTCTAAATAATACATCATTATTCGATGTTAAACTTAATAAAATTGCGGAATAATTAAAACTTTTATACATTTCCTTCTTTCTTGCCCTGAATCGCAACCTTTACATTACATCTCTTTGCTTCAATCTTATATCATGAATCGTTACAACAAAATGACTATACAAAGCCTTACATCATAACTACATATCCATATACATTGGATAGCTCAACTTACAATTCAACAACATGTTACGTTCAAAATATGAAATACATTTCTCATAAAACATAAGTAATCTTCGTGAATATAGATCTCTATAACTCACATAACACGTATCTTTACCTTAAAATATTGACCTACAAAAGTGATTATTTGCAAGAGTGAGCTCGACAGCCCAGCAAAGTCTAACAGTTTTCATGCATCACATAGCACATAATAACATGCTCGACATACATCTCATTAAAGTAACATGGCATACATGCTTTTAATTCACATAACAAATATAAAGATTGAGTTCCTTACTCAATCATCATTACTTAGCCAAAATAATGCAGTCATATATTGACTTTAACATTTCATGATTTCAACATGCATAACATATCATGCAATTTAAAATAGTTCATCAAGTCCACGTAGAAAATAGGAACCGAAAGACTTGCCTTGATCGTTGTTTACCAATAACAGTTTAACAGCTTACAGCTATCTGCACTTCACGTGCCCTACGCAATTATATAATCATACACATCAAATATTAGTCACATAATAACACATAGTAATTGTAATGTAAACTCTACTCTATGTCTCATAATCTTTCCTATTAATAAATACACAATGTTCAACTTAATTGTGTTAACTTTCAACTTATATCTCACTATATTTCATATTCGCAGTTCATTCAAGTGCTTAAGTCTTGCTAGGACTACTTATTAGCTTTATATTAAATCCACTCCATATCTTATAATATTCATTTCAATTGAATTGAAACACTTTTTAAGTTCATTAACACTTGGCACGACGTTTCGACGTTCATTCGTCACACGCCCGATTTGCCTCTTTTGTGTATGCTTACTGTGCTTCTATAACTCATCTAATACATTATTTATTAATGTTAAGCATCATTATATTTAATATTATTCATATTTTGTAACTTAGGACATCATCTTTTATGGTCTGAAGGACTACACATGCATATGTGCATGCCCGACACCCTCCGATTGCCTCCGAAAACACAACAGTCCTAAAGATAACCTTTGTGACCCATCCTAATGACCTCAAATTGAAAAACTTAAAGAACAAAAGTTGTAGGTCTACTCGTCCTCGTTCTGGATCATCTTGAATCACCTCAATCGGAGTTCGTATGAGGAAGGTATGGCTATTTTACTACAGGAGGTCAAAACTATCCATATCAGACTACAAATTCGGCACTAGTGCGCGAGGACTAGGCTATACAGTGGCGCTGGGGCGCGAATTTCTGGCGTTGGGGCGCGAATTTTGGCGTCGGGGCGCGATTTTTGGCGCTGGGGCTCAAATTTTGGCGCTAGGGCGCCGAAACTTGCAGAACCCAACCACGAAGAACAGAACAAAGCTACTATCTTTATTTTTAACAGCAATTAACCCCAATTAACATGTATAACTTATATAAATTACACATATACACACTACCCAACATGCATATACTAGTTCAAATTACTAAACAATAATCACAGAAAACTAAATTCCTTGAAAACCATATTTTAAAACAAAACTCCATGTTTGACATTTGTTAAACATAGTGAACACGGTAATCTCTAATAACCACCAATTTGATTACTTTTAAACTATATTTCTCTGTAGTTCATATCCAATTAACATACCCGACTTTTAATTCTACAATTAGAATACAATCAATTACTGATTTTGTTATCCTACAAAACATGTTCATACTCATATGTTTTTACTGTAAAAACTTTTTTTTTTAATCGTAATTCACATAATCACGTACATGTATATCCTCTTCATACAATCACCTATATGTATATATAGGATATTTCTACTATTACAACTTCATAATTTCATACTCAACTATAATATATGAATTACCGAACTTTATACTATAAAACACAGTGAATTTCAAAAACACAGAGACTAAGGAATTATACTATAAAAGATATATGTTAAGATTATAATACATACCTTTTGTTGTTAAGAAATTCGTGTTAAACTCTTATAATAGCTTGAAGAACTCTTCTCTTCTTGCTTCTCTTTCTCAGACTCTCTCAAAACTCTCCTATCTTTAAGTTTTTCTTTGACAAAACCTCTTCTCTTTTCTTACTTAGGCTTTAACCCAAATAGAATATACGTAAAATAAAAACTCAAACGTACGATTTTTAAAACGTCTAAACCGACGCTATACTTAATATACTAATAAATTATCAGTTACCAAAATAATATATATATTATATTTATATTTTGTTTAATTTAATTTATATTACTAATAAATCAAATTTAAAAATCCAAAAGCCATAGGGCTTTGTTTGGCAAAATTATTTAAATTTAAAGACTTAATATATTTAAGCCTTGTTTGGCAAAATAAATTACAACCACTTTAATTTATTTTAATAACCACTTATAATATAGTTATTTGTCACACTTCTAATTAACTAAGTTTTTATACTTAATTTAATTAATTCTAATAACAATTCATTGCATAATATAATAATTTATTTAATCATTATAAATTCTCTAACTTAATTATTAAATTAAATTAGATTACTATTTCAAAATAATTACTTTCCTTAACTCATTAATTATTTATTAAATAAATAAATAATCAAATCACATCAAATCAATTAAACAAATACTTATTCAACAATAAACACATCCATTAAATATTTATATAATTCAATAAATATTTAAATATTATAATAAAAATCTGGATTGTTACATCATTCCCTCCTTACAAGGATTCTGTCCTCAGAATCACAACTCAAGGCACTCATTCGTTACAATATTCCCTACTTACAAAGATTTTGTCCCCAGAATCGAAGACACAAATAACACAAATAGCTCAGAGAAATCTTTCATCATTTTATCTAAATATAGATTTTATATTTCCTACTACATTCATTACCTAACAAATTCTAGGTTTCATTTCATAACTTTCATTTGAACTCAATTATATTTTGAGTATTATAGATCTTTTAACCCATTCATTTCCTTTTCTAAGGATCGTTATCATAAACACTCGGGATATTACATTCACCCTTTCTTCTAAGAATTTCGTCCTCGAAATTTTATTTATTAATTTTTATTCATTCATTCTATTAAAGTAGATTTTTCATCACTACTTCATTCATTCCTTAGGTTCTATAACCACTTCTTCCACAAAGATCATTTTACAATTCATACAATTATTAACTTTTCTATTAAAAGTTTCACATTAGTCTTTAATAACTCATATCCTTCTCACTTAAAAATCTCTTTTCTCACTTATTCAACATACTCATCATTTAGTGTCGCATTATACGACTTACTTCTTTCTAAGGAATATTTTCCTTTTTCACTTCCATCTAGCAGAATAACAAGAATCTTCCACAATTGTTCAATAATTGGGAAGTAGTATGAATAACTCAGGAATATAAAAGATTCCAAATCATGCTGAGGGTCACAAGACCATGAACTCTATTCTCTAGGTTTAATAGTATTTCACCCCCGGTTCTTCACACTTTAAACCCTCTTTGGCAGAATGTTTATCAATCACAAAAACTGAAAACACCCTCCGCAAGTACTCTAGGTGATTAACCTATTGTACATGTATTGTGCACAAATATTTTAGCGCAAAGTATAAACTAAGCGTAACCTCTAATAAAAGAGTTGTTCATCTCAGAATTTAGAGTGCAAGCATTCAACTAAGGGTCTAATGACCACGAACCTTGTCCACAGTTAGAAGTAATCTTTCAACTTTAACTTTTATAGTCATACGACTATAATGACTTCAAGGTACTTAGGATATCAATCCTTTGTACATGTATTGTGCATAAACATTTCAGCGCAAAGTATAAACTAAGTGTAACCCCTAATAATAGGGTTGTTCATCTCAACTTTTCAACATCTGAATCCACACCAAAACAATTTAGTTTGGCATAACTTCTCAAGAAACTCTTGAATTTCATGAACATCTTTCAATATTTGTCTAGCTGAATCAAATAGCATAGACCTCTACAATAACTCGGACATTAACCGAAATATACATATACATACATACATATGTATTCTCATATCTTAAAGAAATCTCAAAAATCTTTTTATGACGTCATGATACCGCACTGTATTTACAGTCCGTTGAGGATTCCGTCATTTGGTGATTTTATCATACTACATCATACCATAGTGGGCTGACGATCCTTATATCACATCCAACACTAGGTAATACTGCATTGATGACTCCATCGTTTTTATCATCTTTGCACCAGGTTACATGATGCATTCATGATATAAAATACATTTTGATATATTGCAAATCATTTTTGTCTAGCCGAAGCAATTAGCATAGACATACGAATAACAGTATTGTTGTTAAAACTCATTGGTTCCATCATTTGATCCAATGTTTTTCAAGAAAATAAAAGTGTAAACATCAGCATGAAGTCAATAAATTTCAAAAGTCTAGCATAGCTAGTAGATTTAGAATACATATGCTTCTACCATCGACTCCACTTTCTATAATGATCCATTGCTTAATAGGTCTATCTATTCCTATCATCCTCAATACTCCATTCACACTTATCTATACCCAATTCGTCAAACTTACCACACGTTATGAGTTCAGAAACTTGCCACAATCATATGAGTTTAAGAACTTATCCTAGTCAGACCATAGGCGTCCATTCGCTGAGGGGTTCAAAAACATACCATATAATTATGAGTCACGAACCTACCATAAGTATGAGTTTTAAGAACTCGCACTTAACCTTATGATATTCTCTAACTAAACTCTACTTATCTGTTATACACATGAGAAAAGAATCACCTTCTCAACAGGCATATAACAAATAGCGCGACATAAACATTCCAATGATTATCAATGTGATAAACTGAGTGCAAGCACAAAACCCTCGCCCATACAAAGGTTTGTACAACTCAGCCATCACATGAGTTCTCCATTGAAATTCCACCTAACTCTATCTTTCTTTTAACTTGCTCTTTGCTCGATACGAATTTCTCGTATCACATCATCTATAACTCCTCATGAGTTATCTCGTACTATTTCATAGTACACTATCTTCATAGCATTAAGCTATAATCATTCAAACATTACAGACCATCTTTCTTTTATAACTTAAACAGATCACGTCGTGACCTTATTCTATAATCATCTCTCTTAAAATTCTTTTGTTAACTCGTGATCGTTTTGTTTTATGATCCTCATTCTTTCTCTTTTTCATCATTTACGACATTATTCATTATCTTGGGTATTGGAGTTAGGAAACTCCCATTTCTTATCTTTATATCTCTTCAAGATTCTTCTTTGAATCTTCTTGTTTATATAACAATTTTTCCTTTAAGAATTTCTAACTTCATTTACATCGCTCAAAATTTCATTCGAGTTCTACACTTTCATCATACGTATCCATTTCTACACTTGGTGCACATCGAGTCTCTAACAGTTTCAATATGGTACGCTGAGTGGTTTCCCACAAACAACCAACAAACTAGGTTCCGAGTTACTAGTTCGTATATACCTCCGCTCTATGAAGAAATCGTTTAGCCCAAATACCATACATCAACTACTAAAGAGTACAATTGCACCATACTTGAATACAACTCTTTATTCATAACTTCTTTATCACTCTTCTTATAGACACTATCTATTTATTATCACATTACATCCTTATTATTGGATTTGGGTAACCCCACATTCATATTCCTTATAACTCTGCGAGATTCTTCTTTGAATCCTTTCACGCAAGTTTTAATCCCTTATTGTTCAAACTCTATTTGAGCTTATTCGTTCATTATCTTCACCTCTCTTCTCTAAGGTTATAGCCTACGATACTCCTACCTAAGGTTTATAACCTACAGCTTTGATACCAACTGTAACGACCCCAAAATCTATACAATTTAAATCCCGACTTCGGTCGTTAACCATACATTCAACCTCTAAATAATACATCATTATTCGATGTTAAACTTAATAAAATTGCGGAATAATTAAAACTTTTATACATTTCCTTCTTTCTTGCCCTGAATCGCAACCTTTACATTACATCTCTTTGCTTCAATCTTATATCATGAATCGTTACAACAAAATGACTATACAAAGCCTTACATCATAACTACATATCCATATACATTGGATAGCTCAACTTACAATTCAACAACATGTTACGTTCAAAATATGAAATACATTTCTCATAAAACATAAGTAATCTTCGTGAATATAGATCTCTATAACTCACATAACACGTATCTTTACCTTAAAATATTGACCTACAAAAGTGATTATTTGCAAGAGTGAGCTCGACAGCCCAGCAAAGTCTAACAGTTTTCATGCATCACATAGCACATAATAACATGCTCGACATACATCTCATTAAAGTAACATGGCATACATGCTTTTAATTCACATAACAAATATAAAGATTGAGTTCCTTACTCAATCATCATTACTTAGCCAAAATAATGCAGTCATATATTGACTTTAACATTTCATGATTTCAACATGCATAACATATCATGCAATTTAAAATAGTTCATCAAGTCCACGTAGAAAATAGGAACCGAAAGACTTGCCTTGATCGTTGTTTACCAATAACAGTTTAACAGCTTACAGCTATCTGCACTTCACGTGCCCTACGCAATTATATAATCATACACATCAAATATTAGTCACATAATAACACATAGTAATTGTAATGTAAACTCTACTCTATGTCTCATAATCTTTCCTATTAATAAATACACAATGTTCAACTTAATTGTGTTAACTTTCAACTTATATCTCACTATATTTCATATTCGCAGTTCATTCAAGTGCTTAAGTCTTGCTAGGACTACTTATTAGCTTTATATTAAATCCACTCCATATCTTATAATATTCATTTCAATTGAATTGAAACACTTTTTAAGTTCATTAACACTTGGCACGACGTTTCGACGTTCATTCGTCACACGCCCGATTTGCCTCTTTTGTGTATGCTTACTGTGCTTCTATAACTCATCTAATACATTATTTATTAATGTTAAGCATCATTATATTTAATATTATTCATATTTTGTAACTTAGGACATCATCTTTTATGGTCTGAAGGACTACACATGCATATGTGCATGCCCGACACCCTCCGATTGCCTCCGAAAACACAACAGTCCTAAAGATAACCTTTTTGACCCATCCTAATGACCTCAAATTGAAAAACTTAAAGAACAAAAGTTGTAGGTCTACTCGTCCTCGTTCTGGATCATCTTGAATCACCTCAATCGGAGTTCGTATGAGGAAGGTATGGCTATTTTACTACAGGAGGTCAAAACTATCCATGTCAGACTACAAATTCGGCACTAGTGCGCGAGGACTAGGCTATACAGTGGCGCTGGGGCGCGAATTTCTGGCGCTGGGGCGCGAATTTTGGCGTCGGGGCGCGATTTTTGGCGCTGGGGATCAAATTTTGGCGCTAGGGCGCCGAAACTTGCAGAACCCAACCACGAAGAACAGAACAAAGCTACTGTCTTTATTTTTAACAGCAATTAACCCCAATTAACATGTATAACTTATATAAATTACACATATACACACTACCCAACATGCATATACTAGTTCAAATTACTAAACAATAATCACAGAAAACTAAATTCCTTGAAAACCGTATTTTAAAACAAAACTCCATGTTTGACATTTGTTAAACATAGTGAACACGGTAATCTCTAATAACCACCAATTTGATTACTTTTAAACTATATTTCTCTGTAGTTCATATCCAATTAACATACCCGACTTTCAATTCTACAATTAGAATACAATCAATTACTGATTTTGTTATCCTACAAAACATGTTCATACTCATATGTTTTTACTGTAAAAACTTTTTTTTTTAATCGTAATTCACATAATCACGTACATGTATATCCTCTTCATACAATCACCTATATGTATATATAGGATATTTCTACTATTACAACTTCATAATTTCATACTCAACTATAATATATGAATTACCGAACTTTATACTATAAAACACAGTGAATTTCAAAAACACAGAGACTAAGGAATTATACTATAAAAGATATATGTTAAGATTATAATACATACCTTTTGTTGTTAAAAAACTTGTGTTAAACTCTTATAATAGCTTGAAGAACTCTACTCTTCTCGCTTCTCTTTCTCAGACTCTCTCAAAACTCTCCTATCTTTAAGTTTTTCTCTGACAAAACTTCTTCTCTTTTCTTACTTAGGCTTTAGCCCAAATAGAATATATGTAAAATAAAAACACAAACAACGTACGATTTTTAAAACGTCTAAACCGACGCTATACTTAATATACTAATAAATTATCAGTTACCAAAATAATATATATATTATATTTATATTTTGTTTAATTTAATTTATATTAATAATAAATCAAATTTAAAAATCCAAAAGCCATAGGGCTTTGTTTGGCAAAATTATTTAAATTTAAATACTTAATATATTTAAGCCTTGTTTGGCAAAATAAATTACAACTACTTTAATTTATTTTAATAACTACTTATAATATAGTTATTTGTCACACTTCTAATTAACTAAGTTTTCATACTTAATTTAATTAATTCTAATAACAATTTATTGCATAATATAATAATTTATTTAATCATTATAAATTCTCTAACTTAATTATTAAATTAAATTAGATTACTATTTCAAAATAATTACTTTCCTTAACTCATTAATTATTTATTAAACAAATAAATAATCAAATCACATCAAATCAATTAAACAAATACTTATTCAACAATAAACACATCCATTAAATATTTATATAATTCAATAAATATTTAAATATTATAATAAAAATCTGGATTGTTACATCACAGGATGATTATGGACTATTAATCAATGTGATTGGATTTAATTTTAATGGATGCTTGAATGAATGTGGTTTTTATAAATGGGGTCTGCATAACTCGCCTATCTAATTTTCTAATGTAAATTTTATCTACCTCCTATATACTTCTCCTTGACCGCTGGTCAAGGTTTTTGCTTTATAAAAAATAGATTGTAATAGGATTATATAGAATTGTTCGAGTAATTGGAGACGAAGAGAAGGAGCGTTGAATGCCTATTTGTAATGAAGCCTGGGTTGAATGTAATAGTTATATTTAATGTTTAATTCTTGCAACCTATGTTTGACCTTTTGGTTCATGGTGGCTACAATGAATCAAATTAAATTTAAGTCCATAATCATCCCAGGTAGAATATAGTATTCTACAGATGCATGCTAATTATATAGTAAATATATTATTATACATGTTGATGTATGTTTAATATGACACGTATTTCTATATAAATATTTTCATGCGAGCTAATCAAGATAAGATAAATTAATAACAAAACCCTCAAAAGATAATATATTAAGTTGAGTACGATCAAAGACATGAAGAATGTCGAACGTAGCCTTCTAGCATAGTAAAGCAATAGAGTATCGAATATTTAATGAGTTTGTTGTGCACACACAAGGCAAGTATTAAATATTTGAAATTTTGTTTTATTACATTGGATGTTTATATGGAATTGAACAATACCATTTTGTTGTGCACACACAATGACTGTGTTTTTCTCTTCACTTATATAGAAATGTTGGGTCTAACTTAACTTAGATTATTTTAGTTCGGATGTGCACAAACTTGACCATGTGCACAGACTTGACCATTATAATTTAAGAGGCAAAATAAATAAAAGGAGTTACATGGAGATGTAATCGACAAGAGTTGTCTACTTTTTGAACAAATACGTAGTTTGTTGTGCACGCACAAGCCTATATATTTATTGCAATTGGATCCTTTCTCACTAAGTAGATTTACAAAGTCATAAATACAAAATCTGTCAAACTGTATATAAAAGAGGGTTATATAGTTTGAAGAAATAGTGGGAGACATCATTTTAATAATGACCTAAATTAATCTGGTGATTAATAAAAGAATACATGCTAATGTTGTTAAATGTAAATTTATTTACAGAATTTTACAAATGTCTAATTCACTATCACCGCGAAACATATTAGATGTTAAAAGTTAACTGGACCTAATTAAACGGATTGGTTAAGGAATTTGAGAATAGCTCTTAAGGCTGAAAAGATATCTTATGTCCTTATAACGCTAGTCTCTACAACAGTTGCAAACAATGCCTTTGAGAAAGATCTTGTTACTTTTAGAAAGTAACAAGATGATGCATAGGTGGCCCAGTGTATCATATTAGCATCTATGAGTAACGAGTTACAACGTCAACACGAGAAAATGGAAGCACTTACTATGTTGTTTGTACCTTCAAGATTTATTTGGTGAGCAGAGTAGGTCTTATAGATATTTGATATCTAAGAAGCTCTTTCAATCTAGAATAACCTATGGCACTACAGTACAAACATATGTCCATAAGATGATCAATTTAGTTGAACAATTCAAAGAAGATAAATAGAAAGGCAAAAATAAAGAACAATACACTACTAGAAAACAGTAAATAGACAACGTAGAAAAAACGTTGTGGTTTCAGTCAGAAAAACATCGTGGTTAAGGGTGTCATCTATTTGACACCCTTACACAACGTTTTAAAAACGTTGTAGTTAAGCACAATACACAACGTTTTTTAGGGAAAAAACGTTGTATATTTATTTTTCCAAAATTAGCAGATGCTTAAAAATGTAGTCGGTATGATTTCACAACGTTTTATGAATAAAAACTTTGTAATTTTGTATATCAGACAACGTTTTTAACCAATTTATACAACATTTTTAAAATGTTGTAGATAAAGAAAAAAAAATATTGTTGTTCACCTATATTACCAATGCACCTGCAATGCCATGATATATAGCTAAACGGTCTAAATTCTCATTTAAATTTAAAACCAAAATGTATCAACCATTCAAAATACATCCCAATAATACCACTTGTTTACAGTTTCAAATGTTTCGAGCATTGATTATGAAATAACATGAATTAAAAAATACAAATGCTACACTGGTAGAGTTTTATGAACCCTCAAGTCAGAAATCACTGAGGACGCGTACACATTCAGTTTGGTGGCTCTAGACATCATTTTTCTGGAGAAATGGAGTATTTAATTAGCAATACTAGCGAAGCTTGTGTGATCAGCAGATTGAATCCCCTGTTATACAAATTATATGAAATCACCAAAATGTCAAAAGCTATGAACATTCATTTCCTGGGGACCAGCAGCTAATAGCTATAGACATTATATGGCTCTTAGATAACATCAGCAAAAAGCATTTATATAGCTATAGACATTAAAGCTGCCATTAAAGCTGCCAATAGCTATAGACATTAAAGTTGCCACAGCTATCTCCTTCAACAGTCCTGCTCCTACCAATCCTTTAAAGGTGTTCTAAATTTTAGAGCTTGCACATACCTGTTTTAGAAAGGGTAGCCATCCTTGAAAAGATTCTTTCGTTCTGTGCTATGGGTGTCTCATTGATCAAATCAACCTCCCTCAAATTGCCACTTGATCTGTGTAAGCATAGGACTTCAGGACACAGACACATTTGCGTCAATGAAGAAAAAGCTGAAACAAAACAAGAAAACTGGTAGATCTAATATTATTGCAACAGGAATATACGGTGTCATTAACATTAAATCCATTATGCTATTAAGTCAAGATATTAACCCAGTTACCTTAAAAGTTGAAATCAAGCGAGAAGTTAAAGGATCATTAATTTCCCGTGTGAAAGCAAAATAACAATATCAAAGTTCATATTCTGCTATAATATCCCTCGTCTGCACAGTACAAATTTATGCAAAAGTTTACTACTTGAGCTTGCATTGGGAGCTCAACAACGAAAACTATGCCAAAAAAATTACTAAACAGAAAATCCGTTTGAACAGTACTAGTTTCTGCATGTATATACCCACCCCGTATCACAATTAATCGTCTGCTATATATATAAACCAATGGCATAATCTTTTCATGATCACACTCACTTCATCCATGCATGTTGTTTTTATGGAACTTTAGATCCTATTGGCATTACACAAACAAAATGGTTGGCATATATATTATATGGCTTACAGGATTACAGCTCTCAAGGGCTTCCTTTTCCTCAAAAGTTGAACTATATTAGGATTTAAAAGGATCTCCTGAATTATAAATTTAAAAGGATAATTCTCATTTTCCTTTGTGTTAGTAAATCTCGTTAGGCATTTTGATAGTTAATCATACTCAATTGGAGTAAATAAAGGGGATGACAAAGACAAGATTAATAAAATCAAAAAAGAAAGGAGGAGGAGGAGGAGAAAAAGGTACCACAAAGCTAACAAGCATGCATCAAGCTTTGCTTCTTTGTGGTGCTTTGATCCACTTAAAAATAGCAACCTGTATAAATTATATCACTCGTGCATTCTATTCTTTACTTTTGGGAGCATCAAATGAAAGTAAAAGTGAGTTATATAGATAAAAGAAAGAATCAAAAACTATATATACGTCTCGCCTCCTCACCTATCAAGAAATTGTCAACCAATATAACACAACACAAATTAGCACAATATCAATCATGTCTATAATAGAATGTAAACACAAGCATCAATGCGCGAAGCACATTTCTTATACATACCAAGGCCTTGTCGGCCATCATTTTTGTCATCGAGTAAGCAAGCCTGCAATATTACATACAATGCAGAAAGTATGAGAAGAAACGTAATAAAGAGGTAAGGAAAATAAGTGTTGGCGATAAAAGAAAATAAAAACAAATATAGGAGAGGTGCAAATAGACTATCATAGATTTTGGTAATCTGAGCGGATGACAACAAAAGCAGGATGAGAAAAAATGGAACATTCAGCCAAAATATTGATGGGTTCAGTGAGTTAACATGATTCAATTTGAGGATGGGTACTAGAATAGGAAACAAATCCAAAAGAAAGTATATGTTACTGTTTATGAAAAATAAAGTCTAATGAAGTTTCAAAACAGTACCACAACACTTTAACAAAGTGACATGAACTACAAAAAAATAAAAATGGTTAACTTACGTCAAGGTAACAGCTAAAGGAAGCCCTTCTGGCACTGCTACAGCCACAATTGTGACCAAGAGGTTCTGGTATTAGTTAGAAAATCAATATCAGGTACATGAATACTTGAAATTTTCATCTATACAGGAATTGCATACCGCAACAGTGAATTTTTATAGCTCCATCAACAACATCTCTGACTTTGGTCTTGCCAGCTATAAACTGCCTTGATCCATCTGTATTCTCGATGTGCCCAGTAAAATATCTTTGAAATGCAAATACTATAAGTAACACAGGAAAAACAATGTCTACAGAGACAGAGGTCATCAACGAAGTTAAATTTACCTTACTAGAAGGACATAATACGGCTAAAGCCACCGCTAGGCCAACTATACCAATAAACGTTGCAACTCCATTTAAGTGTACCTAGTATAAGTCATTACGTAACTGGTCCGGTGTAAAATGAATTTGTTAGGTAGTTAACATATATAAAGATATTTGGAAAAATAACCTGCAACGGGGTTTCTTCACTATTATCTTCTGAAATGTTGGCCATTAGCAATCCCCATTCAATATTTGCTTCTCACATAAATGATGAACTTAATAATTGAAAACACAGAGAAATTAAGAGATACTGAAATTTTAGAAGAATTTTTCATAGGGTTATATTTAGGGAAAAATTGGGGGAATATTGAATTGGGAAAACGTACCAAGCTTGAAAGAGACAAAATTAGAGGGACGACAACGATGGAAGAGAGGGACGACGATGGGGAAGAGAGGCCATGACGACGGGGAAGAGAGCTCACGACGACGGGGAAGAGAGCTCAGAACATAACTGGGAGAATGGGAGCGGGCTAGGGCAACAAAGCTCACGACGACGGGGAAGAGACGACGGTGGAAGAGAGGGACGGCGACGGGGAAGAAAGGCCTCGACGACGGGGAAGAGAGTTCAGAACATCACTGGGAGCGCTAGGGCAAAATGGGAGAAAACCAGATAAGAGAGTGAGAGTCGAGAGAGAAGAGAGGCTAGCTAGAGTTTTTGGGTACAAGAGTTCCATTCTCGCGTTAATAAGGCTCCGTGTTTTTTGAGAAACATAACGTTTTTTTAAAAAAACGTTATCTAATTAAAATCAAAAAATTGCCCTTTTAGATAGATAACGTTTTTTGCATATATATCTACAACGTTTTGTTTAAAAACGTTATGAAAAAAAATACCATAACGTTTTTATAAAAAACGTTTTCTTTTAAGCGTTGTCTATTTACTATTTTGTAGTAGTGATAAGAACAAAACAGATATAGATTGTGAAGGAGTTTACTTCCACTATAATAAGCTAGGACACTGAAAAAGAAACTTCAAGAAGTGTCTTGCAGAGGCTAACCAGAATAAGCTTAGTGAAGCTTTAGTTACAAATATAGGTTTGTTCATGATTGAAATAAATTATTTTGTAAGTCAAGGTTCTACTTGGGTATTGCATACCAGTTGTGGTTCTCATAAAAACAATTTTATACAAGGACCAAGCAAAAGTAGAAAGCTAAACAAAGGAAAATAATCATACGTGTGGGGAATGAAGAAAAGGTTGCTACATTAACCGTAGGAACTTATAGCTCAGCATTGCCTATAGGCAAGTCTATTAAGTTATTAAATTGTTATTATGTTCCAGTTCTTGTTAGAAACATTATTTCCATTCTGTTGTTGGACAAGAAAAGTTTTGGTATTATATTTAAGAACAATAGTTATTCTATTTATAATAATAATGTTCTATTTGGAATTAGAAGATTATTTGATGGATTTTATATACTTGACTTGTATAAAAATTATTTGCAAACTAAAAAAACTAATAAAATAAAAGGAGATGATCATTCAATAGTTGAATATGCGTATTTAACAAAATACAAGTTTGAATCATTTGAAAGGTTCAAAGAATTCAGAAGTGAAACTAATTGACAATGTATTAGGATTCTTCGATTGAATCGATGAAGGGAATACTTATGCAATAAGTTTCTAGATCATCTGAAATAGTTTTCTCTCATAATGGATGTTTCCTGATACACAATAATTGATTAGTGTATCATAAAGGAAAAATCGTACCTTGTAGGACATGTTGCAGTCCATGATGATCCTTTTACCAACATTCCAATATCAATCTTGAGTTAAGCCCTAGAAATATCTGCATATCTATTTTTTTTTGCTAAATTTTAAACTATATTAAAATAAAAAGAAATTACAAAACTCAAGGGAAACCCCAATCAAAATTTAGCATAGACATCATAGGACAAGCCCTATGATGTCATGACTATAAAAGATTACATGCCCGACGCCCAACCAATCTATTACAATAAACAAACAACTATCATTGTTACAAAAGAAAGCAGATGTGACACCCTCAAATTCGGGTACTTCATTTCTCACAGAATTTGGTGTTCTCTATTCAAACATCATGTGTCTATCTACCCATAATAAATGAAAAATCATAAATAGATAGAAATAAATCATCTCCTTATGGAGTTACAATATCTGAATGTAAATACATCAATCCCAGGTCATACTAACCTTAAATCTCAAATGCAAAAAAATAAATAAATAATAAGTCTTACACAACTTTAAAATAAGTCTGAAACATAAATACTTCAAATAAATAACAAGTCTTCATCACTTGTTACCTTTGCCCTTGCCTTTGCTATTAGAAGTGTGACACCCCCAAATCCAGGTACTTCCATTCCCACATGATTTTGTGTTCACTATACAAAAATCATATATCTATCTACCCATAATAAATGCAAACCATGCAATAGATAGAAATAAATCCTCCCCTTATGGGGTTACAACATCTGAATAATAAATACAATCCCAGGTCATACTAACCTTAAACATCTGTGCGGAAACATAAATGTAAGACCCCGAATTTTATGAAATAAAAGTATTCAATTTTTCTTATAATTACTATTCAGTAAATAGTTAAATTGATAAAAATTTAAAGTTATGAGTGAAATATGATTTTTTTTTCAAAATAAGCAAGTGGTTATAAAATAATCATTGTTGTCGGGGAATATTCGTTTGGTCGTGGAATATTCTTTCTGTCGGGGAATATTCGTACGACGGCGCAGCCATTTGTGGGCCCCATAACAGAATAACTGTCGGGTGAAGAAAATGACAAATTTGAGTTTTTACAAATAACGGCGTAGTTGTTACCGTTAACACTGTTGGAATACCCGGTGGTTAAAATACAGTAATACGCGTTATTGCACAGTAGCACACGGTATTGCATAGTATTTTTGAAATTATTGATTCTTACGTAAGAAGGCACTACTCAATAATTGTTACAGTAATTACTGTTCAATATTTTATTTTATTGATTCAATAATTACTACGTTGAAATTTTATATTATTGTTGTTCAATAATTGTTGCTGCACAGTATTTTCCATTATCAGATCAATAATTCATATTATTTGAATAATATTATTATATAACATTATTGGCAATGTCTAGAAAGTTCTGTCTAAGGAGAGATTTGGTCATCTAATTGCGCGCCAGTAAGGAGAAATCCTTATTGGAAAGCCCCCTCTTTCCTGGGAATGGCCTGATTGTCATAAATGTGATTCTGTAATATTATTTGTGAATAATTAATTATTGATTCATATGATAAGGAAATATTTATTTTATGTGGATATAAATGAGGATATATTTTTGTGGTTAAAAATGAAGGAATTAATGTTGAGGTTTTTATCAGTATTTTTGTCGGAATGGAGGTATTAAAAATCAGGATTTTTGAGATATTTTGCGGGGTTATAATTTTTAATCCGACCGTTGGATCGTGGTAATATTTGGATATGTTATACATATATAAGTTGAGTATATGTCCACAAATTTTGAACCGTTAAAAATGAACGTATGATTTGTTATGAATTTTACGAGATGACTGGTTCAGAAATTGTTGAATTTTTGGAGTTTATCATTTTGGTGGAAAATTCTAGAATTGGTGGGCCCACTTGTGGTTGGTGAAGAAATGTGCTGAATTATATTTTAAATGTGGTGGGTGGGAATAGTAGCAGGTAAAGCCATCAGGTTGCAGGTCAAACCTACCAAAATTTTCCTATAAATAGAGGGCTAAGTTAGAATTGAAAATCACACCAGAAACATAAGCTTTCTCTCTTTCTCTCTCTATATTATGAAGCATATTTTGTGAGTTTTTAGATACTTGGTGAGTTTCTATTCATCAGTGCAAGTTTCCTTCAGCATCATATCCGATATCCAGTCAGAAGTACTGCTCTTTTGAGGTAAGGGATAGTAAGAGATAGTAATGAATTTTAAGGGTTGTTATGATTTTCAGTTTCGTAATTTTTCTGATCTTCAAAAATTCTGGAAAAATTTGAAATGATATTTTGATGAGTTTTATTGATTGTGTCCAAAAATGGTGATTTTTGGATGTATAGATTGAGAGTTATGAATTTTATGAGAAAAGACTATTTTAAAAGTAACCGCTTATAATTCCTTGTGGTTAACTCCAAAATTGATGAAATTTTTATTGGGAGTACATGTATATGATAGAAGTATACTCTATGAATTTCAGAATTTTTAGACAAAAGTACAATTTTTGATAAATGTCTAAATATTCGGCTATTTTAGCCATATGAAAAATAGTAAATGACTTTTAAAAATTCTGAGAAAAATATATGTTCACTATGGGACTATATTATGCTAAATCCCAGAAAAGAAATATTTTTGGAACTGATTTGGTATTTTTCATGAAAATGGTCTAGTTATGAGTAAATGAATTAAATATGTTTTGTGAAGAAAGAAAATTGGAAAATAAGATTTTATGGCTTGAGAATCCTATATGAGGTATATGCAGATTTTTGATTGAGGGTTTTTGTTATTGATGATGAAATTGTAAGAGTTGGCATTTTATGATGATTAAATGCATTAATTAGTAAAGTGTAAACAATTTAAATAAATTGTTTATAAGCTTAAGAAATGTTATTCTTTCAATATCATTATACCGAAATATTGGTATAGATTTTATTGTGAAATTTCTACCTTTTTGAGTCGGGGTTACTATTCACGAGTTACTATTCACGACAAAATTGGTTTCTTTTTCTAACCAAATTATAGTTGATTTATGAATATTACTCTGGAGATTAAAACTATATGTTGATCATATTATTTTTATCATCATATATAACATTTTTATAACCCTGATGTTGAAATTCTCTTTCACTGGAGTGTAAAGATGGGTAGATTATTGGTATGATCATGACTAGGGTTCTCTTTGGCCTGTAGTGCAAAGTTGAATTGTGACTGGTATGATCATGACCATTGAATTTATAATTGAATATCTTAAGCTTAAGTGCAAAGGTGAATTGATCAACATGGTTATAATTATTGTTTATATAAATTCTGAAATGATTATATATTTCTTTGAGATATGAATATATTTGGCATGTAGTGCAAATATGAATTGTTGATGAATATCTTTGGCATGTAGTGCAAAGATGGCCTGTTGATGAATATCTTTGGCCTGTAGTGCAAAGATGAACTGTTGTTGAATATCTTTGGCCCGTAGTGCAAAGATGGTTTGTTGATGAATATCTTTGGCCCGTAGTGCAAAGATGGTTTGTTGATGAATATCTTTGGCCTGTAGTGCAAAGATGAACTGTTGTTGAATATCTTTGGCCCGTAGTGCAAAGATGGTTTGTTGATGAATATCTTTGGCCCGTAGTGCAAAGATGGATTTGTTAGTATGATTATAAACAGGAACTGTGATTTGGTATAACCATGATCTTTGATGTTTCAGGTAAAGACAGGTGATGAAAATATTCTTCGTCCTGGGTGCGAAGAGAAATTTAGAATCACAATTATGATTATGAGTTATTCATATGATTGTGGACCAGAATTGTTGATTGATGTTACAGGGATAAAACATTGTTGATGGATTTTTAACATGGAGAAGATAATAGACTTTATAGTCTATTTGACTCTTCTAATGGATTGCTCGTTCCGCTGCAACTATGGTTGAAATTTTTATCATTTACCATATGTTCTAAATCTCTGATTTATTGTTGATGAAGGCTATTGATAATTAAATTATCTTTAGTCATGATATTCTTTACTGGGCTAGTTGTGCTCACCCTTCTGTTCACAATTCCTTTCAGGTAATAAGAGTGTAGCTGGGTCGAGCGAGGGTAACAAGGTAATAGAACGGTAGTCATCATTTAGTAGTTATATTTGGTGAAGAAAATAGGGTGAGGCGAACCCAACGTTGGAAGAGTGTTTTGTCACTATCATACAAGATGTCTAATGACATACAACCTCGTGTCATCATAAGACAAGGTTGTGCTCATCCACTTGCTGAGTATATCTATGGGCACTACCTATATAATCTTGGTGTTTGTTTGAAGTATAATTCTCAATTAGAGACAGTGGAGATAATGATAAGTCAAGAGAAGACTCACCATTGGGAAGAATATGATAGTAATCTTCTCATTTTTCTTTGGGGTCTATTGGGTCAACCAAGGATAATTCTGTGGCCATATGATATCTATCATAACCTAGACGCGTGGCCTCCCATGTACGAAGGTTTCCTTGAGCACTTCCCAAAGATTCTAATTTCTAAAACAGTTTTTGACTATACCTTTATGTAAGGTGTTATTGTGAGGTGATGTCCACGGTTGGAACATGAGTCACATTTGGTATATATTTGTATCAAAACTCACAGCATATGTGTTGTTGTATTTTGCACGACAATTGTTGTAATAAAGTTGTAGTTATTTTCTGTACCATGTATTTGACGACTCAGAATGGGTTGGATGGAATGGACCTGTTTTGGGGTTGTCACAGGTGGTATCAGAGCTATAAGTAAAGAGCCCCGAGCCTCTCGCTGGTGACTTCCTGTTGATGGGGGATGCACCGAAGCCAGACTCTCCGTAGGGGACGCCGTTCTGCGGTGGCAAACTGATAGGTACCACTGTGAGGTGCTGTCCACTGATGGGACATTTGTCACAGGTGGTATCAGAGCTTAGGGATATGATCTCTGGCGGAGATCGGGAAATATAACTAGGAGGGGAGAGATGAGTAAATCCTTCGCTAGTGTGTCCTACCTAAGCTTATTTGTTGGTCAGTCATAATATTGGGATATTATGTGATATGTTAATTTGTTCAATTAACCCTTATTTTGAAGCTGTATTCTAGAATGATATCTGAAATACAGGAGATGAGCAATGGAGAAATCATGATGATAGGGAAGATGGAATCTGAAATGAAAGCAAGGTATTCTCAACTCTTTGAAATACCAGGTACGTAAATTTCGGGGACGAAATTTCATAAGGAGGGGAGATTGTAAGACCCCGAATTTTATGAAATAAAAGTATTCAATTTTTCTTATAATTACTATTCAGTAAATGGTTAAATTGATAAAAATTTAAAGTTATGAGTGAAATATGATTTTTTTTTTCAAAATAAGCAAGTGGTTATAAAATAATCATTGTTGTCGGGGAATATTCGTTTGGTCGTGGAATATTCTTTCTGTCGGGGAATATTCGTACGACGGCGCAGCCATTTGTGGGCCCCATAACAGAATAACTGTCGGGTGAAGAAAATGACAAATTTGAGTTTTTACAAATAACGGCGTAGTTGTTACCGTTAACACTGTTGGAATACCCGGTGGTTAAAATACAGTAATACGCGTTATTGCACAGTAGCACACGGTATTGCATAGTATTTTTGAAATTATTGATTCTTACGTAAGAAGGCACTACTCAATAATTGTTACAGTAATTACTGTTCAATATTTTATTTTATTGATTCAATAATTACTACGTTGAAATTTTATATTATTGGTGTTCAATAATTGTTGCTGCACAGTATTTTCCATTATCAGATCAATAATTCATATTATTTGAATAATATTATTAGATAACATTATTGGCAATGTCTAGAAAGTTCTGTCTAAGGAGAGGTTTGGTCATCTAATTGCGCGCCAGTAAGGAGAAATCCTTATTGGAAAGCCCCCTCTTTCCTGGGAACGGCCTGGTTGTCATAAATGTGATTCTGTAATATTATTTGTGAATAATTAATTATTGATTCATATGATAAGGAAATATTTATTTTATGTGGATATAAATGAGGGATATATTTTTGTGGTTAAAAATGAAGGAGTTAATGTTGAGGTTTTTATCAGTATTTTTGTCGGAATGGAGGTATTAAAAATCAGGATTTTTGAGATATTTTGCGGTGGTTATAATTTTTAATCCGACCGTTGGATCGTGGTAATATTTGGATATGTTATACATATATAAGTTGAGTATATGTCCACAAATTTTGAACCGTTAAAAATGAACGTATGATTTGTTATGAATTTTACGAGATGACTGGTTCAGAAATTGTTGAATTTTTGGAGTTTATCATTTTGGTGGAAAATTCTAGAATTGGTGGGCCCCACTTGTGGTTGGTGAAGAAATGTGCTGAATTATATTTTAAATGTGGTGGGTGGGAATAGTAGCAGGTAAAGCCATCAGGTTGCAGGTCAAACCTACCAAAATTTTCCTATAAATAGAGGGCTAAGTTAGAATTGAAAATCACACCAGAAACATAAGCTTTCTCTCTTTCTCTCTCTATATTATGAAGCATATTTTGTGAGTTTTTAGATACTTGGTGAGTTTCTATTCATCAGTGCAAGTTTCCTTCAGCATCATATCCGATATCCAGTCAGAAGTACTGCTCTTTTGAGGTAAGGGATAGTAAGAGATAGTAATGAATTTTAAGGGTTGTTATGATTTTCAGTTTCGTAATTTTTCTGATCTTCAAAAATTCTGGAAAAATTTGAAATGATATTTTGATGAGTTTTATTGATTGTGTCCAAAAATGGTGATTTTTGGATGTATAGATTGAGAGTTATGAATTTTATGAGAAAAGACTATTTTAAAAGTAACCGCTTATAATTCCTTGTGGTTAACTCCAAAATTGATGAAATTTTTATTGGGAGTACATGTATATGATAGAAGTATACTCTATGAATTTCAGAATTTTTAGACAAAAGTACAATTTTTGATAAATGTCTAAATATTCGGCTATTTTGGCCATATGAAAAATAGTAAATGACTTTTAAAAATTCTGAGAAAAATATATGTTCACTATGGGACTATATTATGCTAAATCCCAGAAAAGAAATATTTTTGGAACTGATTTGGTATTTTTCATGAAAATGGTCTAGTTATGAGTAAATGAATTAAATATGTTTTGTGAAGAAAGAAAATTGGAAAATAGGATTTTATGGCTTGAGAATCCTATATGAGGTATATGCAGATTTTTGATGAGGGTTTTTGTTATTGATGATGAAATTGTAAGAGTTGGCATTTTATGATGATTAAATGCATTAATTAGTAAAGTGTAAACAATTTAAATAAATTGTTTATAAGCTTAAGAAATGTTATTCTTTCAATATCATTATACCGAAATATTGGTATAGATTTTATTGTGAAATTTCTACCTTTTTGAGTCGGGGTTACTATTCACGAGTTACTATTCACGACAAAATTGGTTTCTTTTTCTAACCAAATTATAGTTGATTTATGAATATTACTCTGGAGATTAAAACTATATGTTGATCATATTATTTTTATCATCATATATAACATTTTTATAACCCTGATGTTGAAATTCTCTTTCACTGGAGTGTAAAGATGGGTAGATTATTGGTATGATCATGACTAGGGTTCTCTTTGGCCTGTAGTGCAAAGTTGAATTGTGACTGGTATGATCATGACCATTGAATTTATAATTGAATATCTTAAGCTTAAGTGCAAAGGTGAATTGATCAACATGGTTATAATTATTGTTTATATAAATTCTGAAATGATTATATATTTCTTTGAGATATGAATATATTTGGCATGTAGTGCAAATATGAATTGTTGATAAATATCTTTGGCATGTAGTGCAAAGATGGCCTGTTGATGAATATCTTTGGCCTGTAGTGCAAAGATGAACTGTTGTTGAATATCTTTGGCCCGTAGTGCAAAGATGGTTTGTTGATGAATATCTTTGGCCCGTAGTGCAAAGATGGTTTGTTGATGAATATCTTTGGCCTGTAGTGCAAAGATGAACTGTTGTTGAATATCTTTGGCCCGTAGTGCAAAGATGGTTTGTTGATGAATATCTTTGGCCCGTAGTGCAAAGATGGATTTGTTAGTATGATTATAAACAGGAACTGTGATTTGGTATAACCATGATCTTTGATGTTTCAGGTAAAGACAGGTGATGAAAATATTCTTCGTCCTAGGTGCGAAGAGAAATTTAGAATCACAATTATGATTATGAGTTATTCATATGATTGTGGACCAGAATTGTTGATTGATGTTACAGGGATAAAACATTGTTGATGGATTTTTAACATGGAGAAGATAGTAGACTTTATAGTCTATTTGACTCTTCTAATGGATTGCTCGTTCCGCTGCAACTATGGTTGAAATTTTTATCATTTACCATATGTTCTAAATATCTGATTTATTGTTGATGAAGGCTATTGATAATTAAATTATCTTTAGTCATGATATTCTTTACTGGGCTAGTTGTGCTCACCCTTCTGTTCACAATTCCTTTCAGGTAATAAGAGTGTAGCTGGGTCGAGCGAGGGTAACAAGGTAATAGAACGGTGGTCATCATTTAGTAGTTATATTTGGTGAAGAAAATAGGGTGAGGCGAACCCAACGTTGGAAGGGTGTTTTGTCACTATCATACAAGATGTCTAATGACATACAACCTCGTGTCATCATAAGACAAGGTTGTGCTCATCCACTTGCTGAGTATATCTATGGGCACTACCTATATAATCTTGGTGTTTGTTTGAAGTATAATTCTCAATTAGAGACAGTGGAGATAATGATAAGTCAAGAGAAGACTCACCATTGGGAAGAATATGATAGTAATCTTCTCATTTTTCTTTGGGGTCTATTGGGTCAACCAAGGATATTTCTGTGGCCATATGATATCTATCATAACCTAGACGCGTGGCCTCCTATGTACGAAGGTTTCCTTGAGCACTTCCCAAAGATTCTAATTTCTAAAACAGTTTTTGACTATACCTTTATGTAAGGTGTTATTGTGAGGTGATGTCCACGGTTGGAACATGAGTCATATTTGGTATATATTTGTATCAAAACTCACAGCATATGTGTTGTTGTATTTTGCACGACAATTGTTGTAATAAAGTTGTAGTTATTTTCTGTACCATGTATTTGACGACTCAGAATGGGTTGGATGGAATGGACCTGTTTTGGGGTTGTCACAATAAACAAATAATAAGTCTTAAACAACATCAAGTCTTAACAATAACATTCTTAAAATTTAATAACACGTCTTCATCACTTAATAGCTTTGCCCTTGCCTTTGCTAGAAGAAGGCTCGTCGGTTCTTTCGTTCTTAACTGCAATGTTATTATCACGCAAGAGTAAGCATGATTGCTCATAAGTATAACAATATAATAAAGAAATAATAACAAGCGAATAAATTAAAGGCTTCTAAAACATGAAAGCTCAACTTTTGAATCAAGAATGAATAACAAGAAACAAAAGAACTTCTGAGGGTCACAAGACCTTGAACTATGTCCTAGGTTGTCAAGTGTATATACTTGAAACCTTTAACAGTCATAAGACTATGGACTCTTCTTTTCGTACTTAGGGGGATCAGCCCTTAGTACCATACTGTGCACAATATCTTAACGCTAACGCATAAGTAATCCCCTATACAGGGTTATTCATCTAAGTTTGACATTTGAGTCTGCACCAAAGGAAGTTTGATTTGGATAATTCATCAAGGGTTATAAAATTTAGAACGCTCATCAACTATGGACTAGTCGAATTATTAAGGGTTCGCTAGTCTAACAAGATTCACAATAACTGATATTTAAATCGAATAACAATTCAAAGAGATATACAATAAAATAATTATTGTATAACAACATCACGCTTTGAAAGATTAATATATTTTTGATATAACAAAATGGACTTGATCAATAATAACAAGAATTTGCTCGATGTAAAGAGACAACTTATAACTTATATAATGATAACGAGTAGGGGTAGAAAACTTGCATCGTGCGTAGATTACACTTTAATTAAACTCGTTCCTTGATTTAAATCCTACATATCATTTAAATTCATAATATCAGTCAATTATAACGTAACTAATCATTGCAATTTCATTCTTTTTGTCTAACTCGACTTAGTCAACTACTACACTCATTGTCACATAATAACACTTCACGAATAATAAGCTCATTATGCACTCAATAATTCAACCCATTTTCCTGTGTCATTCTTGATGTGGGCCACTGGGAGTTATTTGCCGACATTGTTTCTATCAAATTGTAAGCATCCTCGTAACTCTTAGCCAAGAATGCACCCCCCGATGCCTTATCAATACCTGCTCTGATATTTCCATGTAGCCCGTTATAGAAGGTGTTCATTTGTAGCCACTTAGGCAAACCATGATGTGGGCACTTCCTGAGTAATTCTTTGTATCTCTCACATGACTCATATAGTGACTCTCCACTCTGTTGCTCAAACAATGTGATGTCACTTCTCATTTTTGCAGTCTTTGCCGGTGGGAAAAATTTGGCAAGAAATTTTTGAGCCAAATCCTCCCACGTAGTGATCGAACCCGGCGGTAAAGAGTGTAACCAAGTCTTCGCCTTGTCCCGTAAGGTAAATGGCAACAAGCGAAGTCTTACTGCCTCGTCCGACACCCCGTTGTACTTGAACATGTCGCACATTTCCAGAAAACTGAGCAAGTGCTCATTTGGATCGTCGTGTGCCATTCCCCCAAACTGACATGAATTCTGCATCATCTGAATAGGCCCAGGCTTTATTTCAAAAGTGTTCGCAGCAATTGCAGGCCTTGTAATGCTTGACTGCAGATCAGTCACCTTAGGTGTGGAAAAATCCCTCAACGCTTTCTGGTCTTCGGCAGCCATCGTTCCTTCCTTATCAGAATTTTTAAATTCGGTTCTCATTTCCTCAATGCACTTACTCAACTTTTGAAAGCGTCTGTCAATGTCGTCCTCAAAAGGTAGCAAGTTTGGATGTTTAGACCGTGTTTGCATAAACCGATGTCGAAAACCTAAAATAGAGAAAACAAAAATAAAAAATGTTTAAGTAAAAATAAGACTAATTAAACTGATATTGTAAAAACAAATATTAAAATCTCGGCTAAATTGTCCTCGACAACGGCGCCAAAAACTTGTTGAGTAAAATCAATACGCACAAAACAAGCAAGTGTACGCGGTCAACAAATAATATAGTAATGAATAAAGTATCATTTCCACGAGGACAAAATACCAAGAATCTTAACTTCACAATTATCAATTTTATATTAACCCTAATTTTATTAAACTAATCAATTCAATGGTTTTCAAAGTAACTAATTAAAAGCAACTAAATTAATGAATAATTAAATTATCACAAAAACGATCACCAATAACGAAATCCAGAATTTTTCAAACAATTAATGGAGAATTAGACTTATGATTTCACCCTAAGCCTCACTCTGATTTTCAAACCTTTATTCCAACTCAACTCAATATTCCAGTTTATTAATCAAGAACACAAACGTAGTAAGCGCCACCTCTCGATGTACTAATACCATATTAACATCAATTCACAATTAAGACAGAAATCCGTTAAACACCTAATTTAACCAACTCACTATATTTCTATGTGAACTGCAATAAAAAAGGTTGAAGCTTAAGCTCTCTATACGATTACATGAGATGTCAAGCGTATCTCTACCTTAACAATAATCACAAATATGCTATCGACATAATTTATGACACATGCTATATTAACTAGGTCTAGATTTGAATCTCCTCTCTCGATTCCTTTCAAATCCACAAAGAACTGTTGATCAGGCAATTCATAAATTCACGTACAAATTAATATAGATAAACTAAAAATATCTTATTGAATTCGAAATCAAAGTTTTAGAATCATCGTTACGCTCAAAGATCCATCATAAGTCTAATAAATAAATTTGTTCATAACGAATGAATTAAAAACTGAATAATTTGTTGAAGACATCATCCCAATTACAAACAAATGAAAGAGAAGAAGAATTATAGAAAAACCCCTTCACGTAGCCTCGATTTGCAACTATCGTGACAATCTCTGAAAATTACTCCTCTAATACTCGCTCTTCAATTCCTTGAATTCGCGCTGAAAATCTTGCCTTTGTGTTATAGGATTGCTGTTTTTTCTAAGTGGTAGCCAGCTCTCTTGACTTCTGGACGAATTTTCCTTTTATTAGAGTCCAAAACGCACCAGCCAAGCCCACAAACCGCACCCTAGCAGAAGTCGAAACAGAACAAGACAGTTCAGGAAACAGGACCCCCGCCCCGGCGGGCTAGTGCACTAACTTCAAAAATCCTTAAGTTCCAATTTTTTTCACTTTTGCTCCAAAAAGAAGCCTTTTCACACCAATTGCATCCATGACCACCCTACACATAAAATAACATGAAACAAGTAAAAACGAACACAAAATATGAAAATAAATACTAATTTAAACTTGAAATGAATATCGATTCATGTATATAAAATCCACTTATCAAAGGTGCTACAAGCTAAGGTCATAATTTCACTCCACACTAGCATTTTTGTCAAACACCTGGTGTTTTATGCTTCATCAAACTTCCTACCCTTCTCTCTTTGGTCTTAGTTGTGACGTTCGCGAATCCGAGGTCCCAAATCACTGCGGATCCGGTTCGATCATTCTAACATTACTATTACTATTTTTGCAGAAGATATAAACATAAATTGTTTATACAATACATTACACACTATTCTCCAAGGTCGAGTAACCTTAACTTGACTTACAATAACATTGAAATATAACACTGTTACAAATCTAAATGCACACGTATACTAAAGCTGGAACCGATCTTTAACCTTTCCTTGTTTCCGACGCATTCGCCTTAATCTGCAATGTTATATCATGATATAGCAAGGGTAAGCATAAAAGTTGCCCATCAAGTTTAAATTCAATAATATAACGATATATCATGATTGAAAGAGTCAGAATAATAAGCTGGCTATAATTCAACAATATAATTGTGAATTAGCAGGAACAAATTTATGACTGAACAAGTATTATACATGAACAAATATATTTGGACCAACTGGTAATGAAGGTGATCAGCCTTTCATACCTGACTTATACATACAATATGTACAAAGTACAATTCATGACAACCAGCAATGATTAACCATAAGCTTATCCGAATGAAATAACTCTTAGTAGAGTTAAGTAAAAATAAACGTGCCTGAATCGTTGATTACCGCTACGCAATTTATATCGCTTTATCTGAAGACCTAATATTAGTAATATAGATCTCCAATATTAGAATAATATCATCACAATATAATATTATTATATATATATATATATACACACACACACACAGAATAACCTAAACATATAACATATAACCTTATCAGTCTACAACACACATATGACTCGGTATCAAGTCAAACTATTGCAGTCTGAGTTGAACTCGACACAAATCTGACATCCCGACGGTTTAGTCAGACAAAATTTTGAGTTTAAGTTCAATTAAACTCTGGTTAAACACTTAAGCATTAACTTAAATAATTTTATTATCAGTCAAAATATTTTTCTAAGTCTCATAATAATTTTTAAATAATTATTATCATTTATCTTGATTTTTCAATAATTAAAAACGTATTTAAATGAATTAAATACCACACAATTTCTTTATCATTAATATTTATTTATTATCAAATATTAATGAAATACATGTCATAATATTATAATATATTTATAATATCATAAAGTATTTTTAATAACTTAAAATCACATTTATATGATTTTTAAACAATTAAATCAATTATCCGATAATTACTTTTAATATTAAAATATTAACATTTTCATGACAAAATATGAAAAGTTTTATTTTATAACTTAAAATATTTTTATAACACTTAAATTATTTTTATATGATTTATAAATCATTAATTCTATTTTTCCTTAAATTATTTAATATAGTTATTAAATAACTTAATCATCATTAATATTAATTAATCAATGAAATTCATCCTAAAATATTAAAAGTCACTTAAAATAACTTAAAATATTTTATTATACCATAATATTATTTTTCATGATTTTTCATGAATTAAAACTATTTTTAAATAATTTATTTAATATTGTAATTAAATAAATTAAATACCATTTATATTCCAAAAATATTCAATATTTATGAAATATACTCAAAATAATTAAAAACTATTTTTCAGACTTTAAAATAATTTTTCAGAATTTATTATGTATTTTTAATAATTAAAAACCGTTTTTATCTAATTTTAAATAATTTTTGAAAAATCAGAAAATAAATAATAATACAACCGTCGCTATAGGGCCCTATAGCGACAGAACCGTTGCTATAGGTGTTCTTGAGTGTTCTTGATGAAAACCAAGCACATCCTGTCAGACTACAAGGTTGCTAGTTTGACCGAAATTTAATCCATGTTACACTTGATTTCTGGGCTTGTAATTACTTTGATGTTGTAAAACAAATGTAATAATACAATTATAACCAAAGATAATGACCAAAACATATAATCACAGAGAGATCAAAGCAACCAAACTTTCTGACAACACTGTTCTTCATTTCTGGGTTTTCTAGAAAATGAAGAACAGTTGAGGGTACTAGTTTTCGATCGTCATAACTTGTATTATGTAACTTGTTTGGGTGAAATATTGGTTCAAAACTATATTAGTGATGTCAGGGTACAACAACATAACAACAGATTGGTCTAACAACAACACAAAATGCAGATTTCATCCGGTCAAATTACCTACCAGAGAACGGTTCTTGACTTTCTGAGTTTTCCAGAAATGGAACCTAGACAGTTGGTCAACCTATGTTTGACCGTGCATAAATTCCTTTCTGTTTATGACATGAGCAATATAAAGGCATGATAGTGTAGTGTGTATACCAGTCTACAAGATCAAAGTCACAAATTGCCCAAACTAACCAAACACAACAAGATTAAGAGCCTTGAAAAGCTTGTCAGACGAGTTCTGGGTTTCTGGGCTGCCCAGAACCCAGTTTTAGTGAACGGTCAACCTAGTTTGACTGCCTATATCCAGTGATCTAGAAATGATATGTCCATGATTCCAGTTCCAGATGGTAGTCTACATGGCATAGAATAGATCCAAATCATAAAACACGGAAAACGATTAACACATACAGATCTAGAGGCTCTGACATTAGCTTGTCAGACCTTATGTTTTGTTTTTTCCAGATTTCACAAAATGCTAGATTCGATGACTTTGATGTTATGGATCTGGGATTTAACAACCCAGATCACTAAAAGACACCTTATTACATATTTTTAACCAATCAATTACAACTTTTAACATCAAGTCAAAAGATTTTAAAAATTAGGGTTCTTATACCTTTGAGCATTGATTCATGAATCTGATCCTTTGCTGTTGATCATGGAGAGTTAGGGTTTGATATTGTTTCATCTCTTTACTCCATATCACACTAAATCCCGAATTTTTAGAGAGAGAAGGGTTAGGAGAAAAATGAAATTTAAAGTGAGCATGTCTCTCTCTAATCTATTTATTTGATATACATGCAATGCGTATGGCTGATAAATTGGCTGAGATAGCTGGTATTGGTCACATGCTATGCTTAGGGTTGGTCACCAACTCACACTAGGGCAAGACTTTTAAGCAATCTACTAAATAATGCAATAAGGGCATACTAGTCATTTTGATTTTATATTTAATTACATTCTTGTCAATTAGCCAAACTCTTAGGGTTTAGGGTTTGGGTTAGGGTTTAGGATTTGAACTATTTTAGGGTTTAGGGTTTAACCCTTAATTTTGCAATTTAATTTTCTAAGATTTCCGAATTTAGGTTTTTAAAATCGAAAATTAATATTTCTAAATTATAATTAGGATTTACTAATTATATTAAAATTTCTTAATTATAATTTAAATATGGCTAATTAGGATTAGTATTTCCTAATTAAAATTTCTAATTTAGCAATTAGGGTCAAATTATTCATTAGGGTTTATAACCCAAAATTAAGGTTTCTAATAGAAAAAATAATTTTCTTAAATTAGAAATTAAATTTCGTAATTAGATTAGGGTTTTCTAATTACTTAACTTAAAAATTAGGATTCGGGTTTCCTAATTAACACTACAATTATTAAACTAACAATCAGTCTTTCCCTAATTATAAATTAGGGTTCCTAAACCAGAAATTAGGGTTTTCTAACCAATTTGTTAAGATTAATCCTAATTATTGTTATAATTATTTACACTTACACCATTAAGTTCCCAATTTTGGGTTTCATACATCGAATTAAGGTTTTAAATTCCCGGAACTGAAATTAGGGTTTCAAAATCGATTTTAGGGTTTCTTATCCATTGCTTGGGTTTTCTAACTAAACCCTGACGTTCTTAATATATAATTAGGATTTGACACTGATAAAATTTATATGGTCAAACCTTGACCCTTAACCACATTCTGAACACATAAATGACCATATACACAGAAAGAACATATACACGTATACACTTAATCCTGAATAATTCACCTCAATCCTTCACAGAATTTTGAAATCCTCAAAATTCCTTCCCAAAAATATCATACGCACACACTTATTTTCTGTCTAGGTTCTAATATTGAACCTTAAATCAATTAATTATGATTTTAAAAATTTTCTAAATTCTCGGGTTGTCAGATTCACCCCTTCTTCTAAAAATTTTATCCCCGAAATTTACCTTACACCATACACCATACACCATACACCATACATACACCTCATCACATGCTACCCAATACACCACTCATAAGAGTAAACATTTTCAAATTTTGCTGAGGAGTCGGATAGACTATTTGTCTATCATTTTCGCAAAGGTTATACGAAAATTCATCTACAAATCGTCATAACTTACGAACACAAAGGGTGATTAGCCCGATATGCCCTGTACTGGCCAAGTACTACTTTTATCTGTTTCTCGTCACTGCCAAAGGCACAAAAATTCTACCTCAGTCTTATTGGATTCCGCACCAAAATAATTTGGTTTGTGAAATTTCTTTCAATGAACACTTAGAGTTTTCGTAAATATTTGTCTAGCTGAATCGAATAGCATAGACTCATATCAATAATTCAATTCAATCGAATTATTTAGGTGCAACCAAACCCCGTTGGCAAATTAAAAATTTTGAAAATATTTTCGAGAATGACGTCATGATGCCGTACTGTATTAACAGTTTGTTTGAAGATGCCGTCATTGCATGACTTTGTCATAACACATCATACAATAGTGGAACAACGATTTTAGATCAAATTCACACTAAGTATTCCTGTATTTACAATGCTATCACCTTTTTATCATCTCTGCACCAGGTTACATGGTACATGAGTGATAAATAAAATACATTTTGATATTTTAAATCATTTGCGTATAGCTAAAATAAGTAGCATAGACTATACTTTAAACCGTTTCAAAAATGATTACGAGTCTACATATTTTTTTTAAAATCACTTAGTGCGTATTTAGCTTGATGTCAAAATTTCGAAGTCTAGCATAGCTAGGAGTTTTGAAAAACTTATGTCTCCACTAATAATCATTTGCTTAACAATCTATCTGTTCTTATAATCCTCAATTCTCCATTTACACACAACTATACCCAGTTCGTCAAACCACACTTATGAGTTCATGAACTTGTCATAATCATATGAGTTTAAGAACTTGTCCTAGTCAGACCTTTGGTGTCCATTCGCTGAGAGGTTCATAAGCATTTCATATAACTATGAATCAAGAATGTCACATAAGTATGAATTTTAAGAACTCGTACTTAACCTTATTTTCTCTACTTATAACCTATCTATCTGTTATACACATGAGAAAGGAATCACTCTCTTAACATGCATATAGTAAATAAAGCGACACAAACATTTTATTGATTATCATTGTTTTTACACCAAGTACAATTCCCCGCCCATACAAGGAATCATACAATTTAGCTGCTGACATGAGTCCTCAATTGAAATTCCCACCTAATCTTAACTCCCTTCTCAATACGAATTTCATTCAACTCGTATTCATAATCTTTTCCTGAATCTGTACCAATTCGTAGTACCATTGACATACAGCAATCTTGCTGTAAACTTTCCAATCATTTGATTTATTATTCTCCCTGCTATGACCTTATCAGATCACGGGGTGATCTCATCGTATATATTACGATTCATTTCTGTATTATGATCGTTTTGTTTTATGATCTCCTATCCTTGAACCTTTAGTCTTTTAGACTATATCTATCCACCACCATTACTGTTCACCTTTATTATCAGAGTTAGGGGACTCTGTATCTTTTAACTCACCGACATTCGTCTTTGAATCTTACCGACACACTAACTCTATTTGAGTTAGTCCTTATCCTAATCACTGCGGTTATTAGTCTAAGGTATCACTACCCTAGGTTTATAACCAACAGCTCTGATACCAATTGTGACGTCCGCGAATCCGAGGTCCCGAATCACCGCGGATTCGGTTCGATCATTCTAACATTACTATTACTATTTTTGCGGAAGATATAAACATAAATTGTTTATACAATACATTCACACTATTCCCCAAGGTCGAGTAACCTTAACTTGACTTACAATAACATTGAAATACAACACTGTTACAAATCTAAATGCACATATATACTAAAGCTGGAACCGATCTTTAACCTTTCCTTGTATCCGATGCATTCGCCTTAATCTGCAATGTTATATCATGATATAGCAAGGGTAAGCATAAAAGTTGCCCATCAAGTTTAAATTCAATAATATAACGATATATCATGATTGAAAGAGTCAGAATAATAAGCTGGCTATAATTCAACAATATAATTGTGAATTAGCATGAACAAATTTATGACTAAACAAATATTATACATGAACAAATATATCTGGACCAACTAGTAATGAAGGTGATCAGCCTTTCATACCTGACTTATACATACAATATGTACAGAGTACAATTCATGGCAACCAGTAATGATTAACCATAAGCTTATCCGAATGAAACAACTCTTAGTAGAGTTAAGTAAAAATAAACTTGTCTGAACCGTTGATTACCGCTATGCAATTTATATCGCTTTATCCGATGACCTAATATTAGTAATATAGATCTCCAATATTAGAATAATATCATCATAATATAATATTATTATAAATATACACAGAACAACCTAAACATATAACACATAACCCTATCAGTCTACAACACACATAGGACTCGGTATCAAGTCAAACTATTGCAGTCTGAGTTGAACCTGACACAAATCTGACATCCCGACGGTCTAGTTAGACAAAATTTCGAGCTTAAGTTCAATTAAACTCTGGTTAAACACATAACCATTAACTTAAATAATTTTATTATCAGTTAAAATATTTTTCTAAGTCTTATAATAATTTTTAAAAAATTAGTATCATTTTTCTTGATTTTTTAATCATTAAAAACGTATTTAAATGAATTAAATACCACACAATTCTTTTATCATTAATATTTATTTATTATCAAATATTAATGAAATACATGTCATAATATTATAATATCACAAAGTATTTTTAATACCTTAAAATCACATTTATATGATTTTTAAACAATTAAATCTATTATCCGATAATTGCTTTTAATATTAAAATATTAACATTTTCATGACAAAATATCAAAAGTTATATTTTATAACTTAAAATATTTTTATAACACTTAAATCATTTTTATATGATTTATAAATCATTAATTCTATTTTTCCTTAAATTATTTAATATAGTTATTAAATAACTTAATTATCATTAATATTAATTAATTAATGAAATTCATCCTAAAATATTAAAAGTCACTTAAAATAACTTAAAATATTTTATTATACCATAATATTATTTTTCATGATTTTTCATGAATTAAAACTATTTTTAAATAATTTATTTAATATTGTAATTAAATAAATTAAATACCATTTATATTTCAAAAATATTAAATATTTATGAAATATACTGAAAATAATTAAAAACTATTTTTCAGACTTTAAAATAATTTTTCGAAATTTATTATGTATTTTTAATAATTAAAAATCGTTTTTATCTATTTTTAAATACTTTCCGGAAAATCAAAAAATAAATAATAATACAACTGTCGCTAAAGGGCCCTATAGCGACAGAACTGTCGCTATAGGTGTTCTTGAGTGTTCTTGATGAAAACCCAGCACATCCTGTCAGACTACAAGGTTGCTAGTTTGACCGGAATTTAATCCATGCTACACTTGATTTCTGGGCTTGTAATTACTTTGATGTTGTAGAACAAATGTAATAATACAATTATAAGCAAAGATAATGACCAAAACATATAATCACAGAGAGATCCAGAAAATGAAGAACAGTTGAGGGTACTAGTTTTCGATCGTCATAACTTGTATTATGTAACTTGTTTGGGTGAAATATTGGTTCAAAACTATATTAGTGATGTCAGGGTACAACAAAAAAACTACAGATTGGTCTAACAACAACACAAAATGCAGATTTCATCCGGTCAAACTACCTGCCAGAGAACGGTTCTTGACTTTCTGGGTTTTCCAGAAATGGAACCCAGACAGTTGGTCAACCTATGTTTGACCGTGCATAAATTCGTTTATGTTTATGACATGAGCAATATAAAGGCATGATAGTGTAGTCCGTATACTAGTCTACAAGATCAAAGTCACAAATTGCCCAAACTAACCAAACACAACAAGATTAAGAGCCTTGAAAAGCTTGTCAGACGAGTTCTGGGTTTCTGGGCTGCCCAGAGCCCAGTTTTCGTGAACGGTCAACCTAGTTTGACTGCCTATATCCAGTGATCTAGAAGTGATATGTCCATGATTCCAATTCCAGATGGTAGTCTACATGGCATAGAATAGATCCAAATCATAAAACTCAGAAAACGATTAACACATACAGATCTAGAGGCTCTGACATTAGCTTGTCAGACCTTATTTTTTGTTTTTTTTCATATTTCACAAAATGCTAGATTCGATGACTTTGATGTTATGGATCTGGGATTTAACAACCCAGATCACTAAAAGACACCTTATTACATATTTTTAACCAATCAATTACAACTTTTAACATCAAATCAAAAGATTTTAAAAATGAAGGTTCTTATACCTTTGAGCTTTGATTCATGAATCTGATCCTTTGATGCTGATCATGGAGAGTTAGGGTTTGATATTGTTTCATCTCCTTACTCTATATCACACTAAATCCCGAATTTTTAGAGAGAGAAGGGTTAGGAGAAAACTGAAATTTAAAGTGAGCATGTCTCTCTCTCTCTCTCTCTAATCTATTTATTTGATATACATGCAATGCACATGGCTGATAAATTGGCTGAGATAGCTGGTATTGGTCACATGCTATGCTTAGGGTTGGTCACCAACTCACACTAGGGCAAGACTTGTAAGCAATCTACTAAATAATGCAATAAGGGCATACTAATCATTTTGATTTTATATTTAATGGCATTCTTGTCAATTAGCCAAACTTTTAGGGTTAGGGTTAGGGTTAGGGGTTAGGGTTTGAACTATTTTAGGATTTAAGGTTTAACCCTTAACTTTGCAATTTAATTTTCTAAGATTTCCGAATTTAGGTTTTAAAAATCGAAAATTAATATTTCTAAATTATAATTAGGATTTACTAATTATATTAAAATTTTCTTAATCATAATTTAAATATGGCTAATTAGGATTAGTATTTCCTAATTAAAATTACTAATTTAGCAATTAGGGTCAAATTATTCATTAGGGTTTGTAACCCAAAATTAGGGTTTCTAATAAAAAAAATAATTTTCTTAAATTAGAAATTAAATTTCGTAATTAGATTAGGGTTTTCTAATTACTTAACTTGAAAATTAGGATTCGAGTTTCCTAATTAACACTACAATTATTAAACTAACAATTAGTCTTTCCCTAATTACAAATTAGGGTTCCTAAACTAGAAATTAGGGTTTTCTAACTAATTTGTTAAGATTAACCCTAATTAATGTTATAATTATTTACACTTACGCCATTAAGTTCCCAATTTAGGATTTTATACAACGAATTAAGGTTTCAAATTCACGGAACTGAAATTAGGGTTTCAAAACCGATTTTAGGGTTTCTTATCCATTGCTAGGGTTTTCTAACTGAACGCTGACGTTCTTAATATATAATTAGGATTTGACACTGATAAAATTTATATGGTCAAACCTTGACCCTTAACCACATTCTGAACACATAAATGACCATATACACAGAAAGAACATATTCACGTATACACTTAATCCTGAATAATTCACCTAAATCCTTTACAGAATTTTGAAATCCTCAAAATTCCTTCCCAAAAATATCATACGCATACACTTATTTTCTGTCTTGGTTCTATTATTGAACCTTAAATCGATTAATTATGATTTTAAAAATTTTCTAAATTTTCGGGTTGTCACATTAGTGGTCACGACAGTTTGTCGACCGAGAACACACAAGTGCTCATACACCTCTTTTGAGGTATGTACAAACATATCCTCTCTAGATCCACCCGATAAGCAATAGAACAGAGAAGAACATCCAAGCTAGGTGATAATCCTACACATGTCTATGTGAATTAACCGTAACAAGGATTTAAAGCTTAAGTTCTCAATTAGGTCACACGTGGTGCACAAATATATGTCTATTCTATAAACAACTTATGCAGTCGAAACAAGTCGACAACTCAGAATCACATGCCAATATATTACGGTGTAAATCTACAATCCCTCTTTCAAAATCATATAGATTACCAAAATCATCACTAATTTCTTAGCAAGAATCATAAAGCATGAATATATTAAACCAAACCATATGGTGCCAACCAAAGAGATAAGACATTCAATTCAAAATAACAAAGGGTTCCATTATAACCTTAGAGCCAATAATTAGTTCAAGGCTCTTGAGCAAAATATAAGTACCAATAAAGACAACATTTATGGATTACGAAATCAAAAGAAACAAATGGATAAGAATAAACTCTATCAAGGCTCTCCAGTCTCCAAGAGTTCCATTCCATTCAAGCTTTCCACTCCATGTTGCTTATTGATCTTGAGCTCCAAGGATTTCCAAGCATTTCCCTAATCTAAACTAAACTATATTTACAAACATTACCTAAGAGAAAATGAGAAAGAAATTACAAGGGAGAGAGAGATTATCCCAGATGGGGAGATATCCGATACTCTGTAAGGAGGCTCACTTTTCATATATATATATATATATATATATATATATATATATATATATATATTATTCATGCTATCCAGTTAGACGACGACGACAATCCCATCTTTGATGAAGATGTTGGTATTGGTTCGCCGGATGGAGTCAACACATTAATATTCACTATTATTAAACACTTCGTTGGAACTCCCAGTAACATTACTGAGAGAATCCATAATCAGCTTAGTAACCTCACTTGATATATATATATATATATATATATATATATATATATATATATATATATATCAGTCTCCCCTTTAAGCTAGGTCAAATCTAGCTCTTTATTACCTGGGAACCAGAGGTGGCGCTGCGACACAGAGAGTAAGGCTTAGGGTGGCGCTGCAGCGCCACGTCAGCACCAAAAAGACCAAAGGTCGCGCTGCAGCGCCAGTCTATGAGGGAACTGGGGTGCTGCAACGCCATACTGACGTCATCATTGACCATATTTAAGCTTGGCATTGGCCCTGCAGCGCCAATGTAGGGAAATTGACAATTTTGCCCCCTGAAAGCTGGAAAAGACCTGATAGGCCCTTCAACACATCGGTTAAGTAAAATAATATAAAAGCTATATATAATCTACGAAGATCAAGCAACTATATAAGCAATAAAGGATCTGATTCGTGGGTATAAATCTCACTCATCATCTATCATATGCCAATTGTTTGGTTCGAATTCAAAGGTAAGCCTGAGTATGAATAAACAAATGTATTTTTTTTAATATACAAATCAAATTTTAAAAAAAACAAATGTATTTTTCGTCGTTTATTCATTGGGCACACGAGGTTGCCAAAGCTTAAACGTAAATACATTTAACGGATGAGTGTTGATCAACATAAGTTACTATAATCTTATCACCTAGAAGTGCTCATAAGTTATATCGGATGTGCAATATTAGTGTCAGGATGTCCTTTCAAGAATGAAAACAAAATGAGAATGTTCATGGTCTTTTGACGTCCTCATAATTCTTAAGTTACTGTAGGTACTTTGGAATTTTTTTAAGAGAATGAAAAGTGCTATTTCGATTGTTCATAGTATTTCATAACTATTTGTTCAGTTATTGAAGATCATTCATATGATTCTTGATTTTGTGGTTGCTTATATATTGTTAGACTTGCTGAGCTAGTTATTCTCACTTCTTGCTTGAATTATATGTGACACCCCCAAATCCCGGTACTTCATTACCTCAAGATTTGGTGTTCACTTAATCAAAACATTCATATATAACTACCCAATCATAATAAAATTGAATAATAAAACCTGCCCATACAACATTACATTAATAAAAATCTCCCAGGTTATCTAACCTTTATATACAATCATTCAAATGCAGAAAATAAATAAACTTCATTACAATTTATTCAAACTAAAGTCTGATACTAAAATGTCAAATGATTACAAGTCTTCAGTACTTGTTCATCTTTCCCGTTCCCTTACTGGTGCTAGGTACGTCGACCTTCTCAACTTTAGCTGTAATATTTATATAAGCAAGAGTGAACAAACAAAGCTCACTTGAAATAACAATGAACAAAATCTTTACAACCACTGCCAAATAATAAGCTCAATAGAACTGAACAATATGTTCTATTAACATTCTGAAGTATGCTATTGAGGGTCTAATGACCACGAACCATGTCCACAGTTATAAGTACTCTTTCAACTTAAACTTTAACAGTCATGAGACTATAAGGACTCCACGTACTTAGGGGGATCAACCCTTCGTACAATGTATTGTGCACAAACAATTCAACGCTAAGCGTAAACCCCTAATAATAGGGTTGTTCATCTCAATATTTAGATTTCAAGTCCGTACCAAAGTATATTTGGTTTGGATACATTTCAAGGTAATTTAGAATTTAACGAACATCAACTAAGGATTAGTTGAATAAAAAAGTAATCACATTATGCTATGGAATAAATCATAACTAAATTAACATTGTACATTAAAGTTATGCTTTAGGAATAATCTAATAGCATAAATATTGAATAACTATCACATACCTTGCTTGAACAACATTAAGCCAAGGTTATTTAGAATTGAATACTAAGCATGCATAACGAATAACAATTTGAACAATAAAAACTATTCAACATCAGTATATCAGATTATATAAACTTGCATGCTAATTAATAAGTTAAAGACAAGAATAACTTGCTTAACATCAAAATAAGGTTTAAAAAACTTGCATCATCATGAACAAACTAAACACAAGAGCTTACGAAATTACAGTTGAAATAGGACAAGTAAACTTGCATAATAATAAACAAACTAGCTCAACGAAAGTGTAGAGTTAGAAAACTTGCTTAATGTAAAAAGATAGGTTTAGAAACTTGCCTCGAGCGTAAGCTATAATATTAAACTCACGTTCACCTACATATAGGTTTAGAACCACCATCTATTAGATATATTAACATTCACGTTCCAACATAACACACATTTCTAGTTAGACTTATTATTTTAGCACAAGTCTTAAGCTACCATACAAATATCAGAAATTACAACTGTTAACCTTCACAACACCTATTTACTATTCATCATGCTCACTAAGTTCTAATATACCACGTTCATCACTTACTAACCATTTGAAATTTTGAAACTACTAACCCCATAGCACGATTTTGTTTTAACTATATTATTACATGTTTATTATACTAACACATCAATAGCCCAAAATATGTCGCTACCCCTGAACTGCAGCAGTAGTAGAAATCTCTGCCTCAGATTAGTGTATGGCACAGCTGCGCCATACACAGACTTAGAACTGGCACAGCTACTCAGTTTTTAGCCTTGGCACCAGCGCAGCTGCGCTGGTGCGCAGACATAAACAGAGACAACTATGAACAGTAGCCGACTTTAGCCCAACAAACACGAATTTCACCCACCAAACAGTAATATTAACACGTACAAATGGTATAGAACTATCACAAACACATTTGTTAACATATTCCTCAATATAGAACAATTTAACAACAATTATACTAGTTTAATTTCTCAAAATTCTCATTTTCATATAAAACTCAATTTTTTTTTGACATTCTTCCCAAAAATTAACACTGTGATTTCAATTCTTCACCAAATTACTTCGTTCAAACTACATTATCTTCGTTTCTTAATGAACTAGCGTAAACAAGCTTCAATTTGTAGTTTAACATACGAATTGACCATCAAAATTGATACTTACACAAACCACATAAGAAAATATTCATACGAACACACACTGTCATTATTTTTCTACTGTTATCCGAAATTAGCATGCAATTTCCTTGTTTAAACATAAACTCTAGCATTATATCACATATAACCACCATAATTTAGTTACATAACAATAATTTTGAAAGAATTAGAATTCACAGAACATAAATAAAATTTTGCCGTAAAACTCATATATATATATATATATATATATATATATATAATGTTAAAGCTATGAATGATACATTCAATTAGCTTGATAATCCTTACTAACACCACTGCAATTTCTTTGAATTCACAGACTTTCTCTCAATCTCTCTCAATTCTCTCTTAGCTTCTCTCTGAAATTCTCAGTTTAGCAAATGGCCAAAACCTAACTGATAAACCTTATACGTAAAACAAAATAAAACTGATATGGCCTTAACTCACATATTAAGTATATCAGTTACTACATACAACGTATATGTTATAAATATATTATATTTATTATTTAATTTAATTTATTTATATTATTTAAATTTAAAAATTAAAAAAATCTAAAAGCCACAAGGCTTTATTTGGCAAAACCCTTTAAAATTTAAAGACTTAATATATTTAAGCCTTGTTTGGTCATAACTAAATTAAACTCTTTTAATTATTTTAATAAACAATTTAGTTTATAATTTATAATCACATATTATTTATTTGGATATCCATATCCAACATTAATCAAATAAATTAGTTACACACTATATCTTAATTAAATATACCATTTAAACAAATAAAACAAAATTATAATTTCATTATAATTTTATTTAATAATTTAATATACCATTTAAATTATTAACTCAACACAACAATATAAGAACTTATGTTATATTACAACTCTCTAAATTATAAATTAATTTAATTTAGAATATTATCTAATAAATTTAATTCATAAATATTTACTAATAATAACCACATCAATAAAATATTTATTTTATCAATTTCAATAATAAACACATCAAATAAATATTTATATACTTCAATAAACATTTAATATTACAATTTAAAATTCTGGATTGTTACATTATATGATTGCAGCTAAGAACGAACGGACCGAAGGTTCTGGTAAAGATAAGGGCAAAGCCAAGATGGATAAATAGATTATCCTGTAATAGACTAGTATATTTGTATGAACTTATACTATGACAATGAATGATGTAATGGTTAACAAAACCTGGGAAGGGTTTATTATTATTATTGTAATAAGAATTTAGTAATTGTATTCATATTAAAGTTGTTCTCATTGGAATGAATGTATAGTTAGTAGTACTGTGTAGCACCATATCTGTGGGTTGAAGTACCCGAATTTGGGGGCTTCACAGGTTGGTATCAGAGCTGTATGTTATAAAACATAATGGGGAAAAACCTTAGGCTATAACCCTGGTAATAGTAGAAGGAGTCAGAAGTGAATGAATTCAAATAGAGTTCTTAAGTAATGTAGTGAGGAGACTCATTGTAGAAAGAGTTAAAAGATAGAAATTAACCTTAAATGAAATAAATGTGATTTTGTGCTTATAATATTTTGTATTATGTACTAATCAACATGTTATGTGTTATTGTAGATGTCAATCGATTGCTCTATGTATAGGGATATACATGTGGTGAGTGAGGAGTCAATAAACATTGATGAGTAGTTTTTTACCTACAACTTATCTTTATTTAGCTTGTTATATTGTTAGTTTTTTGATTATTTCATGTTAATTTTGATGGGGTTTTGTTCTTGATTGTAGGATAATAAATGAGCTCATCAAGATGCTAGCATTGGAAAGTAATTCAATCAATTTTAGACCTTCTGCATGACCGGCGTGGGGCGCGCCATGATGACAAGCAAAGCGGCGCGGGGTGCGCTGCGAATTGAGAAGTTACTGCATGAACGGCGCGGGCCGCGCTGTCCTAATACTAAACTCGGCACGGGGCGCGCCAGTACGGGTCAGGAGCTGGCTATTTTTATTGTGCTGGAATTTAAGTTGCGATGGGAGATATAATTTCTTGATGTAATATGCTTATATTAGGAGTGTGTTGAAGAGGTTATTTCATGTTAATTGGGATTCTATGTTTACAAACTTGTTGGGTTTGATTAGGAGTTTGATTTCCATTAGAATTCCTATGTGATGAGTTAGAGATGGATTAGAATTGGTGGTGTTGGACCTGAAGTGAATAAAATTTATGCTATGTGTTGGAGATGGGATATACACACTTAGAGAGCTAGAATTGAAAGGGAGAGCTTGGAGGAACGAAGAAGAGAAGTGATTTTCACGAAGATTACAGATTTGAAGGGCGAGAAGGGTGGTGTATTACTATTCTCCTTTAATTTCAATTTGTGTAATCAGGATGATGATTTCTTTTATTTATTCAGTATTTAATTCATTAGTTATGAACTAAATTCTTTATTAGGCTTCTAACAGATTTTTCAATGGAACGATGGTTATGTAATTTTGATTTTCATTTTAATAAGCTATTTCTCAGTTTATCTATATTGATTTGTGTTTGAATCTATAAATTGCTTGATCACCAATTTTATGTGGACTTGTATGAACTCGAGAGATGAAATACGAGTCTAGACGTAGTCAATATAGCATGTGTTCTTGAATTCTGTGAATGAATGGAATCTTGATGTATGTTAAGGTAGAAATATGCCTGGCATCACATGTAATCGGATAGAGAACTTGAATTTAAACCTTCTTTAATTATAATTCACATAGAGATATAGTGAGTTAGTTAATTAAGGTATTTAACTTAATTCTATCTAAATTGTGGATTTGAGTTAATGTGGTATTAGTGCATCGAGAGGTGGTTAGTTTTACTTGAGTTTTCTTGATTAATAAACTGGGATAGTGAATTAAACTGGAATAAGGTGTAATAATCAAAGTGATGCTTAGAGTGAAGTTGTAAGCCTTATTCTCCAATATCTGTTTGAAGATTCAGTTTTTAGAGTTGTTAATTGTTTGGAAATTTTAGTATTTTTAATATTTTTAGTTATAATTCTGAAATTGATTAGTTTAATAAAATTTGGATTAATAGGAAATTGGTAATTGTGAGAGTTAATTTCTTGCTAGTCTCTGTGGGAACGATACTTAACTTATCACTTTATTACTTGTTGACCATGTATACTTGCGTGTTATGCGTAATTAGAAATTAACCAACAAGTTTTTGGCTCCATTACCTGGGAATTTAGTATAGAATTAATAATTTTGTAATATCAATTTAATTAATCCAATTTTATTTAAACAAATTTTTTTTTTGTTCTTTCTATTTCAGGTTCTTAAAGTCGATTCATGCAAACTCGGTCCAAAAACCCAGACTTGCTGTGTAACAATTTGAAATTTTAAATTGTAATAATAAATATTTATTGAATTATATAAATGTTTATTTGATGTATTTATTGTTGAAATTGATGAAATAAATATTTTACTGATGTGGGTATTATTAGTAAATATTTATGAATTAAATTTATTAGATAATATTCTAAATTAAATTAATTTATAATTTAGAGAGTTGTAATATAAAATGAGATGTTATATTGTTGTGTTGATTTAATAATTTAAATGGTATATTAAATTATTAAATAAAATTATAATAAAATTATAATTTTGTGTTATTTGTTTAAATGGTATATTTAATTAAAATATAGTGTGTAATTAATTTATTGATTAATGTTGGATATGGAAATCCAAATAACTTATATGTGATTATAAATTATAAACTAAATTGTTTATTAGAATAATTAAAGTAGTTTTAAATTGATTTAACCCAAACAAGGCTTAAATATATTAAGTCTTTAATTTTAAAGAGTTTTGCCAAACAAAGCCTTATGACTTTTGAATTTTTAAATTTTGAATTATAATAAAATAAATTAATTAATAAATATAATATATTTATAATATATACGTTTATTATGTAATTGATATTACAATTAGTATGTGTATTAAGATTTATCAGTTTTAATTTTACGCTTGGCCATATCAGTTTTCTTTACACATACTTGGCTAAGTCTGAGAGTTCAGAGAATTGAGAATTGAGAGAGATTGAGAGAAAACCTAAGGATTACCAAGTAGTTTTAGTGGTTTAGCAAAGATTGTCTGAGCAATTTGAATGTATGTTCCATAATCTCTATATTATATACACACACACACATATATATATTATATATATGTGTGTGTGTGTGTGTGTGTGTGTGTGTGTGTGTGTGTGTGTGTGTATGGGTTTTTACGGCATAAAATCTTATATTCTGTGAAATCAAATTGTTGAATGGTGGATATATATAGTTGGTAATTATAATTTTACGTGTTAACCATGATAAGAGTTTGTGTTTAAACAAGAATTGTATGCTAATTTTTGTATTATAGTAGAAAAAGTAATGACAGTATATGTTTTCTCATATGTTTTGTAAAAGTACAAGTTATGATGGTCAATTAGTATAATAAACTGTAAATTGAAGCTTGTTTATGATAGTTCATTAAGAAAACAAAGATAATGTAACTTGAACGAAGTGATTTGGTGAGGAATTGAAATCACAATGTTAATTTTTGTGAAGAAACTCAAAAATAGAGTTTTTATATGAAAACATGGAAATTGAGGAATTAAACTAGTTTAAGTTGTTGTTAAATTGTACTATTTGGTTAAATATGTTAGCAAACATGCTTGTGATAGTCTATACCAATTGTATGTGTTAATATTACTGTTTGGTGGTTGAAATTCATGTTTGTTGGGCTAAAAAAACAGCTATTGTTCACTGCTGTCTCTGGTTCTGTCTGTGTACGGCGCAGCTGCGCCGGTGCCAAGGCCAGAAACGGCGCAGCTGCGCCGGTTCCAGGCTTGTGTATGGCGCAGCTGCGCCATACCCTATCCTGAGCCAGTGAGTTCTGTTGTTACTGCAGACCTGAGATAGCAACATAACATGGTTTAAGGTTATATTAACATTTCAAATGTGTAATGGCGAGGTTAAAACAATATAGTGAAATGTGGTTAGTAATTCAAATGTTATAAGAAGTTAGTAAACTATGAAAATGACATGTTGTGATTTATTAAGCATGATGAATAGTAAATAGATGTTGTGAAGGTTAACACTTATGAATTTCTGATATTTGTATAGTAGCATAAGACTTGTGCTAAAATAATAAGTCTAACTAGAAATACGTGTTGTGTTGGAACGTGAATGTTAATATATCTAATAGATAGTGGTTCTAAACCTATATGTAGGTGAACGTGAGTTTAATATTATAGCTTACACTCGAGTCAAGTTTCTAAACTTATCTTTTTACATTGAGCAAGTTCTTTAATTCTACTTTTACAATTGAGCAAGTTTTCTATGCATGCTTAGTACTCAATTCTAAATAACCTTGGCTTAATATTATTCAAGCAAGGTACGTTATGATTATTCGATGTTTATGATGTTAGTTTATTCCTAAAGCATGATCTTAATCTACAATGTCGATTCAGTTATGATTATTCCATAGCACGATGTTATCAATATTGTATTCAACTAATCCTTAGTTGATGACCGTTGAATTCTAAATTACCCTTGAAATGTATTCAAACCAAACTTTCTTTGGTGCGGACTTATACTCTAAATACTGAGATGAACAACCATATTATTACGCTTAGCGTTGAAATGTTTGTGCACAATACATTGTACGAAGGGCTGATCCCCCTAAGTACGAGGAGTTCTTATAGTCTTATGACTGTTAAAGTTAAAGTTGAAAGATTAATTACAACCGTGGACATAGTTCGTGGTCTTATGACCCTCATATATATATATTTCATATTTTGATTCCTGTCTTTCTTTATTATTGATAGAGTACTGCTCAGTTTTGATGAGCCTATTCATTAGCAGTTATCATTATCTTGTTTATTCATTGTTATATCTAGTGAGCATTAGTTTTGCTCACTTTTACATAAATATAGTTATTGCAGCTAAAGTTGAAAAGGTAGATGAAGACTTGTAATTTTATCTAATGTTATTGTGACGCCCCCAAAACAGGTATACATCACCCATTTTGAGTCGTAAAAACATGGTACATAAACAACTACAACTTTATTTATACCATTGTCGTGCAAAATACGAAAATACACAAACTGTGAGTTAAAATACAAATATTATCATCTAGATAATATCCACACTCAAATAAGTCCTCATTACAATTATTGATACACTATTTTACAAAATAGTGAGGACTACTAAAACAACTTCTAGAACCATCATTACACACCCCGATTAGTACTCGTTACATTCTCACCTCCTGAGAAGAAAAATAGAACAAAAAGGAAAAGGGTGAGCTCAACTAGCCCAGTAAAGAATATTATGACTAAGATAATATAGAACAAATTATCGTTAGTCCTCAACAGGGAAAAATATAATAGAATACAATAGACAACAAATTTTAAATCAATATTCGTAGCGGAAATAATAATTCATTAGAAGAGTTAAGTAGAGAATGAAATCTACTATCTTCTATATATGAATTTAAAAGTTCATCGTCATTATTTTATCCCTGTAACATCAATCAATATATATATATATATATATATATATATATATATATATATATATATATATATCTGGAATCAAATATTCATTTTTGCACTACAGGCCAAAGATATTCATCAGTTGGTCATGTTCATCTTAACACCTATTCATCTTTGCACTACGGGCCAAAGATATTCATCAGAAAATTATTCATCTTTGCACTACAGGCCAAAGATATTCAGTAATATCATCATTTAGGACTGAGGATGATGAAAAATAATTTTAAGAAAGCGAATCCAGTGAGATAAAAGGACAAGGATTAAGGATTCGTATTTTAGTTCATCCATGTTCAAAAATACTCCATAATAAACTATTGTGAAGCAAAATTCAAGAATGAAGATCAAAACATGGATACAATCAAAACTAGTAATCATAATAACAACTTGGACAAAGAACGAAAATTTTATTTTTCGGTGAATAGTGCCGTATACGTGAATAGTGTCGTATACATGAATAGTAATCTCGACACAAAAAGACAAGAATTTCACAAGAAAAATCTTACCAATATTCCGGCATAATGATATTGAAAGAATAATATCATTTATAAAAGAAAATAACATCCCTTACCTCGAAAAGACAATACTTCTGACTGGAATACTGGATATAGTGCTGAAGGAACTTGCACCGTATAGCAATGCTCAAAGTATCAAAATACTCACAAGAATACGCTTGATGATATAGAGAGAGAAAACTTTAGTTTCTGGTGTGATTTTCAATTCTAACCTAAGCACCCTATTTATAAAAAAATGCTTAGAACACCAAAGCAGAAAATTTAATAAAATATTAATATATTATAAAAGTTTTCACGCCCACCTCTTGACATCTGAAATCAGCATGTTTACAACATTTATGGGGCCCACCAAAACAATAAAGCGTTTTTCTTATAAAAAAAACTTCAAAAATCAATTATTCCGGAACTTCAATATTTCATAATAAATAGCCCTTTTATCAGAAAAATTCAAATCTTATGTCCTTCCATAGGAAATTCTATTTTCTACAACTTTGTAATTTAAGTTTTTTCAAATTCCAAACAAAAATTGACCGAAATTCATATACGGATGATTTTACAGGCTATAATCAAATTTCAGTCAAGAAATAGGGCTCACGAACATGTTTAACTTGTTTTAAACATTTTTTGTAACTAAAATACTCTTCCTCCTCATTTATTCATATATCACACATTCTTTGTAAAACATCACCATTATTATATTATTATAATATAATAATATATTTAAATGAATTATTTTATCAGGAAAGATAAAATATCAATTTTCAACAATTGTCACATTAAAAATTTTCTCCATCTATATCCACATAAAATGAATATTTTTCTTATCATATAAATCAATAATTAATTATTCACAAATAATATTACAGAATCAAAATACTGACAACCAGGCCGTTCCCATGAAAGAGGGGGTTTTCCAATAAGAATTTATCCTTACTGGCGCGCAATTAGATGACCAAACCTCTCCTTAGACAAAACTTTCTAGACATTGCCAATAATGTTATCTAATAATATTATTCAAATAATACGAATTATTGATCTGATAATAGAAAATAATGTGTAGTGACAATTATTGAAACAACAATAATATAAAATATCAATGTAGCAATTATTGAATCAATAAAATAAAATATTGAACAGTAATTACTATAACAATTATTGAATAGTGCATTCTTACATAAGAATCAATAATTGGTACAATACCGTGTGCTACTGTGCAATAACGCGTATTACTGTATTTTAACCACCAGGTATTCCAACAGTGTTAACGGTAACAACTACGCCGTTATTTATACTTGTCGTTTTCTTCATCCAATCGCTTTTCGTTATGGGGCCCACACAAGGCTGCACCGTCGTACGAATATTCTCCGACAGTAAGAATATTCCATGACCAAACGAATATTCCCCGACAACAATGAATATATTATAACCACTTGCTTATTTGAAATATTTGCGCATTTTATCCATAACTAACCACATTAATCAAATCAATCCTTACTATTTCAAAATAATAAATAGAGGAAATTCAATTTCATTAATGATAAGTTGGGGTCTTACAACCTCCCCTCCTTATGAAATTTCGTCCTCGAAATTGACGTATGTACCTGGTGTTTCGAAAAGGTAAGAATACCTCACTTTCATTTTCGTTTCCAACTCCCAAGTCATTTCCTCAATTGCATGGTTCCTCCATAAAACCTTAACTTGTGGTATAACCTTGGTGCGTAGGACATGCTCCTTCCTATCCAAGATCTTGACAGGTACCTCCTCTTACGTTAAATCTTCGGCTATCTCATCTGGTTCTAACTCAATAATGTGGTTGGGGTCTTTCACATATTTACGAAGCACAGATATGTGAAAAACATTATGAACACGAGACATGCTTGGAGGTAACGCGAGTCTATAGGCCACATTTCCTACTCGATTAAGAATTTGAAATGGACCAATAAATCGTGGATTGAGCTTTTCTCTCTTCCCAAATCTTGTAACTCCCTTCCATGGAGCAACACGCAACAATACATGATCCCCAATATTAAATTCTATGTCCATTCGATGAAGATCCGCATAACTCTTTTGTCGATGATGTGCCGTTTGTATACGTTGTTAGATCATTTGGATCTTTTCTGTAGTTATACGTACCAACTCTGGTCCCAACAATGTTGCTTCACCCATCTCGTCCCAACATACTGGAGAGCGACACTTTCGTCCATACAATGCTTCAAATGGAGCCACACCTATGCTTGCTTGATAACTGTTGTTGTAAGAGAATTCCACCAATGGTAAATACTTATCCCAACTCCCATTGAAGTCTAGGACACAGAGTCTTAATAGATCTTCAAGAGTTTGAATAGTCCTCTCTGATTGTCCTTCCGTTTGAGGATGATATGCCGAACTGAATCGTAAATCCATGCCCAAAGCTTTTTGCAAGCTAAACCAAAATCGTGAAGTGAATCTTGGGTCACGATCCGAAACTATGGATACTGGCATACCATGCAACCTCACAATCTCATTCACGTACATAAGAGCAAGACGTTCAAGGTAATAAGTCTCCCGTATCGGCAAGAAATGAGCAGACTTAGTTAATCTATCAACAATAACCAAAATCGCATCTATATCTTGAGAAACCTTGGGAAGACCCGTAACGAAATCCATGGTAACGTGTTCCCACTTCCATTTCGGAATCTTAAGTAGTAGCAATGGACCCTTTGGCACTTGATGCTCCGCCTTTACACGTTAACAAGTTAAACACCTCGAGATAAACTTTGCGATCTCTCTCTTCATATTGTTCCACCAAAATGTATGTCGAAGATCACGATACATTTTGGTACTTCCATGATGGATTGCAAACGGTGTGTTGTGTGCCTCCATCATGATTCTATGTTTCAAATCAGAGTCATTAGGAACACAAAGTCTGGAGTGGACTCGAAGTATTCCTTCTTCATCGATTCTTGATTCTGGAATAGCACCTTCTTGTACTTTTTTCTTCATACGCATCAGCTCCGAGTCTGTGGCTTGAGCATCTTTAACTTTATCGATTAAAGTTGGTTATATGCGTATACTTGACATCATCGCATGGGTCCCCGGAGTCTTGAATTCTATCTTCATCTTTTGTAAATCACACAAAATGGGCCTTTGTGTTGACAACATCGCACTCGTTCCCGCATATAATCTTCTACTCAACGCGGCACCTACCACATTCACTTTTCCAGGATGGTATTGAATGGTATAGTCGTAGTCTTTCAACAGCTCAAGCCAACGTCGTTGCCGCATGTTGAGTTCCTTTTGGGTGAAGAAATATTTGAGGCTTTTATGGTCTGAATATATCTCCACTTTCTCTCCATATAGATAGTGCCTCCAGATTTTCAACGCAAAAACGACTGCTGCCAACTCTAGATCATGAGTAGGGTAATTCCTCTCATATTCTTTGAGTTGTCACGAGGCATAAGCTATGACCTTCCCATGTTGCATGAGAATACATCCTAACCCTTTGCCTGAAGCATCGCTGTAGATAACAAATCAATCTGAACCAGATGGCATTGTCAGAACAGGTGCCGAAATGAGACTTCTCTTGAGCTCTTGAAAACTCTTCTCGCATTCCTCGCTCCATACGAATTTTGTATCCTTCTGAGTCAGCTGAGTTAACGGAGTAGTGATTCAAGAAAATCCTTCTACGAATCTCCGATAATAACCAGATAAGCCCAGAAAGCTACGTACTTCGGTCACTGACTTCGGTTGCTCCCAAGTTTGTATTGCTTCAATCTTCACCGGGTCAACAGATACTCAATGTTTTGACACCATGTGCCTAAGGAATGCTACTTCCTCAAGCCAGAACTCGCATTTCTTTAACTTGGGATATAGCTTGTTTTCACGAAGCCTTTGGAGTACCAGCTTCAAATGGTGCTCATGATCTTCACGACTTTTGGAATATATGAGGATGTCATCAATAAAGACAACAACGAATTGATCCAAATATTCCTTGAATACTCGGTTCATCATATCCATAAAAGCCGCAGGAGCATTAGTCAATCCAAAAGACATGACTAGGAATTCATAATGCCCGTACCGAGTTCTGAAGGCAGTCTTCGGAATATCATCAGTTCTAATCTTCAGCTGATGATATCCAGAACGAAGATCGATCGTTGAAAAGAATTGTGCTCCTTGTAACTGGTCAAACAGGTCATCAATATGAGGTAGCGGATACATATTCTTGATGGTGACACGGTTCAATTCTCGATAGTCAATACAAAGTCGCATACTCCAGTCTTTCTTCTTTACAAATAAAACAGGAGCACCCCAAGAAGATGTGCTAGGATGAATGAAACCGATGTTTAACAACTCCTGTAGTTGGACCTTTAACTCCTGAAGTTCAATAGGAGCCATTCGATATGGGGTTTTAGAAATGGGCTTTGTACCAGGTTCAAGATCAATAGAGAATTCAACTTCACGTTCTGGGGGTAGACCGGGAAGTTCTTCAGGAAATTCACTAATAACAGAAATATTATTCAAATCTGATGTGTCTTTATTCAAATCCATAACATGGGCTAAGAAAGCTTGACATCCATTTTTCAATAAATGAATGGTTTTATGGCTTGATATGACAGTGATTGATTTTAGTGGTTTAGTTGCTTGAATTCGCATAACAGGTTGGTTAGTAATATGAAATCTAACAACCTTACGAAAACAATCAATTTTGGCATGATGAGTAGTTAACCAATCAATCCCTAAAATCACATCAAAAGCAAGTATCTTTAAAGAAATAAGATCAACATGTAATGTGATGGTGCCAACTTGGATCAAACAATATATATAAACAGTGGATGTAATGAAGGTTTCTCCTAACGGAGTCTCCACAGATAAGTCAAAGTCTAATTTCTCTATAGTCAAGTTTAAACATTGAGCACAAGCAGGAGAGATAAAAGAATGGGTAGAACCGGTATCTAGTAAGGTATACACTTCGGAAGAATTTATGATTATCTTACCCATGGTCACCTCGTTTGGGTTCCTCGCATTTTGACCAGTCACGAAAAATGCTCTTCCAAGAACCGTTGACTTTGACTTTTCTGGGACGGCCTTTTGAGTCACCATCCCTGCTGGACTTGATTTTGCTACAGTACAATCTCGAGTGATATGTCCTTCCTTTCAACAATTATAATATACTTTGAACTGTTGTGGATAGTTTGGGCTGATATGTCTCTCTTTCCCGCATTTATAACATACGACTGGTTGTCGTTCTCCTCCCTTAGAACCAGTTGCTGCTGGTGCTGACGTCTTCACATTGTCATTGTTGAATCTCCTCTTTTTAAAATCTCCTCCCGACTTACTTCTTCTATTATCATGGCCACGATTACCACCAGAGTGGTTACCGCTTTTGTCCAAATTTTTCTTTCCCCGCTGGTTATCGTTGCTCCGATGATTGCTATCACCGGTATGACCCTGGTTGTGGTCCCTCGGTTGAACGTACTCGTTATCTTACTCTAATAATTGAGCCCTGTTGACAACATCTGAATATAGAGAAAATTTATGAGAAATGAGATACTGACGTATGTCGGGTTTTAAACCTCTGAGAAACATCCGCGTCATACGTTCCTCATTCTCCACCAAATGAGGTGCAAACCTGGATAACTCAATGAACTTCGCCTCGTACTGGGAAACCGTCATGTTGTTCTATTCCAGTCTAATAAACTCCACGTCCTTCATATGACGAATACTTTCAGGAAAGTATTTGTCATTAAACAGTTTCTGAAATGTCTCCCAAGACATGCTGAGTGCGGCTGGATGGGTACGCTTCACATATTTCCACCAATAATCTGCCTCACTATGGAACATAAAGGTGGCGAATGGAACCTTCTGTTCCTCCGTGTATCCCAAGACATCGAATATCTTGGTAATTTGCTTGACCCACGTTTCTACCTTAATCGGGTCCGGCTTTCCCCAGAATTCTGGTGGTCCCAACTCTTTGAACTTTTTGGTTGTGACCAGCTGTGCGTTGCCATTGTTTCTACCTGTATTTTGAACAGAAGTCTCCCTCGTCTGGTTTTGCATGAACAACAAAAAGCTTCTAAACATCTCATCAATCATCGTCTGCTCAGTAGTGTTATTTATAGGAGGAACATTGCTGGCCTGTTGCACGTTCTCCTTGTTGGTGATTAATGGTGTCTCCACGGTCGCATTTACTCCATCGTTAATATTCTCATCTGCCATTCTTAAATACTGCCACAAAACAAGGGTTAATTAAAAAAATTGACATGCAACATAATAACCTTATACTCTGACCAACCAACAAATAAGCTTAGGTAGGACACACTAGCGAAGGATTTATTCGTCTCTCCCCTCCTAGTTTTATTCCCTAATCTCCGCCAGAGATCATATCTCTAAGCTCTGATACCAACTGTGACGCCCCCAAAACAGGTATACATCACCCATTTTGAGTCGTAAAAACATGGTACATAAACAACTACAACTTTATTAATACCATTGTCGTGCAAAATACGAAAATACACAAACTGTGAGTTAAAATACAAATATTATCATCTAGATAATATTCACACTCAAATAAGTCCTCATTACAATTATTGATACACTATTTTATAAAATAGTGAGGACTACTAAAATAACTTCTAGAACCATCATTACACACCCCGATTAGTACTCGCTATATTCTCGCCTCCTGAGAAGAAAAATGGAACAAAAAGGAAAAGGGTGAGCTCAACTAGCCCAGTAAAGAATATTATGACTAAGATAATATAGAACAAATTATCGTTAGTCCTCAACAGGGAAAAATATAATACAATACAATAGATAACAAATTTTAAATCAATATTCGCAGCGGAAATAATAATTCATTAGAAGAGTTAAGTAGAGAATGAAATCTACTATCTTCTATATATGAATTTAAAAGTTTATCGTCATTATTTTATCCCTGTAACATCAATCAATATATATATCTGGAATCAAATATTCATCTTTGTACTACAGGCCAAAGATATTCATCAGTTGGTCATGTTCATCTCAACACCAGTTCATCTTTGCACTACGGGCCAAAGATATTCATCAGAAAATCATTTATCTTTGCACTACAGGCCAAAGATATTCAGTAATATCATCATTTAGGATTGAGGATGTTGAAAAATAATTTTAAGAAAACGAATCCAGTGAGATAAAAGGACAAGGATTAATGATTCGTATTTTAGTTCATCCATGTTCAAAAATATTCCATAATAAACTATTGTGAAGCAAAATTCAAGAATGAAGATCAAAACATGGATACAATCAAAGCTAGTAATCATAATAACAACTTGGACAAAGAACAAAAATTTAATTTTTTGTGAATAGTGTCGTATACGTGAATAGTAACCTCGGCATAAAAAGACAAGAATTTCACAAGAAAAATCTTACCAATATTCTGGCATAATGATATTGAAATAATAATATCATTTATAAAAGAAAATAACATCCTTTACCTCGAAAAGACAGTACTTCTGACTGGAATACTGAATATAATGATGAAGGAACTTGCGCTGTATAGCAATGCTCAAAGTATCTAAATACTCACAAGAATACTCTCGATGATATAGAGAGAGAAAACTTTAGTTTCTGGTGTGATTTTCAATTCTAACCTAAGCACTCTATTTATAGGAAAATGCTTAGAACACAAAAGCAGAAAATTTAATAAAATATTAATATATTATAAAAATTTTCATGCCCACCTCTTGACATCTGAAATTAGCATGTTTACAACATTTGTGGGACCCACCAAAACAATAAAAATGTTTTTCTTAAAAAAAATTATTTTAAAAATCAATTATTCCGGAACTTCAATAATTCATAATAAATAGCCCTTTTATCAAGTAAATTCAAATCTTATGTCCTTCCATAGGAAATTTCATTTTCTACAACTTTGTAAGTTTAAGTTTTTTCAAATTTCAAACAGAAATTGACCGAAATTCATATACGGCTGATTTTACAGACTATAATCAAATTTCAGTCAAGAAATAGGGCCCACGAACATGTTTAACATGTTTTAAACATATTTTATAACAAAAATACTATTCCTCCTCATTTATTCATATATCACACATTCATTGTAAAACATCACCATTATTATATTATTATAATATAAAAATATATTTAAATGAATTATTTTATCAGAAAAGATAAATTATCAATTTTCAACAATTGTCACATTAAAAATTTTCTCCATCTATATCCACATAAAATGAATACTTTCCTTATAATATAAATCAATAATTAATTATTCACAAATAATATTATAGAATCACAATACTGACAACCAGGCCGTTCCCTAGAAAGAGGGGGCTTTCCAATAAGAATTTCTCCTTACTGTTGGAATAAGTATTTTCTATTATTGATCTGATAATAGAAAATACTTTGTAGTGACAATTATTTAAATAACAATAATATAAAATATCAACGTAGCAATTATTGAATCAATAAAATAAAATATTGATTAGTAATTACTGTAACAATTATTGAGTAGTGCTTTCTTACGTAAGAATCAATAATTGATGCAATACCGTGTGCTACTGTGCAACAACGCGTATTATTGTATTTTAACCACCGGATATTCTAACAGTGTTAACGGTAACAACTACGCCGTTATTTATACTTGTCGTTTTCTTTATCTAATCGCTTTCCATTATAGGGCCCACACAAGGCTGCGCCGTCGTACGAATATTCCCCGGCAGTAAGAATATTCTACGACCAAACAAATATTCTCCGATAACAATGAATATTTTATAACCACTTGCTTATTTGAAATATTTGCGCGTTTTACCCATAACTAACCACATTAATCAAATCAATCCTTACTATTTCAAAATAATAAATAGTGGAAATTCAATTTCATTAATAATAAGTTAGGGTCTTACAGTTATGATGATAGACTTTTAAATTAATGATGTGTGTAATAATTTTATTTCCGCACTTATATGATGTTTAAGGTTAGACAACCTGGGAAGATTTTTATTTAATGATGTAACCCTATTTAAAGGAAGGATTTATGATTTAATTTTATTATGTTTGGGTAGATAAATATGAATGTTTTGATTAAGTGAACACCAAATCTTGTGGGAATGAAGTACCAGGATTTTAGGGTGTCACAAGTTGGTATCAAAGCTTTAGGATATGAACTTTAGGTGGGGGAAAAGCCTTAGGAAGTAACCTTTAAAAAGATAGTGGTGATAAACTCTTATTGAGTTTTAAGGAAGAAGTAATAAAAAACTTATGTGCTTATGTGTTTATAACTTATGTGCTCGTGAGTGTCGAGTATTAATGATTAGTAATTAAAACTTAAAAAATTTTGTTGTCAGGATGACCAATGTCGGAGAATCCAGTCAGGCTAGGGAGGAAGGACCTCAGATGCCTAGAGAGGAGGAGTCTCATAACATTCAGGTGGTTTGGGAACAACTACTGTCACAGGAGTCAGCCCCGTTGGTCACAGTGGTTGAAGATGAGGATGATGATGTAGAGTCGGATGAAGAGGATCCCGTTGAGCTGCCACAGGAGAATGAGGATGAAGAGGACGAGTTGGAAGAGATTTCACTGAACTCGATAGTTGCTCGTATGTACGATGAAGTCTACGACCGCAATGTGGAACTTCAGGATACTATCTAGGAGTTTCAAGAGATAGTAGCTGAATAACAGACCTCGATGGCAAGAAGGACAATGAGATCCTAGATCGAGAGGAACATCTGAATAATGTTGAAGAGAAGCTGGTTCACACTGAAGAAGAGAAGGAACAAATGACAGCGAAGATCGCAGAACTAAAGAACAAGCTGAGAGAAGAGTCTACTAAGAGGGAAAGCACCGAAGATGTGTACGAAGAAGCTTTTCAACGAGCCGGGATAGCAGTAAGAGACAAGCAAGCAAGGAGGATAAAGATGGAGGAGATGAATAACGTATTCACCACCATGATTAATCGAGCTCAAGATCGGGTCATGGGCTATCTGATTCGGTTCGAGACTCTGCCATTGTACGTGTTAGATCGTCGAACAATGTTCCGAATTATGGAAGAAGAACGTCAAAAGGCTACGAAGTATCTTAGTAGGATGTCGTAGGGAATGTACCTGATATGAGATTATTAATATGATAAATATTATGTAAATCCCAAGTGTGATGTAACCTATGGGATATGATGATGATGTTATCTTGGAACTTTAGTAGTTCAGGAAAATAATGTAAATAGCAGTGGTGCTATTGTTTTTATGTTTCGAAAGATTTTGAATGAATAAAAGTTATTATTTTATTTTATTCAAAGTGTTATGTGTTATGTGATAATTTCTTTTATGGGGGCAAGTTAAGTAGAAATTACTTAAAGGAATTGAGAAACAATCTAATAGATGTATTTTTTTAGCAGAAAATGCATCCAAGACGTCAACCACCCCGACAGGGAACCACTGAGGGAACTAACAATAACGATGTCAAAGCTAACCCCGTCCAAGAACTAGTGACTTTACTGACGGGTGCATTGCAGAATCAGCCAAAAAACCAAGGTACAACTTTTAAAGAGTTCAAGGCGGTTGGACCACTTGAATTCCGTGGGTCCATGAAACCAGTGGAGGCACAGACATGGATCATGGAAATAGAGAAGGTATTCAATGTTGCGAGAGTAGGGGAGGATCAAAAAACTGCTTTCGCAACATTCATGTTGAAAGTAGAGGCTAGTTATTGGTTATAAGCTAATAAAACCCAAGGAGGTCAAGGGGTAATGTCTTGGAAAAGGTTCAAGAAAATATTCTTCGAGACCTATTTCCCAGAAAGTTCGAAGAATCAGATGGAGGTATAGTTTTTGGAACTGAAGTAGGGCACCATGACAGTGTCGGAGTATGCAGCGAAATTCAATGAGTTAGCAAGGTTTGCGCAATATCAAGTGAATACTGATGAGCGCAAGGCAAGAAGATTTGAGCAGGGACTGAAGCCCTGGTTATACAGTAGGGTCTCTCTATTCCAGTTAAAAACATTTATAGCAGTGCTTGAAAAAGCAATTCTCACTGAGAGTGGAGGCGAAGCTGTAACAAAACACAATCAAGAGCAGAGGAAGAAGAAGAATGAAGGTGAAGCTAAGAATGGTGGTGGTGGTAACGGTGGGAACGACAACAGCAATCTAAAGAGGAAATGGAGTAGAAATGTGAGTGTTGGAAGTCAGCAGGGTAACCAAAAAAATAAGAAGTTTGAAGCATGTGTTACATGCGAAAAGTTTCACAAGAGTGTGTGCTTTATGGGGAAAAGAGTATGCTTCAACTATGGCCAAGAGGGTCACATTGCCCCAAATTGCAATCAACCTAAGAAAAACGTTTGCTTCATGTGCGGGTCCAAGGATCACTTTGCTCGTGAATGACCTAAGAAGAGATCTGGTGAGACAAATGGAAGCAAGGGAAATGCTAGTGGATGTACACTGACTATTACTGGACCAACGTCAACAAATAAGCCCACAGCCATAACCTTCAACATGACTGTGCAAGATGTTGTGCAATCAAAAGATGTCGGGTCAAGTATTATCCCAATCAATGATATAAATGTATATGTATTATTTGATTCGGGTGCTACTTGCTCGTTTATATCTGATGAATTTGCTAAGAGGATAGGATTGCCTAGTGAAGAATTGAATTTTCCTTTAAACATATAAATTGCGAATAAAGAAGTGATTCCTGTTAGGTTTGTATACAAGAATTGTAGGGTGAATATAAAGGGGAATACTATGATAGTGGATTTAATCCCGATTAGACTTGGAGAGTTTGATGTTATTTTGGGAACGGATTGGTTGTCCAATTATGGAGCAATAATTGATTGCCAAAAGAAATGTGTAAACCTTATGATTCCGTCAAAGGTAGTTTTCTATGGTAGCAAATTGCCTAGACAAATGAGATGTCTGACGATTATGCAGGCCAAGAAATTGTTGAGTCAAGGTTGTGTGGGTTATTTTGCTTACATAGTCGATACTCAGAAGAAGGGTGTGAAATTGAAAGAGATACCAGTGGTTAGGGAATTTGTAGATGTATTTTTGGAGGATTTACCAGGACTTCCGCCTGACAGAGAGATTGAGTTCGTGATCGATTTAGCACCAGGAACTGCTCCAATATCGAAGGCCCCGTACAGAATGGCTCCGGTAAAGATGAAGGAACTAATGGTACAATTGCAAGAACTGTTATATAAGAAATATATTCAACCTAGTGTATCACCGCGGGGAGCGCCAGTGTTATTCGTGAAGAAGAAGGATGGGTCAATGCGTCTTTGTATTGATTATAGGGAATTGAACAAAGTCACTATTAAAAACAAATATCCGTTTCCAAGAATAGATGACTTGTTTGATCAATTGAAAGGTGCTAGATATTTCTCGAAAATAGATTTGAGAAGTGGGTATCACCAATTGAAAGTAAGAAAGGAGGATGTACTGAAGATGGCATTCCGAACTCGGTATGGACATTACGAATTTTTGGAGATGTCTTTTGATTTAACAAACGCCCCTGCAGCGTTCATGGATTTGATGAACAGGGTGTTTAAACCATTTTTAGACAAGTTTGTGGTGGTGTTCATCGATGATATTCTGGTGTACTCCAAAACTCAAGAAGAACACGTGGAACACTTACGTCTGACGCTGGAAACGTTAAGAAAAGTAAAGTTATACGCAAAATTCTCTAAATGTGAATTTTGGCTGGAACGTGTACAATTTCTTGGTCATGTAACTGACAAAGATGGGATTTCAGTGGATCCATCAAAAGTGGAAGATGTAATCAATTGGGAACAACCAAGAACACCGTCGGAGGTGAGGAGTTTCTTGGGACTGGCCGGTTATTATAAAAGTTTATTCAAGATTTTTCCAAGATTGCCACTCCGCTAACAAATTTGACAAGGAAAGCTGTAAAATTTGTTTGAACGGAGAAATGTGAAGAGAGTTTTCAAGATTTGAAGAAGAAGTTAAGTGTGACACCTGTGTTATCATTACCAGATAATACAAGAAATTTTGTAGTGTATAGTGATGCGTCACACAAAGGCTTGGGTTGTGTTCTTATGCAAAACGGAAGGTCATTGCGTATGCATCAAGGCAATTGAAAGATTACGAGAAAGGGTATCCAACTCATGACTTAGAATTGGCTGCGGTAGTGTTTGCTATGAAAATATGGAGACATTATCTCTATGGAGAGAAGTGTGAGATCTACACAGACCATAAGAGTCTTAAGTATATTTTCACATAGAAGGACCTGAATATGCGTCAAAAGAGATGGATGGAATTAATAAAATATTATGATTGCTAAATCTTTTATCATCTGGGCAAAGCTAATGTGGTTGCAGATGCCTTGAGTAGAAAAGGCAGGGAAAAGTTGATGTTGTTAACCAACCAGGAAGGGCTTATTTTAGCGATGGCAAAACTAGAGTTGGAAATCAAATTTCCAAAAGAATCCGATGAAAAATTATACCAGATAAAAGCTAGTCCAACTTTGGTGGACAAAGTGAAGAATGCTCAACTACAAAATGAAGAATGCGAAACGATCAAAGAGAAAGTGGTTGAAGGTAGTGATGCAAAATACAAGATCGATACTGAAGGGTTACTGAGATTTGAGGGAAGAATTTGGGTTCCAGCAGTACCGAAGATTAAAGATGAAATCTTAACAGAAGCTCATAGCTCAAGATATTCGATTCATCCGGGAAGTGCAAAAATATATCAAGATTTGCGGCGACATTTTTGATGGCTAAATATGAAAAGAGACATTGTACAATGCGTTGCAAAGTGCTTGACATGTCAGAGAGTGAAGACCGAGCATCAAAGGATAAGTGAATTACTTTAACCGTTGGAAATATCAGAATGGAAGAGGGAACACATCATAATAGATTTTGTGGTGGGTCTTCCAACTACTCGGAGAGGATGCGATGCGATATAGGTGATAGTGAATAGATTGACAAAATCTGCACACTTTTTGCCAATAAAGATTAGATTCAATCTTGATAAGTTGGCAACGTTGTACGTTAAAGAGATCATATCGAGGCATGGAGTTCCAGTGTCAATAGTATCAGATAGAGATCCGAGATTCACATCAAATTTCTGGAAGAAACTGCAAGAATGCATTGGAACGCAACTGAGGATGAGTACAACATATCACCCGCAAACCGATGGGCAAAGCGAACGAACAATCCAGACGTTAGAAGATATGCTTAGAGCGTTCATCATGGAATTCAAAGGAAATTGGGATGATCATTTACCGTTGGTGGAATTCGCCTATAATAACAGATATCACGCAAGCAAAGGCATGCCGCCTTATGAAGCATTATACGACAGAAAGTGCAGAACTCCACTGTGCTGGGATGAAGTCGGTGAACGCCAACTGTTAGGTCTCGAACTGGTACAACAGACCACCGAAGTTATAAAACTCATTAGAGCAAGATTGATAGCTGCTCAAGATCGACAGAAGAAGTATGCTAATCAACACAGGCAGAATCGCCAATTTGAAGCAGGAAATTTCGTGTTCCTGAAAGTTTCTCCTTGGAAGGGGAAAATTTATTTTGGCAAGAAAGGAAAGCTCAGCCCAAGATTTATTGGCCCGTTCGAGATACTACAAAGAGTGGGAGAAGTGGGTTACGAGGTAGCTTTACCTCCAGAATTAGAACATGTGCACAACATTTTTCATATGTCGGTGTTGCGACCTTATAAACCCGATTACAAGCATGTGATCGAGTATGAACTGTTGCAGTTCAGTAAAGATTTGTCTTATGAAGAGATTCCTATCCAGATAGTCGACAGAAAAAAACAAGTGCTCATAAATAAAGTGATACCTTCTGTGAATGTGATATGGAGGAACCACAATGTCGTAGAGGCAACGTGGGAACTCGAAGCCGAAATGATGAAAAATTTCTCTGAGTTATTTGTTTAATCTGTGTCTTCGATTCTGGGGACAGAATATTTGTAAGAAGGGAAGAATGTGACGATTTGATTATTTGAGTTATGATTCTGGGGACAGAATCTTTGTAAGGAGGGAAGGATGTAACAATCCGAAATTTTAAATTGTAATAATAAATATTTATTGAATTATAAAAATATTTATTTGATGTAGTTATTATTGAAATTGATGAAATAAATATTTTATTGATGTGGGTATTATTAGTAAATATTTATGAATTAAATTTATTAGATAATATTCTAAATTAATTTAATTTATAATTTTGAGAGTTGTAATATAACATGAGATGTTATATTGTTGTCTTGATTTAATAATTTAAATGGTATATTAAATTATTAAATAAAATTATAATGAAATTATAATTTTGTGTTATTTGTTTAAATGGTATATTTAATTAAAATATAGTTTTAATTAATTTATTTATTAATGTTGGATATGAAAATCCAAATAAATTATATTTGATTATAAATTATAAACTAAATTGTTTATTAAAATAATTAAAGTAGTTTTAAATTGATTTAACCCAAACAAGGCTTAAATATATTAAGTCTTTAATTTTAAAAAGTTTTGCCAAACAAAGCCTTATGGCTTTTGGATTTTCAAATTTTGAATTATAATAAAATAAATTAAATAAATTAAATAATAAATATAATATATTTATAATATATACGTTTATTATGTAACTGATATTACAATTACTGTGCGTATTAAGATTTATCAGTTTTATTTTTACGCTTGGCCATATCAGTTTTCTTTACACATACTGGGCTAAGTTTGAGAGTTCAGAGAATTGAGAATTGAGAGAGATTAAGAGAAAATCTAAGGATTACCAAGCAGTTTCAGTGGTTTAGCAAAGATTGTCTGAGCAATTTGAAGGTATGTTCCATAATCTCTATATATATATATATATATATATATATATATATATATATATATATATGTGTGTATATATGTGTGTGTGTGTGTGTGTGTGTGTGTGTGTGTATGGGTTTTTACGGCATAAAATCTTATGTTCTGTGAAATCAAATTGTTGAATGGTGGATATATATAGTTGGTAATTATGATTATACGTGTTAATCAAGATAAAAGTTTGTGTTTAAACAATAATTGTATGCTAATTTTCGTATTATAGTAGAAAAAGTAATGACAATATATGTTTTCTCATATGGTTTGTAAAAATACCAGTTATGATGGTCAATTAGTATAATAAACTTTAAATTGAAGCTTGTTTATGCTAGTTCATTAAGAAACGAAGATAATGTAACTTGAACGAAGTGATTTGGTGAGGAATTGAAATCACAGTGTTAATTTTTGTGAAAAAACTCAAAAATGGAGTTTTCATATGAAAACATGGAAATTGAGGAATTAAACTAGTTTAAGTTGTTGTTAAATTGTACTAATTGGTTAAATATGTTAGCAAACATGTTTGTGATAGTCTATACCAATTGTATGTGTTAATATTACTGTTTGGTGGGTGAAATTCGTGTTAGTTGGGCTAAAAAAACGGCTACTATTCACTGCTGTCTCTGGTTCTGTCTGTGCACGGTGCAGCTGCGCCGGTGACAAGGCCAGAAACGGCGCCGCTACCCCAGTCCCAGGCTTGTGTATGGCGCAGCTGCGCCATACCCTATCATGAGCCAGTGAGTTCTGTTGTTACTGCAGACCTGGGATAGCAACATAACATGGTTTAAGGTTATATTAACATGTCAAATGTGTAATGGCGAGGTTAAAACAATATAGTGAAATGTGGTTAGTAATTCAAATGTTATAAGAAGTTAGTAAACTATGAAAATGACATGTTGTGATTTATTAAGCATGATGAATAGTAAATAGATGTTGTGAAGGTTAACACTTATGAATTTCTGATATTTGTATAGTACATAAGACTTGTGCTAAAATAATAAGTCTAACTAGAAATACGTGTTGTGTTGGAACATGAATGTTAATATATCTAATAGATGGTGGTTCTAAACCTATATGTAGGTGAACGTGAGTTTAATATTATAGCTTACACTCGAGGCAAGTTTCTAAACTTATCTTTTTACATTGAGCAAGTTCTTTAATTCTACTTTTACAATTGAGCAAGTTTTCTATGCATGCTTAGTACTCAATTCTAAATAACCTTGGCTTAATATTATTCAATCAAGGTACGTTATGATTATTCGATGTTTATGATATTAGTTTATTCCTAAAGCCTGATCTTAATCTACAACGTCGATTCAGTTATGATTATTCCATAGCACGACGTTATCAATACTATATTCAACTAATCCTTAGTTGATGACCGTTGAATTCTAAATTACCCTTGAAATGTATCCAAGCCAAACTTTCTTTGGTGCGGACTTGTACTCTAAATACTTAGATGAACAACCCTATTATTACGCTTAGCGTTGAAATATTTGTGCACAATACATTATACGAATGACTGATCCCCCTAAGTACGAGGAGTCCTTATAGTCTTGTGACTGTTAAAGTTGAAGTTGAAAAATTACTTACAACTGTGGACATAGTTCGTGGTCTTATGACCCTCAGATATATATTCCATATTTTGATTCCAGTCTTTGATTATTATTGATAGAGTACTGTTCAGTTTTGATGAGCCTATTCATTGGCAGTTATCATTATCTTGTTGATTCATTGTTATATCTAGTGAGCATTAGTTTTGCTCACTCTTGCATAAATATAATTCTTGCAGCTAAAGTTGAAAAGGTAGATGACCCTACAACTAGCAAAGGAAAGGGAAAAATGTACAAGTGATGAAGACTTGTAATTTTATCTAATGTTATGATGATAGACTTTTAAATTAATGATGTGATGTAATAATTTTATTTCCGCACTTATATGATGTTTAAGGTTAGACAACCTAGGAAGATTTTTATTTAAAGATGTAACCTTATTTAAAGGGAGGATTTATGAATTAATTTTATTATGTTTGGGTAGATAAATATGAATGTTTTGATTAAGTGAACACCAAATCTTGTGGGAATGAAGTACCGAAATTTGGGGGTGTCACATGTTGCCTTTGGAGGACGATATCGAGAAACAGTTTCAGAGATTAAGTAAGTGGATTAAAGACAAGAGAGAAGATTTTGAGAATTCTGAAAAAGAAGAAGTAATAGCTGCCGAAGACCAGAAAGCGTTGAGAGACTTTGCTACACCTAAGGTGACCGAGCTTTAAACGAGTATCACCAGGCCAGCGATTGCTACAAACACGTTCGAGATCAAGCTTGGGACTATTCAGATGATTCAAAACTCGGTACAGTTTGGGGGACTTGCAAATGATAATTCAAATGAACATTTAATCATCTTTTTGGAGATATGCGACACCTTCAAATACAATGGGGTGTCAGATGATGCAGTCAGGCTTCAATTGTTTTCGTTCACACTACGGGACAAGGCAAAGAGTTGGTTACACTCACTACCGTCGGGATCAATAACTACATGGGAAGACTTCTCTCAAAAATGTCTTGCCAAATTCTTCCCACCAGCAAAGACTGCAAAAATGAGGAATAAGATTACTATGTTTGAACAGTAGCATGGGGAATCGTTATATGAGGCATGGGAGAGATACAAGGAGTTTCTTAGGAAATGCCCACATCACGGATTACCAAAATGGCTGCAGATGAACACATTTTACAATGGGTTAAATGGGAATCTCAGAACAAGTATTGATGTAGCTTCAGGTGGAGCATTTTTGGCTAAGAGATATGAGGAAGAGTATGAGTTAGTTGAGACAATGGCGGCTAATAACTACCAGTGGCTGTGACGCCCCCAAAATTAGGTATACATCACCCATCTTGGGTCGTCAGATACATAGTACAGAATACAAATACAACTTAATAATACAACTGTCGGGTACAATACGACAAAACATAAACTGTGAGTTTGAATACAAATATTATCTTCTAGAGAGTATTCATACTCAAAAAGAGTCCTCATTACATTTATTAACACACCATTACATAGAATAGTGAGGACTACTAACTAATACTATCATTCGGACCATCACTCCGTACCCCGACTTGTCCCAGCTACGTTCTCATTTCCTGAAGAGAACAGTGAAAGAAAGGGTGAGCTCAACTAGCCCAGTAAGAAATATTATGACTAAGATAATGCAAAATAAATTATCATTAGCCTTCAACAATGTTAAACTTATAAAATATAATAGACATCAAGTTTAACTGTAGCGGAATAAGCAATCCATTAAAAGAGTCAAGTAGAAAATAAACTCTACTATCTTTTATGATTTAAAAGATTTTCCAACACTTTGATCGCTGAGACTCAGCTTCATAAAATAATCCACATCATCGAATCACCCCTGCACTACGGCCAAGGATATTCGTATATTCATTAATGGTCATGATCATGCCAACAACTGTCCATCAATGCACTACGGGCCAATGAGGACTTTTACCACATCATTCGTAACATTACGGTCATGATTACACCGAATAATCCCTGGTCATAATCATACCAAGTCCATCTATGCACTACAGGCCACAGATGACTTTCAACAGAATATAAACATGAGGATGACGACAATGATATAAGAATTCAATAAAACAAGTTCAAGAATTAATTTATCCAAGAATTAACAACGTCCAAATTGTCAACATGATACTACTTTGTGGAGTAAAATTCAAGAATGATCAGGAGAATATTTTCATGAATAGATACTGGATGAAACGCAATTATCAAGGATATTTCACAAATTTCATGGAGTATAGAAGTCAAAACTTAACCAACTGAGTACAATAAAGAATGGAATAACAAAAAAAATCACCATGCATGCGATAGACCGCACAAACAGGTTATTCCAACAGAATAATAAATAATGGAACCAGGTCCGGCATAAACGCACAGACAGGATATTCCGACAGAATAATAAATAATGGAACCAGGTCCGGCGTAAACGCACAGACAGGATATTCCGACAGAAAATAAAGAACAGTATAATAAATAATGGAACCAGGTCCGGTGTAAAACACACAGACAGGATATTCCGACAGAATAATAATAAAGACGGAACCAGGTCCGGTGTAAACGCACAGACAGGATATTCCGACAGAATAATAAAGAACAGTATAATAAATAATGGAACCAGGTCCGTGTAAAACACACAGACAGGATATTCCGACAGAATAATAATAAAGACGGAACCAGGTCCGGTGTAAAACACACAGACAGGATGTTCCAACAGAATAATAATAAAAACGGAACCAGGTCCGGTGTAAAACACACAGACAGGATGTTCCAACAGAATAATAGAAGAATGTCACCAAGTATAGGGTAGACCGCATATACAGGTTATTCCAACAGAATAATAAGAAATGGAATAACAGTTCTCTTCATGAATAAGAAAGAATAACACCCCTTACCGTTTTAAAGAAGAGCTGAAGTAAGGAAGTAGTTAAGTAGCAGAATACTCTTCTTCTCTCTCTCTATAGTTTCTCTCTATAGTTTCTCTCTCTAGAGTTCAGTGAATTCGTAAGAAATAATGAAGGAATGAGCTGCTATTTATAGAAAAATAGAATGCATAGTAACTAATCCATGAACGGTCCAGATTGATTACTTTAATCTGACGGTCCATATTTAAAGAAAAATCTTTTAAATAAAATAAAATATATTCTATTTATAGAATAACTTTAATAAAGTATTTTATTTTATATAAAAAGATGTTTCTGTTTTATTACGTTAATAATACGAATAAAACAAAACGTCATTATCGCTAAATAATTCATATTATTAACTGACAATAATAGAATCAAACTGAGTGACTTCTCACATAAGCATTAATAATCAATACCGTGTGCTACTATGCAACCACACGTATTACTGTACTTTTACTACCGAGTAGTTCAACAGTAACAATGGTAAAATTTCCGCCGTTATTTTTATAGAAAGATAATTCTGTCGTTTTCTCCATCCGACAATAATTCCGTTGTGGGGTCCACCAATGATTGTGCCGTCGTACGAATATTCCCGACAAAAAGAATATTCTCCGACCAAACGAATATTTTATAACAACTTGCTTACTTTGTAAAATTTATAAATATTACCCACAACTATAACATTATATCAAATTAACTCCATAATATTCAAAAATGATATTTATAGAAAATTCATCTTTATTTATAAAAGTTGGGGTCTTACAACCTCCCCTTCTTATGAAATTTCGCCCTCGAAATTAGGGTACGTACCTGGTATGTCGAAGAGGTAAGGATACCTTGATTTCATTTCTGATTCTAACTCCCAAGTCATTTCCTCAACATCGTGGTTTCTCCACAAAACTTTGACTTGAGGTATAACCTTGGAGCGTAGAATATGTTCCTTCTTATCCAAGATTTGAACAGGAACTTCTTCATACGTCAAATCCTCCGCTATTTCGTCCGGTTCTAACTCAATAATGTGGTTCGGGTCTTCCACATATTTGCGTAACATTGATATGTGAAAAACGTTATGAACACGAGACATACTTGGCGGTAAAGCGAGTCTATAAGCCACAGTTCCTACTCGATCGAGGATTAAAAATGGACCGATGAATCGAGGATTTAGCTTTCCTCTCTTTCCAAATCTTGTAACTCCTTTCCATGGAGCAACACGTAAGAACACATGATCTCCTACATCAAATTCCACGTCCTTTCGATGAAGATCAGCATAACTCTTTTGTCGATCTTGTGAGGTTTTTATACGTTGTCGGATCGTTTGAATCTTTTCTGTAGTCATACGTACCAACTCCGGTCCCAACAACGTTGCTTCGCCCACCTCATCCCAGCATACTGGAGAACGACATTTTCTTCCATACAATGCTTCGAATGGAGCCATGCCAATACTTGCTTGATAACTGTTGTTGTAGGAAAACTCCACCAATGGTAAGAACTTATCCCAACTTCCCTTGAAGTCAAAGACACAGAGTCTTAATAGATCTTCAAGAGTTTGAATAGTCCTCTCTGATTGTCCGTCCGTCTGAGGATGATATGCCGAACTAAATCGTAACTCCGTGCCCATAGCTTTTTGTAAACTAACCCAAAATCGTGAAGTGAATCTTGGGTCTCGATCAGAAATTATGGATACTGGCATACCATGCAGTCTTACAATCTCGTTTATGTACATACGAGCAAGACGTTCAAGTGTATAAGTTTCTCGTATCGGTAAGAAATGAGCAGACTTGGTCAATCTATCAACAATGACCCAAATCGCATCAATACCTTGAGAAACCCTGGGAAGACCGGTAACGAAATCCATGGTAATGTGCTCCCACTTCCATTCTGGAATTTCAAGTGGTTGCAATGGACCTTTTGGTACTTGATGCTCCGCTTTGACTCGTTGACAAGTTAGACACCTTGAGATAAACAACGCTATCTCTCTCTTCATATTGCTCCACCAAAATGTATGACGAAGATCATGATACATTTTGGTACTTCCAGGATGGATTGCAAACGGTGTGTTGTGCGCCTCCATCATGATTTCATACTTTAAATCAGGGTTGTTAGGAACACAAAGTCTGGAGTTGACTCGAAGTATTCCTTCCTCATCGATTCTTGCTTCCGGCATAACACCTTCTTGCACTTTCTTCCTCATACGCATCAGCTCCAGGTCTGTAGCTTGAGCAGCTTTAACTTTATCGATTAAATTCGGTTCTACTCGTATATTCGCCATCATCACATGGGTCCCTGGAGTCTTCAACTCTATCTCCATCCTTTGCAAGTCACGCAAAATGGGCCTTTGCGTTGTTAATATTGCACTTGTACCCGCATATGATCTTCTACTCAATGCGTCAGCTACCACGTTCGCTTTTCCAGGATGGTATTGAATGGTATGATCATAATCTTTCAACAGTTCAAGCCAACGTCGTTGTCGCATGTTGAGTTCCTTTTGAGTGAAGAAATATTTGAGGCTTTTATGATCCGTAAAGATCTCCACTTTCTCCCCATACAAGTAATGTCTCCAAATTTTAAGTGCAAAGACAACAGCTGCCAACTCTAGATCATGAGTAGGATAATTCCTCTCATATTCCTTGAGTTGTCTTGATGCATAGGCTATGACTTTTCTGGGACGGCCTTTGGTGCCTCCATCCTAGCTGAATTTGTCTTCGGTAAACGACAAAATCGGGCTAAATGACCTTCTCTTCCACAATTATAACATGCTTTGGACGGCATCGCGCAGTTTGGACTGATGTGCCCCTCCCCTCCGCATTTGAAACATATGATAGGTGGTCGTTCTCCTTCCTTAACGACAGGTGCTGGTGCTGACATCTTTCCATCATTGTTGAATCTCCTCTTCTTAAAATGTCCATTCTTATTGTTTTGGCCCTGATTACCACCGAAGTGGTTACCATTTCTGGCATGTTGATTCCCTCCACGCTTGTTGTCACCGCTTCGATGACTGCTCTCACTGGTATTATCATTTTGCCGGCTGCTCTCTTTTGGTTGCGTTATCTCGTTATCGCGCTCCACCAACTGAGCCCTATTTACAACATCTGAATACAAACACAGTTTATGAGAAACAAGATGTTGACGTATCTCCGGTTTCAAACCTCTTAAAAACATCCGCGTCATTCTTTCTTCATTATCCACCAGGTGGGACGCAAACCGGGATAACTCCGCAAATTTTGCCTCGTACTGCGACACGGTCATATTATTCTGCTCCAATTTGATGAACTCCACCTCCTTCATGTGACGAATACTCTCGGGAAAGTATTTGTCGTTAAACAGATCTTGAAACTTCTCCCAAGACATCTTCAGTGCGGCAGGTTGAGTACGCTTTATCGATTCCCACCAGTAATCTGCCTCTCCTCGCAACATAAAGGCGGCAAAGGGAACCTTTTGCTCCTCGGAGCAACCCAAGACATCAAATATCTTGGTGATCTGCTTTATCCATGTTTCAGCTACAAGTGGTTTGGGTTCTCCCTTAAACTCCGGTGGTCCCAGCTCCTTAAACTGTTTAGCGGTGACCGCCTGAGAGTTTCCAGTATTTCCACCTACGTTGTGGACAGGAGCCGCTTTCACCTGTTGTTGCATGAATTGCATAAAGCCTCTGAACATTTGATCATTCATCATTTGGTCAGTGTTGTTGTTTGCATGAGGATTGTCACCTTCCTGATGCACATTATCCTGATTAGTGATATGTGGTGAATCATCAGTCGTCTGTGCTCCATTGCTATTCTCAACATTCTCAGATGCCATTTTCAGATACTGCCACAAAATAAAAATTAATTGATATGTCATATATTATCCTTATATTATGACCGACCAATTAAATACCATGCAAATAAACTTAGGTATGTCATACTAGCGAAGGAATTCCCCGTCTCTCCCCTCCTAGTTCTATTCTCACATCTTAGCCAGGGATCATATCCCTAAGCTCTGATACCAACTGTGACGCCCCCAAAATTAGGTATACATCACCCATCTTGGGTCGTCAGATACATAGTACAGAATACAAATACAACTTAATAATACAACTGTCGGGTACAATACGACAAAACATAAACTGTGAGTTTGAATACAAATATTATCTTCTAGAGAGTATTCATACTCAAAAAGAGTCCTCATTACATTTATTAACACACCATTACATAGAATAGTGAGGACTACTAACTAATACTATCATTCGGACCATCACTCCGTACCCCGACTTGTCCCAGCTACGTTCTCATTTCCTGAAGAGAACAGTGAAAGAAAGGGTGAGCTCAACTAGCCCAGTAAGAAAAATTATGACTAAGATAATGCAAAATAAATTATCATTAGCCTTCAACAATGTTAAACTGATAAAATATAATAGACATCAAGTTTAACTGTAGCGGAATAAGCAATCCATTAAAAGAGTCAAGTAGAAAATAAACTCTACTATCTTTTATGATTTAAAAGATTTTCCAACACTTTGATCGCTGAGACTCAGCTTCATAAAATAATCCACATCATCGAATCACCCCTGCACTACGGCCAAGGATATTCGTATATTCATTAATGGTCATGATCATGCCAACAACTGTCCATCAATGCACTACGGGCCAATGAGGACTTTTACCACATCATTCGTAACATTACGGTCATGATTACACCGAATAATCCCTGGTCATAATCATACCAAGTCCATCTATGCACTACAGGCCACAGATGACTTTCAACAGAATATAAACATGAGGATGATGACAATGATATAAGAATTCAATAAAACAAGTTCAAGAATTAATTTATCCAAGAATTAACAACGTCCAAATTGTCAACATGATACTACTTTGTGGAGTAAAATTCAAGAATGATCAGGAGAATATTTTCATGAATAGATACTGGATGAAACGCAATTATCAAGGATATTTCACAAATTTCATGGAGTATAGAAGTCAAAACTTAACCAACTGAGTACAATAAAGAATGGAATAACAAAAAAAATCACCATGCATGCGATAGACCGCACAAACAGGTTATTCCAACAGAATAATAAATAATGGAACCAGGTCCGGCATAAACGCACAGACAGGATATTCCGACAGAATAATAAATAATGGAACCAGGTCCGGCGTAAACGCACAGACAGGATATTCCGACAGAATAATAAAGAACAGTATAATAAATAATGGAACCAGGTCCGGTGTAAAACACACAGACAGGATACTCCGACAGAATAATAATAAAGACGGAACCAGGTCCGGTGTAAACGCACAGACAGGATATTCCGACAGAATAATAAAGAACAGTATAATAAATAATGGAACCAGGTCCGGTGTAAAACACACAGACAGGATTATCCGACAGAATAATAATAAAGACGGAACCAGGTCCGGTGTAAAACACACAGACAGGATGTTCCAACAGAATAATAATAAAAACGGAACCAGGTCCGGTGTAAAACACACAGACAGGATGTTCCAACAGAATAATAGAAGAATGTCACCAAGTATAGGGTAGACCGCATATACAGGTTATTCCAACAGAATAATAAGAAATGGAATAACAGTTCTCTTCATGAATAAGAAAGAATAACACCCCTTACCGTTTTAAAGAAGAGCTGAAGTAAGGAAGTAGTTAAGTAGCAGAATACTCTTCTTCTCTCTCTCTATAGTTTCTCTCTATAGTTTCTCTCTCTAGAGTTCAGTGAATTCGTAAGAAATAATGAAGGAATGAGCTGCTATTTATAGAAAAATAGAATGCATAGTAACTAATCCATGAACGGTCCAGATTGATTACTTTAATCTGACGGTCCATATTTAAAGAAAAATCTTTTAAATAAAATAAAATATATTCTATTTATAGAATAACTTTAATAAAGTATTTTGTTTTATATAAAAAGATGTTTCTGTTTTATTACGTTAATAATACGAATAAAACAAAACGTCATTATCGCTAAATAATTCATATTATTAACTGACAATAATAGAATCAAACTGAGTGACTTCTCACATAAGCATTAATAATCAATACCGTGTGCTACTATGCAACCACACGTATTACTGTACTTTTACTACCGAGTAGTTCAACAGTAACAATGGTAAAATTTCCGCCGTTATTTTTATAGAAAGATAATTCTGTCGTTTTCTCCATCCGACAATAATTCCGTTGTGGGGTCCACCAATGATTGTGCCGTCGTACGAATATTCCCCGACAAAAAGAATATTCTCCGACCAAACGAATATTTTATAACAACTTGCTTACTTTGCAAAATTTATAAATATTACCCACAACTATAACATTATATCAAATTAACTCCATAATATTCAAAAATGATATTTATAGAAAATTCATCTTTATTTATAAAAGTTGGGGTCTTACAGTGGCCTACTTCAAGGATGACACAACCTAAGGTAGCTGGAGTTTTAGAGGTAGATGGAGTGATCGCGTTGGCAACTCAGATTGTTGCCTTATCAAAGAAAATGGATACTCTGACGGGTGCACAACCACAACAGGTGGCGTTTGTGTGCGAGTTATGTGCTAGAAAACATCCTACAGAGCAGTGCGCCATCAACCCAACATCAGTTCAGTTTGTGGGCAACTATAACAGGATACCACCACAGAATATGTATCAAAATGCCTACAACCCGGGGAATAGGAACCACCCTAATTTCTCATGGAGCAACAATCAGAATTAGCAAGCTCCACGACAATCTTTTCCCTCAGGATTTCAGAATCAACATCAGCAAACAACTCAGCATCAAGAGAGAAAATCAGATTTAGAAGAGTTGTTGTCGAAGTATATTATGAGCAACGAGGCAGTTATGAAGTCGCAACAGTAGCCATCAAGAATCTAAAAAATCAGATGGGACAACTGGCCTTAGCCTTGAACAATAGACCGCAAGGGAATCTACCAAGTGGCACCGAAAAGAATCCGAAGGGAAATCATGAGCAGTGTCAGGCAATAACCTTGAGAAGCAAAAAATATCTAGATGGAGAAATTGCAGAAAATTCAGTTCCAAAAGATGACAAAGTTGATGACAACAAAGCGATTGAAGAGAAACAGGGAGAGGAATAACAAGTTGAACAAACAAAGTCGAATGACAAGCCAGTTGTGTATCCTCCACCGCCATTTCAGCAGAGAGTCCAAAAATAGAAATTAGATAAGCAGTTCGCGAAATTTTTAGAAGTTTTTAAGAAACTTCAGATTAACATCCCTTTTGCAGAAGCCTTAGAGAAGATGCCTAGTTATGCTAAATTCATGAAGGGAATTCTATCTAGGAAGAAGAAGTTGGAGGATTTTGAAACTATGGCATTAACAGAGGAGTGCAGTGTCGTGTTACAGCGAAAGTTACCGCCAAAGTTGAAGGATTCGGGAAGTTTTACTATTCCGTGCACGATTGAGAACACGGCATTCAACAAATGTTTATGTGACTTGGGGGCAAGTGTGAACCTTATATCGTTATCCATATACACTGATCTAGGATTACTAGCTCTAAAACCTACCAATATTTCTCTATAGTTGGCGGATAGATCAGTCATATACCCAAGAGGCATTGTGGAGGATATTCTAGTCAAGGTTGACAAATTTATATTCCCCGCGGACTTTATAATTCTAGATTTTGAGGAAGATAAGAACATCCCAATCATCCTAGGAAGACCATTCTTGGCTACTGGTAGGACGCTCATCGACGTGCAAAAAGGTGAACTAACTATGAGGGTCCAAGATCAGGAAGTGAAGTTCAACGTGTTCAAAGCCATGACATTCCCTATAGATGAAGAGGAGTGTTTCAGGATGGATGTCATTGATCAGATAATCAACGAAGACATGGTTAAAAGCTTGGTTAATGATCCATTGGAAACGACTGTGACGCCCCCCAAAATAAGTATACATCACCCATCTTGAGTCGCCAAATACATGGTGCATAAATCAAATACAAACTTAATTATATAACTGTTGTGTACAATACGACAAAACATAGCTGAGAGTTTAAACAAGAATATTGCCTTCTAGACAATATCCACACTCAATGGAGTCCTCATTACATTTATTGTCACACTATTTCACAGAATAGTTAGGACTACTAAAGCCACTTATCCTGGACCATCACTCCATTTCTCGACTCGTCCCAACTATATTCTCATTTCCTGAAGAGAACAATGAAAGAAAGGGTAAGCTCAACTAGCCCAGTAAGAAATATTATGACTATAATAATGCAGAATAAATTATCCTTAGCCTTCAGCAGTATAACAACTGATAGAATATAATAGACAACAAGTTTTAGATTAACAACTGCAGCGGAATAAGCAATCCATTAGAAGAGTCAAGTAGAGCATAAAATCTATTATCTTCTATGATTTAAAAAGTATTTTTATCAACTTTATCGCTGAGACTCAGCTTAATAAATAAAAGTGAATCATCCCTGCACCACAGCCAAGGATATTCATGTAATCATCAATGGTCATGATTATACCGAATAATCCCTGGTCATAATCATACCAACAACTGTCCATCAATGAACTACAGGCCAATGAGGACTTTTACCACATCATTCGTTACATTACGGTCATGATTATACCGAATAATCTATGGTCATAATCATACCAAGTCCATCTATGCACGTAAGCCAAAGATGACTTTCATCACACTATAAGCATGACGATGATGACAATGACATACTAATTCAATAAAACAAGTTCAAGGATAAATTTTAAAGATTTATAATTTAATTTATCCAGAAATCAATAACGTCCAAATTGTCAACATGATACTGCTTTATGGAGTAAAATTCAAGAATGCTCAGAAGAATATTTCCATGAAAAGATACTAGATGAAGCGCAAATATCCAAGATATTCTACTAATTTCATGGAGTATAGAAGCCAATATTTTAACCAACTGAGTATAATAGAATATATGAAACTGCAAATAAATTTTTGCCCGCCATGCAGTAATCCACGTAGACAGATCATTTCCACAATTTAACAAGGAATGAATACGAAGGTTCATTCACCATGCATGTGGTAATCCACATAGACAGGTTATTCCAACAGAATAATAAAGAATGGAATAACAGAAGAATTCACCATGCATGCGGTAGTCCGCATAGACAAGTTATTCTAACTGAATAATAAAGAATGGAAATAATAGAAGAATTCACCAGGCATGCGATAGACCGCACAGACAGGTTATTCCAACAGAATAATAAATAATGAAAATAACAGAAGAATTCACCAGGCATCCGATAGACCGCACAGACAGGTTATAATAACAGAATAATAAAGAAGAAAATAACAGAAGAATTCACCAGGCATGCGATAGACCGTACAGACAGGTTATTCCAACAAAACAATAAAGAATAGAATAACAGAAGAATTCAACAGGCATGCGATAGACCGCACAGACAGGTTATTCTAATAGAATAATAAAGAATGGAATAACAACCCTTATGAGTATTGAAAGAAATAACTCTCTTCATAAATACGAAAGAAATAATACCCCTTACTTTAGAAGAAAACTGGATACTAGAATAGTGAGGTAGCAGACTTCTCTTCTTCTTTCTCTCTATAATTTCTCTCTATAATAATTGCTCTATAGCTTTAGTGAATTGGTGAGAAATGAAGGAAGAATGAGCTTCTATTTATAGGAAAATATAGTTTCAATAATTTCACATTTTGGGGCATGAAATATTACAATATAATACCTTCCTCTTTTTCTTCATTTTTAATTTAGTCATGCAAGTATTATCAAACTTGCACCACCTCCCCTAATAGTAAATCATGTGAATCAATAGTAAATCATGTGACTCAATAGTTCTAAACATGTGAAAAAATTAATTATAGTATAGTACCTTCAACTATACCTCCATTTTTAATTTAGTCATACAAGTATTATCAATTTTGCACCAACTCCTCTAATAGTAAATCATGTGAATCAATAGTACACACATGTGAATACATACTTATAAGCATGTGAATTAATAGCAATTAATTGTTCATTTATCCGGTTAATTACCCAATTAGTCAATATAACCTCTAGACATCCATTATTATCAAAATAAATGTCGATTTCCACTAACACTAATAATTCCCACACAATGGAACTATCAATTTTATCTTTAATCAACATGAACTTATATATCATTAATATTATAACTCACAATATTTAACAACCAGGTCGTTCCCAGGAAAGAGGGAGCTTTCCGATAAGGATTTCTCCCTATTGGCGCGCAATTAGATTATCTAACCTCTCCTTGACTGAACTTCTAGACATTGTCAATATTGTAAATAATAATATGAATTACTTTGTCGTCTCAATTATTGATTTAATAATATAACATATTATGCAGATGATACTGTGACAATAATTGAATCAGTAATATGAGAGATATGATGTAGCAATAATTGAGTATAATTGATTGACTTCTTACGTAAACATCAATAATCAATATCGTGTGCTACTATGCAACCATGCGTATTACTGTACTTTTACTACCGAGTAGTTCAACAGTTTAACGGTAAAACTTTTGCCGTTATTTTTATAAAAAGAGAATTCTGTCATTTTCTAACTACGATAATACTTCCGTTTTGGGGTCCACAAATGATTGTGCCGTCGTACGAATATTCCCTGTTAAAACGAATATTCCCCAACACAACGAATATTTTATATCAACTTGCATCTTTTGCAAAATTTTCACATATCACCCTTAACTTTAACCTTTTATCAATTTAACCGATTACGAAAAAAAAATTTAAGAAAATTGAATACTTTCATTTCATAAAATTTGGGGTCTTACAACGACATTACTGGGGGATGAAGATTTAGACGATCCGGAGTTTGTGGATTATTTGCATATGTTGGATTCCTTGCCACGAGTTAGTAGATTCAAGGCACCATTTGAGCCTTTACATATAGAAGAGAAAGCCATGGCAAGGATGAAACCTTCATTGGAGGAGCCACCTACACTTGAACTATAACCACTTCTTAAACACCTCAGGTATGCATACTTAGGCATTTCTAATACTTTATTAGTTATTATTGCTTCTGCGCTTAACGAAATGCAGGAAAATAAGTTGCTGAGAGTGCTAAGGGAAAACAAATCAGCTATAGGATGGACAATTGCAGACATCAAGGGAATCAGTCCATCCTTCTACATGCACAAAATTCTCATGAAAGAGGAGTCAAAGCCAATAGTAGAACAGTAGAGACGGCTCAATTCGATAATGAAAGAAGAGTGAAGAAAGAGATTCTGAAGTGGTTGGATACGGGGATCATCTACCCAATTTCAGATAGTACTTGGGTTAGCCCTGTTCAATGTGTGCCAAAAAAGGGCGGAATGACCGTAGTAAAGAACGACGACAATGAGTTAATTCCAATGAGGACAGTGACTGGTTGGAGGGTTTGCATGGACTATAGGAAGTTGAATAAGGCAACCCGCAAAGACCACTTTTCTCTGCCTTTTATCGATCAGATGTTAGATAGATTGGCTGGCCACGAATTCTACTACTTACTAGATGGGTACTCAGGATATAATCAGATAGTAATTGCTCCTGAAGATCAAGAGAAAACCACTTTCACGTGCCCATACGACACCTTTGCATTCAGGAGAATGTCATTTGACTTGTGTAATGCACCCGCTACCTTCCAACGGTGTATGATGGCCATCTTCTCAGACATGGTGGAGAAAAATGTTAAAGTCTTCATGGACGACTTTTCGATCTTTGGGGATAGTTTTGATGTTTGTTTAGAAAATTTAGTCATGGTTTTAAAGCGTTGGGTAGAGACTAATTTGGTGCTTAACTGGGAATAATGTCACTTTATGGTCGAAGAAGGAATAATTTTCGGGCATAAGGTCTCAGCGAAGGGTTTAGAGGTTGATAGAGCAAAGCTGGAAATGATTAAAAATCTTCCACCACCAACTTCAGTTAAGGGAATCCGCAGCTTTCTTGGACATGTCGGGTTCTATAGGAGATTTATAAAAGACTTCTCTAAGATTGCAAAACCATTGCGCATTCTCTTAGAGAAGGATTCAGTGTTCAAGTTTGATGAGGAGTGTAAGTTAACATTCGAACTATTGAAGAAGAAATTGACTACAACTCCAGTTATCATCGCACCGGGTTGGAATATGCCTTTTGAACTAATGTGCGACGCAAGCAACTTTGTGGTAGGGGCTATTTTGGGCAAACACCAAAGAAGACATTCCACGCCATATACTATGCCAGTAAAACCCTTACGGATGCCCAATTGAATTACACAACTACAGAAAAGGAGTTACTTGCAGTAGTATATGCCTTTGACAAATTTCGGGTATATTTAATTGGGACAAAGGTTATGGTTTACACGAATCACTCGTCAATCCGGTATTTAATTTCGAAGAAGGATGCTAAGCCTCAACTTATCAGGTGGATCCTCCTTTTATAGAAATTTGATTTGGAAATATAGGATAGAAAGGGGACGGAAAATCAAGTTGCAGATCATTTATCGAGGCTAGAAAATCCAGGCAAAGGTGAAGAGGATAAGTGTGTAATCAACGAGTCATTTCTGGATGAACAACTATTTGGAGTTAATGTAGAATTTTCATGGTATGCGAATTTTGCTAACTATCTGGTGAGCGACATCCTTCCCCCTGATCTTACATGTCAACAAAAGAAGAAGTTCCTGCATGACGTTAAATGGTACATATGGGATGAGCCATACCTATTTAAACAGTACGCTGATAAGATGATTAGAAGGTGTGTACCTTACAGTGAGGTGAAGAACATTTTGCATGAGTGTCATGCATCAGCATACGGGGGACATTACGGAAGTGAGAGAACAACGACGAAAGTGCTTCAAGAAGGGGTTTATTGGCCTATAATATTTAAAGATGCCCACCAGTTTGTGAAAAGCTGTGATAGATGTCAACGAGTGGGTAACAGATCGGAAAGGAATGAGATGCCACTACAAACTATACTAGAAGTTGAACTTTTTGATGTATGGGGCATAGATGTTATAGGGCCATTTCCTTCATCGTTCAAGAATCAGTACATCTTGCTCGCGGTTGATTATGTGTCGAAATGGGTTGAAGTCGTAGCATTACCCACAAATGATGCCAAGGTGGTTCTCAAATTCTTACACAAGAATATTTTCACAAGATTTGGCACGCCACGAGCTATTATAAGTGATGAGAGTAGTCATTTCTGTAACAGATCCTTTACAGCCCTCATGCCAAAATATGGGGTCAATCATATGGTCACTACGACATATCATCCCCAAACAAGTGGGCAACTTGAAGTTTCCAACAGGGATGTGAAGAAAATATTAGGGAATGTAGTAAACCCGAACATAAAGGACTGGTCTCTCAAATTGGACGACGCATTATGGGCTTACAGGACAGCTTACAAGACGCCAATTGGGATGTCGCCATATCAGTTGGTTTACGAGAAAGCATGTCACTTACCAGTGGAGTTAAAGCATAAAGCATATTGGGCAAATTAGAAGCTCAATTTTGATCAAGCAGCAGTAGGTGAAAAGTGGCTACTTCAATTAAACGAACTCAACGAATAGCCTACGAGAACTCAAAGTTGTACAAAGAAAAAGTCAAGAAATGGCACAACCAAAAAATCAAGCAGAGAATGTTCGAACCAGGGCAATCAGTACTATTGTTCAACTCAAGATTGTGGTTGCTCCCAAAAAAGCTAAAATCAAGGTGGTCAGGTCCATTTACTATAAAAAAAGTTTTCTCGCATGGCGTCGTTGAACTATACAATAGAAATACATTAGAGACGTTCAAGGTAAACGGTCAACGGTTGAAGCATTATTGGGGTGGCGAATTAAATTGGGATGTCATCGCAATCACATTTGCCGATGCACCTTGAAATAAGAGGCACCATCGGGCTTACGACGTTAAAACTAGCGCTACTTGGGAGGCAACCCAATCTCTAAACCTTTTATTTATTTATTTAATAAGTACATTTTAGCTCATACTATAGCTTAGATAATTCGTTTTCATAGATTAATGACTTCATGTTGGTATGGTTGTAGGGAATGAAGGAAAAAGAGAGTCACCAAGACATTGCATAAACGGCGTGGGCCGCGCCACTTAAAGCATGAATCTAGCGCGGGGCGCGCTACTACATCAGCAGATTCTGACCTTATAGTGCGGGGCGTGATAATATAAGTGTAGAAACGGCGCGGGGCGCGCTACCATACTAGTACCTTCTGACCTTACAGCGCGGGGGGCGCCACATAAAGCACACACACAGCGCGGGCCGCGTCGCTCGGAACCGCCAGACTCTAAATAGAATCCAAACACATCATACTCAGCCATAACCACTCAATAACTCCTCTTTACACTTAAACTCCCCACTTCTCTTTCAAAACAAACTATCCCACTACCCCATAACTCCTATAATTCCTTTACGTCCACTTCTCGTTCTCCTTACCAACTTCTTTTCCCATTAACACACAAACTCTCCAACTTCCAATCCACGTTGGTTTTCATCTCCTATATGAACTCTACCCATGCAAGAAGCCAAAATCATGCTATATACAAGCACTACACTCCAACACTAAATCTAATTTCTTTCATACACAAATTCCTACAAATTGGGGCATCATTACAAAGGGGGAAGGACAAAAATTTTCATTGAAGGTAAACCCAAATTGTTTTATTCTCGTTCTTCTTCTATTTTTTTTGGTAACAATTGGTTGGAAAACCTTGGGAATTGGTTTCCCAAGGATTTTGTTTCCTTATTCCATACTTTGGTTAGAGAGATAGCTCCAAGAAGCCAAGTTTGGGAGAATTAGCCCTTACGCCGACCAACTATTCGACAAAATTCATGAACCAAAATTTTTACCTAAAACTCACCATAAGCAGCATGTCTTCTCACAAGAGACAACGTCCATTAACCTCCACTGCTTGGGCTCAGTATGATCACACTAAATTTGTTAGTGAGGGGGCCGAGGCAAGGTTTAAATCCTCCATAGACAAGAAGAATTTTGTGCTAGAACGAGGATTGAAGCCGGATGCTAACTTGGACGGTGATATGGCATTGATGATTGTGGCACGTAATTGGTTCCAGTTAGTAGAGCAACCACTTCCAGCGATGATCAATATAGTGAAAGAGTTTTATGCCAACGCAATGGAGCATGTCAATCATGTAGTCATGGTTCGGGGTAAACCTATGGCTTTTCATGTTGATGCCATCAATGTGTATTTTGGGTTAGAGACTCCAAACACTAAACGATATGAAGATGGTTTGCCCATCTGGATGAGTTGATTGTACGATTGTGTAAACTGGGAACTCAATGGGTGACTCGAGCCGGAACAAATGAAAAGATAAGTTTTCCTTACTCAGCACTAAGTCGGTATGGCAAAGCATTGTATGCATTCCTTTGTGCCCGTTTAATGCCCACACGCCACCAAAATGATGAAACTAAGGAAAGGGCACAACTATTATATGGGATTGTTCACCACCATTACCATGTGAATAATTCCATTGTGTTCTATAATGTGGATGTTGGTGATTATATTCAGGAGTCCATTGATCGGCTGCTATGGGGAAGTACTACGGGGGGGGTACATGGATTCCTAATTACTAATTTGTGTCGCAAAGCCGGAGTGCAGTGGCATCCTTTTGAACAGATTCAACAACCAATGGCTATAATCGACCATGCTATAATTGAAAAGTACAAGGCATGGGAGGGGGCAAGATATCATCCAAGAGGAGAAGGATATATTATGATTCTCCAACCCTCACCCCCAGTTGCAGCTGCACCAATGGATGAGAAACAACCTCGCGGTTCAAGGAATCAATTTTTGTGGTTGGCTCAACGTCAAGATTTAATGCATCAGTACAATGCAAATGCTTCCAACACACTTGCTGATTCATTTTCTCGTTGCAATCCCAATGCCAATCCGGTGGTCATGCCTGTTCCTCCTGTCCTTCCAGCATATCCTCCTTCGGATGACGACGAGCAGTGACTCATTTTTCAGGGAAGTCCTCATGTTTTTAATTGTTTTATTTTGTCGTAATGGGGACATTCCTTAATTTAAGTTTGAGGGGGTTAATGTTTCTGCCTGTTCAGTTGTGAAGATTTAAAAATCATGTTAGTTAGTTAGTTTCTTTGTTTTTCATGTCTTTTAGTTTGATAAATTGATATCTAAATATATATATATATATATATATATATATATATATATATATATATATATAATAATAATAATAATTTTGCATGTAGTTTAATTTGCATGAATCCTGTTATTAGATAATAAAAGTTTATTCTTGGCCAATGATGAGATTGAAATTATGTAGACAATTACAGTGTCGCATATTAGAACTTTGATGTAATTTTTGTGATGAATTGGATCCTTTACTTGTTTGAAACTGGTATAATAAAGTTAACACGTTAATAACACTTATGTGGACTGATTAGTGCAAATTGATACATAAGGAATTTCTAAAGGATAATGCTAGTTTAAAGGAAAGAATGATAAGGATAGGCAAAGAAGACGAAGAATTAGGTATGAACTTGAGTTTGGGGGGGAAAGTAGGGTATATAACCTTCTAAAAAAATTTGGGAACCTTCCCGAATTGAGTAAATTGAGTTCTGTGGTGGGTTGAGAAGGAGCGTGAAATGCACTCTCCACAAACACAGACGTGAGATGGAGCGTAAAACGCACTTGCTTTGGGAAAAAAAAAAAGAAAAAGAGGAAGAAGAATAAGACCGGAAATAAAGGCAAAAAGCCCCCGTGATTGAAAAAGAAAGCATAAGTACCCTAGTTGGACCCTTGATATTGGTAATTGTTTGATTTTAGTTGGACCTCGTCTATTTTTGAAAATTTTGAGTTTACACTGTATGATGCCTTCTAAGAGACTTGTTATGTATTAAATTTGCATTTGCATCAGTTAGCATGAATGTTGAGCACACACACACACTATACCAGTAATAATGGTGTAAGATTTGATGATTGATAAGGAATTAGTGATTGGTTTTGATATGAAGTATTGTTGAGTTTACTTTATTTCTCTGAGGCTGTATGAGTAATTATATTTTGTCTTAATAATTGGATTCATAGTTTAGCTTAGTTAGTTGCATTGCATATCGTTTTGCTTGAGGACAAGCAATGTTTAACGTTTGGGGGAATTTGATGAGTAGGTTTTTTACCTACGATTTATCTTTATTTAGCTTGATATATTGTTAGTTTTTTTATTATTTCATGTTGCTTTTGATGGGTTTTTGTTCTTGATTGTAGGATAATGAGTGAGCTCATCAAGATGCTAGCATTGGAAAGTAATTCAAGTAATTTTAGACATTCTGCATGACCGGCGCAGGGCACGCCATAATGACAAGCAAAGCGGCATGGGGCGCGCTGTGGATTGAGAAGTTACTGCATGAACGGCGCAGGCTGCGCTGTCCTAATACTAAACTCGGCGTGGGGCGCGTTGGTACGGGTCAGGAGCTAGCTATTTTTATTGTGCTGGAATTTAAGTTGTGATGGGAGATATAATTTCTTGATGTAATATGCTTATATTAGGAGTGTGTTGAAGAGGTTATTTCATGTTAATTGGGATTCTATGATTACAAACTTGTTGGGTTTGATTAGGAGTTTGATTTCCATTAGAATTCTTATATGATGAGTTGGAGATGGATTAGAATTGGTGGTGTTGGAGCTGAAGTGAATAAAATTTATGCTAAGTGTTAGAGATGGGGTATACACACTTAGAGAGCCAGAATTGAAAGGAAGAGCTTGGAGGCACGAAGAAGAGAAGTGATTTTCACGAAGAATGCAGATTTGAAGGGCGAGAAGGGTGATGTATTACTATTCTCCTATAATTTTAATTTGTGTAATCAGGATGATGATTTCTTTTATTTATTCAGTATTTAATTCATTAGTTATGAACTAAATTCTTTATTAGGCTTATAACGGATTTTTAAGTGGAATGATGGTTATATAATTTTGATTTTCAGTTTAATAAGCTATTTCTCAATTTTTCTATATTAATTTGTGTTTGAATCTATAAAGTGCTTGATCACCAATTTTATGTGGACTTGTATGAACTCGAGAGATGAAATACGAGTCTAGACGTAGTCAATATAGCATGTGTTCTTGAATTCTGTGAATGAATGGAATCTTAATGTATGTTAGGGTAGAGATATGCCTGGCATCGCATGTAATCGGATAGGGAACTTGAATTTAAACCTTCTTTGATAGTAATTCACATAGAGAAATAGTGAGTTAGTTAATTAAGGTGTTTAACTTAATTCTATCTAAATTGTGGATTTGAGTTAATACAGTATTAGTGCATCAAGAGGTGACTAGTTCTACTTGAGTGTTCCTGATTAATAAACTGGAAAAATGAATTAAACTGGAATAAGGTGTAATAATCAGAGTGATGCTTAGAGTGAAGTTGTAAGCCAAATTCTCCAATATTTGTCTGAAGATTCAGTTTTTAGAGTTGTTAATTGTTTGGAAATTTTAGTATTTTTAATATTTTTAGTTATAATTCTGAAATTGATTAGTTTAATAAAATTTAGATTAATAGGAAATTGGTAATTGTGAGAGTTAATTTCTTGCTAGTCGCTGTGGGAACGATACTTAACTTATCACTTTATTACTTGTTGACCATGTATACTTGCGTGTTGTGCGTAATTAGAAATTAACCAACAAACATGATAGAGCCAGTACCAATGCTAGTGGCGGAGGCACTGATGGTGAATATGGAGGAGTTAAAACCGGAGGAGGAATATCAATCTGAGGACTTCGAGAACTTAGGGTCGGCATCATACTTTGACGTGGTGACCGATGAGGAGGATGACATGGAGGTGGCATAATTTAATACGGTGGTACCTACACTAGAGCCAACACCACCAGAGGTAGTGAGAGCATTGTATTTGGCAGTGATTGACAAAAATGTACAACTGCGCACTAATTTGCAGAATATAAGGGAGGAGGTTAATAACCTTTATAGAGCAAAGGAGTCTGCAGAATTAGATTTTGAGTTAGAGCATGGTGAGAAAGTGCACATGAAAGATAAGGCTGATGAGCTTCGTAAGGAACTGGGAGAGAAGAACCAGAAGTTAGCACAGATGTCTTACATCCATAAGAGTTCTCATGAGGATTTCAAGCTAAAAATTGCTTGTTATTCAATTGAGGTGGGGCAGACTTGTTACACTATTAGTCGGGATATTGTGGTAATTCTTGAGAACTAGAAGTACGAGAATGTCGTTAGGCAGTGCTAGTAGTAGTAGAGGAAGTATAGATATATAACTTCTTTGTGTATCTAGGTAGTGACATAAAACCCTCCTTTGTATAATCAAAGGGTAGTCTTTTGTAAATCCCTTTTTGTAAGTCAATCGCGGGACATGAATGTAATTGTCGTAGTTATAGAACAAATGTGTAAATAGTTTTGAAGAAGCATATTAATATAACGAAGTTTTTATTAAATGTGCTTGATATTCGTTAGGTGTTATGGTTTGTTGAATAATAACCAAGTAAAAGAAAAGAATTAATAAAAATAAAATTATATTTATTTAATCAGAAAAATGCCACCAAGGAGAAGACAACATAATCAAGAAGCTGAATCACGTAATGAGAATAATCAAGAGGGTCAGAACAACCCTATGCAGGAGTTCGTTAATTTATTAATGGCTGCATTTAACCAAGCTGGGGGTAGAGCACCAGTGGTTCTTATGGTAGTTCAAATAACTACCTTTAGGGAATTTAAGAGTTTGGGTCCATTGGAAATCAGGGGAACTACAGACCCTATTGAGGCCCAGACATGGGTGAAGAAAATAGAGAAGGCATTTGTCATAACAAATATCGGGGAAGCGCAAAAGATTTCTTTTGCAGCCTATATGATGAAGGGAGAAGCCAACTTCTGGTGGGAGGCTCACCAGTGTAGGGCTGGAGCAGGTGCAGTTACGTGGGAATAGTTCAAGAAGGTTTTCTTCGAGAACTACTTACCTACTAGCATACAGAGTAGGATGAAGATTAAGTTCCTAGAACTTAAGCAGGGGGACATGACGATTCCCCAATACGCAGCCAAGTTCAATTAATTGGCGAGGTTTGCTCTACATCAAGTGGACACTTAGGAAAGGAAGGCTCGTAGGTTTGAGCAGGGACTAAAGCCCTGGCTCTATAGTAGAATTTTTGTGTTCTAGAGTGCTTCATTAGGAACAATCCTGGAGAAGGCAATTATTATCGAGGGTGGTAACGAGGCTTTGAGTCAGTACCACAGAGAGAAGAAGAACAAGAATAAGGGAGATGGAGAACCCAAGATTGAGGGAGCTAGTGGCAGCGAAAATGTGCCCAAGAGGAATGGTTTTAGCTCTGGGAATACCGAAATTCTACTATAAGGGGATCCTAAGCATAGGATTAAAGCGTTCAAGACATGCGAGAAGGCTCATCTAGGAGTCTGTCTCAAGGGGAAGTCGGTTTGTTATAACTATGGGCGGGAGGGTCACATTTCACCCAATTGTCCTAACCTTAAGAAGAACCAGGGGTGTTTCGTGTGTGGGTCGGTGGACCACATGGCGAGGAATTGCCCGAAGAAGGGGTCGGAGGGTAATAAGGGTACTAGTAGTGGTAAGCTAGATATTACTAGACCAACACCACCGGGTAGACCTACGACCCGTACTTTTAATATGAATGTCCAAGATGCAGTTGCATCAGTGGATGTAGTGGCAGATATTATCCCGGTTAATGAAATAAATGCTTATGCGCTATTAGATTCAGGTGCTACTTGTTTGTTTATAGCATGTGAATTTGCTAGACATTTAGGATTACTCCCTGAAAGATTTGCGATACCTTTGAACATTAAGGTAGCAAACGAAGAAACAATCCCTGTTGAACCTATTCATAGGAATTGTTGTGTAGAGATAACGGTAGATTTAATACCAATAAAGTTGGGAGAATTTGATGTAATTCTAATGATAGATTAGTTGTTTAACCATGGGGTGATTATCGATTGTCAGAGGAAGAGTGTAAACCTTAGGACTTCTAAGAAGCCCAAGGTAGTGTTATACGGTAGTAAATTACCAGGATGCTCTTGTTGTCTGACCATGACACAAGTTAGGAAGTTATTGAAGAATGGATGTGTAGGATATCTTTGTCATGTTTTTGATACCCAGAGAGTGGGAGCATCATTGGAACAGATACCTATAGTGCAAGAATTTGCGGATGTATTTCCGGCTGAGTTATCAGGTCTTTCGCTGAATAGGGAGATCAAATTTGTGATCGATGCGGTACCAGGAGCAGCACCAGTTTCTAGGGCACCATATCGGATGGCGCTGATAGAAATGAAGGAACTAATGATTCAACTACAAGAATTATTAGATAGGAAGTACATTTAACTGAGTGTTTCTCCGTGGGGAGCAACCATATTGTTTGTAAAGAAGAAGGACGGATCGTTAAGACTGTGTATCGACTATCGTGAGTTGAACAAGTTAACGATTAAGAATAAATGCCCATTGCCCAGGATCGATGATCTATTTGATCAGTTGAAAGGGACGAAGTATTTTTCTAAGATATATTTGTGTACGGGGTATCATCAGTTGAAAGTGAGGAAAGAGGACGTACCTAAGACAACGTTCAGGACTTGTTATGGTCATTACGAGTTTCTGGTTATGTCGTTTGGGTTAATTAATGAACCAGCCGCATTCAAGGACATGATGAACAGAGTGTTCAAGTAATACTTAGACAAGTTTATTGTAGTGTTCATTGATGATATTCTAGTCTATTCTAAGACGCTAGAAGATCACGCTGAACATTTAAGATTAGTGTTGGAAACACTGCGGAAGGAAAAGTTTTATTCGAAATTCACTAAGTGTGAATTTTGGCTTCAAAAAGTGCAGTTTTTAGGGCACGTCATCGACAAAGATGGGATTTCAGTTGATCTAACGAAGGTGGAAGCAGTTATTAATTGGGAGCAACTGAAAACACCAACCGAGGTGCCGAGTTTCCTAGGGTTAGCGGGATACTATCGAAGATTCATCCAGGATTTTTCTAAGATAGCTACTCCATTGACAAATTTGACAAGGAAGACAGTGAAGTATGTGTGGACGGAGAAGTGTGAGCACAGTTTTCAAGAATTAAAGAAGAGGTTAAGTGAATCACCTATATTATCGTTACCAGATGATATGGGGAATTTTGTAGTTTATAGCGATGCTTCACATAGAGGACTGGGTTGCGTGCTCATACAACATGGCAAGGTCATTGCGTATGCATCATGGCAGTTAAAGGATTATGAGAAAGGGTATCCTACTCATGATCTGGAACTGGCAGCGGTAGTTTTTGCCTTAAAAATTTGGAGGCACTACCTATACGGAGAGAAGTGTGAGATATACACAGACCAAAAAAGTCTGAAATATATCTTCACATAGAAGGATTTGAATATGAGGCAGAGAAGGTGGTTAGAGTTGATAAAGGATTACGATTGTGTTATCTTATATCATCCAGGGAAGGCAAATGTTGTGGCCGATGACTTAAGTAGGAAGGGTCGGGAGAAGCTATTAATGTTAACGGTTTAAAACGATTTAGTAATAGAGATGGCAATGATGGAGCTAGAGATTAGAATATTGTACGAATTGGGAGAGAGGTTATTTACAGTAGAGACTTGACCAACAATTATGGAACGGGTGAAGGAAGTACAACTCAAAGACGAAGAGTGAGACAGATGAAGAAGAGGATTAAAGATGAAGAGAAAACTAAGTATAGCCTCGACAAGGAGGATGTACTTCATTTTGAAGGAAGAATTTGGGTTTTGTGTAATGCGGAATTAAAAGAATAAATAATGGAAGAGGCCCACAGTTCGAGGTACTCGTTACATCCAGGTAGCACCAAGATGTTTCAAGACCTTCGATAGAACTTTTGGCGGCCGAATATGAAGAGAGAAATAACAGAGTATGTTAGTAGGTGCTTAACTTGTCAGAAAGTTAAGGCTGAACACCAATGACCAAGTGGATTGTTACAATCTATAGAGATTCCAAAATGGAAGTGGGAGCAAATCACAATGGATTTTGTGGAGGGATTTCCAATGACGCAGAAGGGATACAACGCTATTTGGTTAATAGTAGATCGTTTGACAAAGTCGGCTCACTTTTTGTCGATAAGAGTCATGTATATCCTAGAGCAGTTAGCTAAGCTTTATGTAAGAGAAATTATTTCAAGACATGGAGTACTAGTTTCAATTGTGTCAGATAGTGATATACGATTCACATCGAATTTCTGGAGGAGTTTACAGGAATAAATGGAAACTCAGTTGAGGTTGAGTATGGCATACCATCATCAGACCGACGGAAAAAGTGAACGAATAATTCAGACACTAGAAGATATGTTTAGTCTTGCATTATTGATTTCAAGGGGAGTTGGGACGATCATCTACCATTAGTAGAGTTCGCTTACAACGGCAGTTATCACGTAAGTATAGGCATGTCGCCTTACGAAATGTTATACGGAAGAAAGTGCAGGATGCCACAATGCTGGGATGAATTAGGGGAACATCGAATTTTGGGACCTAAAACGGTACAACAAACGGCTGACGTGGTAAAATTAATATGTACTCGACTGGTAGCGGCTCAAGACAGACAGAAGACGTATATAGATCCTCACCATGAGAAGAGGGAGTTTGAAGTCGGTTCTTATGTCTTTCTGAAGGTGTCGCTGTGACACCCCCAAATCCGGTTACTTTCAACCCACATATATGGTGCTACATGGTACTCCACACTATACATTCATTTCATTGAAACGACATCATAATGATTGTATTTACTATATTCTTATTACAATAATAATGAATCCTTTCCCAACTTTTGTTAACCAAAAACATTCCTTGCTTACCGTAATATAATTCATACAAACATACTAGTCTATTATAGGATAAACTAATTATTCATCTTCGTCTTACCTTTATCTTTACTAGAACCCTCGGTTCGCTCGACCTTAGCTGCAATCATATAATTCAAGCAAGTAGTGATCATAACTAGCTCAGCAAGTCTAGTAATGTATAATATAAATACCACGTCGAGAATTATATGATTATTCTTCAATAACTGAACAAGTAGTTATGAAGTACTATGAAACATTGAATAACACTTTTCATCTCATAAAACAATTTCGAAGTACATATAGTGACTTAGAAATTCTGAATAGGTCACAAGACCATGAACATTCTCTTTAGTTTTCATTCATAAAAAGGACAACCCATCACTAAATCCGTAAGTCCGATTTATCTTACGAGCACTTCTAGGTGATCAGCCTATAGTACTCTATGTTGATTAACACTCATCCGTTAAACGTATTTACGCTTAAGTTTTGGCAACCTCGCGTGCCCATCGAATAATTGATGTAAAATACATTTGTTTATTCATACTCAGGCTTACCTTTGAATCCGTACCAAACAATTGGCATAGGGTAGCGTTATCAATTCTATATTGAAAGACTTGTAAACAAATCAATCAAACTTTTAAAATTAGTCTAGCCGAGTTAAAACTAGCATCGACCCTTTCGTAAAACAATTCATGCATCTCATAACAAGAATCACAGAAAACTTGGCTAACACGAAGGTTAGACAAGCGTTAAGAAAACTTGCCTTCAAG